>CM045457.1:28877489-29438586 GCA_024666655.1 Dascyllus trimaculatus
CATTGTGTCCGCCCCGTCTCCCTCCTGCTTGCCTCTCCTGCTTTCTAATTTTAATGCAGCACACACACTCACATCTTGGGTGGGGGTCTGCGGTGGATCGGGACCTTGGCCAGGGTAGGCTGCAGAGTACCCAGCCTCTGCGGCCCTCTGGCCCTCCCCCTTCCATCTCTCCCGCCCCTCAAGCTTTTAATGCACCACATCACACACAGGGTTGCACTCAAACACGGTTTAGGGTTAGTTTTCCTCGTCAGGGACCGAGGAAAATCAGCAATAGGGAGGTAACGGTGTCTTTACACATCCATGGCGTGTCTGGTGGGGGCCCGGCCCCCTCCGGGCCTGGGTCGGTGGGAGTGGGCCCTCATCTGGGTCACCATGGCTTGGGGTTCCCCGGGGTCGGGAGGGGACGGTCTGGGGGGGGATCTCCTGCATGTCTGGCGGGTCCTCTGGCGCTGTGGCTCTTGTTGGGTTGGGGGCTTGACTCACTTGCCTGGTGGTTGTCGTGGCTCTGGTGCTGGCTTGCGGTGGGCGGCGGCTCGGAACCGGTGTGGGTTTGGGCGCGCCTTCGGGGGTGGGGACGGCGGGTTGCCGCGCTTCCCTGGGGCGTGGTGCTGGTGGTATGCGTGGCGCCTTCCTGTTAGCGGCGCTGACTCCCCGTCCGCTCGCGCTCTCTGGGCTTGCATCTGGGCCCGGCCTTGGTTTTCCTCTGGCTGGCTCCCGGTGGTGGCCTGCTTGGGGTGGGGCCGGCGACCTTCCCTGCGGTGGAGCGCTCGGTCCCTGTGTCTGGCTTCCCGGGCTGCGGTGGGCCTCCTGCCTCCCCTGGGGTGGGGGTGTTGGGTGGGGGGTGGGTGGGGGGCGGTTGGGGGGTGGGGGTGGGGGGCGGGTGGGGTGGTTGGGGGTGGGCGTTGGGTGGCGGGTGTGCCCCCATGCCCTGTGCCCCCCGGTCTTGTCCTTGGCGCGCTGGGGGTGTCGGTTGCTGCCTTCTCTTGGTCTCTGGGTCCGCGTGCTTGTCTGCGGCCCGGGCGGTCTTCTGGGCGGTGACTCCTGGTGCTCCCCCTGCCCGGGGTGTGGGGGCACTTGGCCGGCCTGGCCCTGTTGACTTGTGGTAGTCGCTCTGGGCTTCGGTGTCCATCACACATGCATGTTTGTTCAGGGCTTACCAACTCCTGTCGAGTCCCCTTTCTGATAGTTGATGGGACCCGCCTGATTGTGCGGAGTCATTCTCCAGACTTCGCACTAAACTCACGCCCTCTATACACTTCTCTCTCACTCCTGTCCCCTGGCGTCCTAACTCTGCATACTGTCAGGACTTCTGGTTTCCAATTCATTTCTGTGCTGACTATTTGTTCCCAATTTTCAGATGTGGGATCGGTTGTTGGAAATGACATAGCATTTCACAGCACTCTTATAGGACTCAAATAGCACTGCCTGTCTATACCCTCCCTGTTCGTCTTGTCTTGTCCTGTCCTTCATTTGTTTCCCCCTCAATTCACTGAGGTGCTGCACTGCCCCCTCTGGCTCATGATAGAAAAATTCAATAAAGAATGATAGCTTAGTCCCAGGGGGGGCCGGTGATGGTCACGCACATGCACAAAATATTAATATATTTTGCTGCAAGACTAAAATATGCATTGATCTCATTAAAGTTGACCCCCTTCTGTGGTGTTATACGTTGAGTATAAATGCAGACAAAAAAAAAAAAAAAAAAAAAAAAAAAAAAAAAAAAAAAAAAAAAAAAAAAAAAAAAAAAAATACAAAATGAATCCCTTGGTCCATGTCTGTTAAATACACTTTAAGTCACCGGTTTTTTACCCCCAATTTCCTGCACTCTGGGTGGAAATCAATTGGCTTATCACCACAAGCAATATGTATTGGCTGATGTGATAAGAGAAATACCTGACTGTGGAGTCCTGAGTCACAGATTTTGACTTTCTATGTGTCACTCCTTGAATATCATACATTTGAGTAGTACCCTCTATTACTGCGGAAGCAAAACAAGATGATTTAATAAGATGATTTATATACAATGACTATGTTGCCTGACTGCATGTGCAAGTGGGCTTACAAATTACTAAATAATAATTTAAAAGTCCAATTCCATTTGTTGTTGTTTTTTTTTGTTACAGGCATTGCAAGTAAAACAAAACAAAGCTTTTGTGATAAGCTTGACTTAACTATTGTTCTGGCACCAACAGGTCAGGTTATTACTTAAGTCTATATTGTGGCATTATATTCAGAATATGACATTATTGTGGTGAATTAGATAATTAATTCAAATTGCAATACTATAAATCATTCAATTTCTATGTGACAACTGTGCATTCATCACAAGGTCACTTTGCCGTCCCTGGGACAGTCTGTGCTGAACAACAGTTAGCATCCTTTTGTCACCAACAGGCTGTGGACCACTTGTGTAAATAGTTCTTGTTCGTGACTTTGAATAAATTAGATCAAAAGATCTTATAAGGCATGGTGGATAGGAGAGCGACAGCACAGCTGAATTGAAGCAAGCTGTGACTAAGTAGTTTGGTCTTTGTCACTGTTCCGACTTTAAATACAGCCAGAAAAAGTCAATGCAGTTGGCAGAAGCCCCTGTGACATTGCAATTTGTGAAAGAAGCCACAGAACCAGGCAAGGTGTGGACCTGAAGAGCACTCAGACCTGCTAAAATGCACTGTGGGTGGACTGTTCTGTCCACTCCTTATTTTGTCACATAAGATAATGGATGGTAGGCTGAGCAGACTTATACATTGTCCTATTCCATGTCAAGGATAGCTTACTATACTGTTATGATTTTTGTTACCATTCAAGGATATAAACAAGATTTTCTTTGTGTATTTGTTTTTTGTCCGCCGCATTGCTTTTTACGTGTAGTTGTCAAATATTTCATGAATGTCAGTGTCTGACAAAGTCGCTTGCCAACACATTTTTTATTCAGAAGCTTTTGTGCCGAAGAAAAACAGTGCAAAAATAACCGTTCAACAAAGGCAGACAATGCTAATCAATGACAAAGACTAAAATACAAAAAAAATCAAGCCGACAGCACAACACAATAAAAAAAACTATGTCAACTTCAGAAATCAATGTATTCAAGTCTTTCTCTCTGTTTAAAAAAGCTCTTCTTAGTATGTGGTCCTCCTTTTCTCTTTTGATAACTTATTCCCCATTTTTAGGCCAAAATCTGAGCAGCAACCTTTTAAGTTTAAATTTGCAGGTGAAATATTTGGGCCAAGTAAACATGAATAAAAATCAATTGTATTATTGAACTGCTGTTTTTGTCTTTTACCATAGATGCGCAGACAGGCTTAAATCAAGAACTGATGCATGGATTTGGGATTTTAATATTGGAAAAAGCACAAAAAGCTTAAAAATCTGAGGGTTTTAGAAGTCAACTAAATAATTTCTGAACCCCAGGTGAAAGGAAATGCTGATATTCAACTGACACAGAAAAAGGCAATGCATAATGTGTTGAACACATTTTCATTCAACACAATACCAGCTACTAGGAGTGTAACAATACACTGAACCGAACCGAACCTTTCAGTACAGACATTTTCTGGTTCAGTACAAAGGTGTACCGTAGTACGAAAAATTTAAATCTATTAAGAATGTCCAATGTACAGAATTGTTTTAATTGTGAACCTCGTAGTGCCCACAGTTGTGGCGGACCTTCTCCGTCTCACAGTTGCACAGTATTGCAGAACTAAAAACAAGTAGGAGTTTCCAGGGGAACACAGGATGTGACGGACCGTTTATTCTCCTGCCGGCGCATGGCTAGCGAATGGGATGACTAATGCTAACAGCAAGAAGCCGGAGCTGGAAGACGCTCCGCCATCATTAAAATCACCCGTTTAGGATCATTTCAGTTTCCTGGTGTGGTGTCTGAAGCACACACAGACAAAGGTCATCAAAAAGTTTGAGTTCAGACCCATGTCCTTTAAGAGTTCCGGGCATCAGGCCACTGGTATGCAGGACTCAAAGCTTTATGTTACCAAATATGGAGAAGACGCAGCATAAATGTTTATATTTTCTCTCTGTTATGTACCATATGTCCTATCCTTGTCTCATGTACACAACTTCCTATATAAGTGAGACGAAACGGTTGCTCGGGGGTTGATTCTGTTTGGCTTTGAATCTTCTCGCTGGCAACCAGCTGGTGCCAGAGATTCTGTACTTGTTTTAATAAACTTTTTATATATGAACAAGACAGTTTCGGCGGAGAATTTCTTCATCATCTACACATCATCTGCCACACCGATATTTGAAGACAAACAGCCTTCAAAACTACAGATTTTGGCGACGAGGATGGGATCTGATGTGCCCAATGCTCCTGTGGACAGCTTGATGTTCTGACTCCCGCTCTGTGCCGGCAAATGGGTGAGCATTTTTTTCACGTTTTTGAGCGCTGGTCTGTTCGTTGGGACTGTCTGCTTAGAGTTGGGTCACACTGTCAAGGATGTGTGTGTGTGTGCCATGATTGTGTTGCTGGATGTTGTGATTCTCCGTTCTAAATTCAGTTTGTTGCACTGGTAAAAGTGCAACAGAGAGAGTAGAGATTAAGAGTAAGAGTAAAGACTAACGTTAGAAGATAGAGAAAATAAGAAATGAAGAGTACTAAAGAGTAAAAAGAAGAAGACAAATACAAGAGAAAAGAGTAATACAGAGTAACTGAAGAATAAAGAGAATAAGGGAAAGCCGCTGAGTAGGCCGAAAGCCCTCTGAGAGGCGGTTTAGATACGGGCCATAAATCCTGAATTATCAATAGGAGAATCCAGGTCAGTTTTTAAAAGAGAAAAACTGGAGGTTTAGGTTGGGAAGGTGTAGAAGGTTCCCACTCGAGCATAAGTTGACGAACTATGCCTGAAGTAGCCTGTCATTGGAACACCTAGACCTCAGGTAGCAAAAATTTAGGTATAAGAGTAAAGAAGATAAAGGAAAAGAGATAGGAGCGGCTAAAGCATGCTTATAGGTTTTGTATGAATGAGTTGACTGTGAAGATCTAGGCCTAAATGTTGTTTGTGCGTTTGGTATGATGTTGAATTTGCAGTGTGTGTTTTAATTTTGTGAAGTGAAGGATTGGTTTCTCTCTGTGTCAGTGTCAGCGTCTGTGTTGTCTCCGCTGCAGGCAGCGGTGTCAGCTGTGTGTGTGTGTGTCTATATGCATATGTCTATTGTAGTTGAAATGAGGAGTGTTAGTGAGTTATGAGGAAAGATATTTGTTTAATGGTAATGCATATGAGCCTCTGAGACGACATTTTGCTAAAAGTTGATGAGCCTCTTTTGAGGACTTTCTGATAAAGTTTGATGAGCTTCTGAGAGGACATTCTGGTAAAACTTATGAGCCTTCGAGGGGACGTTTGGTAAAAATCTGATGAGCCTCTTACGGGGGGACGTTTGTAAATCTATACATGAGCCCCAAGAAGGACTTTGTGATTTTAAAGAGAAGTGAAGAGATACTGAGGTTATTTTGTGTGCATAAGCACAGATAGAGAGATTTGATAAACTTGCTCTAGGTTGGGTGTGTGAGCTCTTTGTTTCTGGTTGTGTGCCCTGTGAGGTGTGAAGTTTGTCTGGTTTTGGGGTGCATGCGGAGCTCTGAGCTAGATGTTTGCTCTCTGATAGCTAGGAGAGACTGGAAGTTGTGTCAAATTTTAAGAGGTGGAGCAAGGGGGGATATTTTACACAGAACTCCAATAAGATTGTTCTTTCCGATAAAGGGGAGTGGTCAGCCTTCTCCTTGAGAGAGAGAGAGAGAAGAGAAAAATTGTTAGAGCAGTATGATTTGGGTAGAGTAAAATATTAGTCATTTAGTTTGGAGATTTGAGATGTTATCAGAGGGAAACGACGTAAATTTTCTGATTTAATAGGGTTGTGTATGCTAATGTAATAGTGTGTCATACCTAGACTGCCAATTACTTGGCACTTGCCAGATTTAAAATCTTGTTTCCTGACATGGTATATAATTTGGTTTGTTTTACAAGTTAAGTACACATTCTTAGTTCTTGACTTTACAGTACGATCTTAGATATGAGAAAACAAAACTTATTTAAAGATTCTTACCAAGAGAAATTTGCTTGCTACATGGACAGATAATTTCACTGCTGTTAAGTAATTTCATCTCAAATTCAGAGTTTTTATCTTTTATTTAGGCTTAGAGACTATCATAGACTCTTGGAGCAGGAAGATGTTACATTAGTACGATGTGCTACAGTGAATCCAGCTGAGAATTTGCCAACTCCAGAGGATGGTGAACCGCATGACTGCATCCAAGAAGCAGAGAAATACTCAAAGCTTAGATCAGATTTGCAAGCCCTTCCATTGTGTCAACCAGATTTGGAATATTGGACTGATGGGTCTTGTTATCGAATAGGAGATAAACTGAGTGCTGGCTATGCAGTCGTAAAAGCCCAAGGAGCTGATTTTGTTGTGGTGAAGGCTGAAGTAATACCACAGCCTGCATCTGCACAGCTAGCTGAACTTGTGGGGTTGACCGAAGCATGCTTATTAGCAGAAGGTAAGCGTGTGACAATATACACAGACTCTGCGTATGCACATAATGTATGTCATTTGTTTGGCTCAGTATGGAAAAACCGGGGCTTTAAGAAAACCGACGGTTCCCCAATACAGCACCACGCTCAGATAATGAAATTGTTGCATGCCGTGATGAGACCTAAAGAAATAGCAATAGCTAAATGTGCAGCACATAAAATGGATGTGTCAAGAGTAACTCAGGGTAATAAAGCCGCGGATGAAGCTGCAAAGGCAGTTATGGGAGCTGATAAGTTGGGTAAAGTCTTTCTGGTTACCCATGAAGTGGACTTAGAAGACAAGATCACACTTAAGGATGTGATTTTAATGCAGAACACCGCTCCTGAAGTGGACAAACAGCTGTGGCTAGAACGAGGTGCCACCCAAGACTCTACTGGTCTTTGGAGAAACCATGAAGGGCTGATAGTAGCACCCTCCGACCTTCTAGGTTTGATGATTCAAGAAGCCCATGGATTAGCCCATGTTGCTAGAGGAGAGGTTCGCAGAAAAATTACGAAGGAGTATGGGTTTTGGGCACCATATTTGCTGGAACAGATTGATCATGTCATAGGCAGGTGCACGATCTGTCTGAAAAACAATGTAAGGAGGGGTGTGATGGTGCCGCCTGGTCACATTCCGACTCCGAGAGGCCCTATGCGGGAGTTGGTTGTCGACTTTGTTGATATGATAAAACCAATTGGAGGAAAGCGATATATGCTAGTCGTTGTGGATAGGTTTTCACGATGGCCAGAAGCGTGTCCAACTAAGCGGAAGGATGCTCAGTCAGTCGCCAAGTTCTTGTGCAGAGAAGTCATAAGCAGGTGGGGACTTCCAGATCGGATATCCTCAGATAATGGGAAGGAGTTCGTGGATAAAACTGTGCGGTTGATTTTACAAAAATTGGGTATTAAACAGCGTCTTGGATCAGTCTATCATCCACAAAGTCAAGGGATTTGTGAAAAAATGAATGGTGTTTTGAAAAATCGCATTGTCAAAATCTGCCAACATACGGGTTTAAATTGGGTAGCAGCACTTCCATTGGCACTAATGGTGTGTCGCTCAAGTGGGTTGCGTGACTTGCATATGACACCTCATGAGTTGATGACAGGGAGACGGATGCCAACGCCTTGTCTGCGTACAAGTGGAAAGGGTCCAAGCCTGGCCCCTTTGGAAGATGAAATGCGAGCGTATGTTACATATATGGCTACTTTGCATAAAAGAATATCCACGTATGTTTCTGACAGGCAAAAGCAGGACGAGGTGCAGGAGAAGCTCGATGAGCAAAAAAGGAGCACTGTACTACCTGGAGACAAGGTGTTCGTGAAGGTGTTTAGGAGGAAGTGGTATAACGAACGCCGTGAAGGACCATTTGAAGTTGTTCGCAGCACAGGAACTGCGGTCCAGGTTAAGGGGTCTCCAACGTGGTATCATTTATCACATTGTGTTAAAGCACCAAGAGAAGAGGTGCCACATTCACAAGACCAAAACGTTGAAGGCTCAAGCGAGCCAGACGAAAATAGGTCAGAGCATGCAGAAGGAGACATGCATGAAGACCTCCAGAATGAAAATCCAGAAGAGATTGTCCGTAACATGGACAATGTGGATGATCCTGTGGGCGATCTTAATGATGCCAAAGCTGACTCTTCAGTCAGTGGACAGGAAAGAGAGTTTGGACATATTGATTTCCAATATGTCCCAGAGAGAGCAAGGTCTCTCTCAGTTGAGTCTGAATCGTCAGAGGTCAGAAAGGGCGGTGACTCCGCTGCAGAGGAAGGAGGAGACTCGGTTAGCAGAAGGAGTCCAAGACCTGTTAGAAAGCGGGTCAAACCAAAACGATACGAGGCCTAGAGTTAAAGAGGCCCAAGGAGTGAAGGTGTCTCATTCAACTACAGTGATGCCTCAACAGATTTCGGTGACACCAACTCCTGTGGAAACAGTAGTAAAAGCGAAATTAGGACGAATGGCACTTCTTCCCTGTAAGTGTGGAAGATATAATGTTGGTGGCAATCTTTCCCCTAAGTGGAAGAATAGTCGTGGAGAAGAGCTGATCTTAAAAGGATCTGAAGTTGATGTTGTCCCTTATGAGCAAAGGAAGCATTTTTTGTATAATGACGTGAAGAGGTTGAAGGTGTGGGATGATTGTTCACTTATTCTGCATAATGTTACGTGGGAAGACCAAGGAGAATATACGTGTACTTATTTAGAGCCAGAATTTAAATTCTCTTTAGAGTATCCATATTGGACACCTGGATACATATCTCGTAAGGTGACATTAATGATAAAAAATTTGAGTCCTTTCGGGGTCTCTACAGTTGCTAAGGCACCTCAGGAAAAATCTACTATAACAACCACCTCCAGAGTACACATCGCACAAATGAAACCTACCACTCCAACTCCGAATGTACTTAAGAATGCTAAAATAACAACTCAGGCTACTACTTTAGCTACAACTTTAAAGGGTATTGAGACTACATTTGTTATGAAAACGACATCTCTGACACCTAAAACATTTGTAAAAGTGACACAGACACCTGAAAAGACATCTTTGAGCCTTGAGAAAGTAGTCAATGTAACCCAGACACCTGTGTTGCAGATGGTGAAAGAGGATGGTGCAAATTCATCTGTGATAGCTCAGAGTGTTAATTTAGGTGTAGATACTGAGTTTCCTGATCTTGATGGCAAACCAGAAGATGAGACTGATCAGTATCATACACTACAAAAGAGAGAAACTACATGGAAAGCATATGGATTTGATTCTTCAGTTTTACAAATCGCAGATCCGTGGGCAAGTAGGAACTTATGGTTCCAACAGTTAACTCATTCTGTAAGATCGGTTAGACAACTGAATTGTCCATGTGTGGTGAAAGTTCCATCACCAGGCACATGGCCTTCCATTTTAGAAACGGTACCAGAGCCACTGGCTGTTGTATGTCAGTTTCATGCATTATCGTGGTTGCTATATCAACAGCAGTCATCAGCTGATAGGCTAATGGCCTTGTCAGTGCATCTATTTATACCAAAACCTGCTTGTTCTTGGTTAAGAGACTTGCCTTATATTAATTTACTTGATCGACATGAAAATATGTTAACAGCAGTTCCTGATGCAATGACTGTGAAGCCCGTGAAAGCATATGACTGTTTTTGCTCGAATAATACTCATAATGGCCCTGGGATGTTTATGGGAATATCAGATTGTGATAAATATATGATGCACTTGGGTAAAGACAAACGTAAAGCTGTTAATGAATTATATGAAGTGATCTTTCATTTACCAGGTCGTAAGCAGAGTAGGACTGTGCTGGTACAAGATCAAATTTTGCCTGTTAATGTGACTATAGGAAATTTTCGGGATATTTGGTGGGTTTGTGGCGATAAAGCATATATCTTTCTACCTTATGGGTGGATAGGATGCTGTTATATGGCAACACTGAAACTCCCATATGAGGTTCTTGCCATGCAGAAGGGACCAGCACCTGAGGAGGTCCCATCTGCTGCTATTCCCAGCAGTAGGAAGAAAAGAGAATTGGCTAAATTTCATAATCTGGAGTCTTACCATTGGAGAATTAGTCTAGGAGAGAAGTGGGGCATTGGACTATTTCCGTGGTATGGTGTGACATTTTTGGCAGATCATATTGATAATATTACTTACACCTTACAGGGTTTTGCGAATGAGACTATTAGAGGTTTTGAATATTTGTCAAACACTCAGAGGAGTCACAGACTAACATTGTTGAAGCATGACATGGCTCTTGATTATATTTTGGCTAAACAAGGTGGTTTGTGCGTAGCCTTGAACTTAACCGGGGATGCTTGTTATACTCTGATTCCTGATACATCTGATAATATGACTAACGTCATAGATGCTTTGAAGCTTATAAGAGATGCGTTTGGTGCTTCAGAAGACGCAGGATGGTCTGCCAATGCTTGGTTGCAGGAGAAGTTAGGTCCAGTAGGAGCAGTGTTGGTTCAGATTCTGGTAGCAGTTGTTTTATCACTGTGTGTGATGTTCTGTTTTTGCACGTTACTGTTGACCTTTGCGAAGGCTATGATATTAAGATGGGTTGGAGTTGTAATGCCTGGAGAGAACATTCAGATGCCATTATTGAGTAAGAATGACGACGACGCTGATAATGACAATGTTGACGTTAAGAACGTGGTAGTAGAAGGCGAACTAGTGGAGAAATATCCATTTTAAATATTTACTCCATTAAAGTCTTAACATTTCTTCTGATATTGTGTGTTATTTAGTATTATTTCCTATTGAGTGCTATAGTTGAAGTGATGACGTTTACTCACACCTCACTAAGGAGGGGGGAAATGGAAGATTTATAACTGGGAAGATTTATAACCGGGGAAATTCACTTACATTTTATTAAATTCACTTACATTTTATTCACTTAGTCAACATTCAATATTCACTAAGTCTACACATTTGATGTTTAATTTGCATCTGTTGTTTTTGCAAAAATACTGCTTGGTTTTTCTTTGTTTTCCCAGGACAATATTGGGGGAAGTCTACCTTGAAGGGTGGTTGGTGGTTCAAGGACCATGATGCTCTTAAAGGGATTCAGATTTTCAAAAAAGGACAATAAAATCAGCGGGATGTTGGACAAGGACATTGTGACAACAAGTACACCATTGCAACTGCACTGAGAGACGACGCAACCGAGGAGCTCCAGTGTGATTCATTCCTATGTTTCTTTGCATATGTCTTTACAGTATTGAAAATGTTCTTATACTTATGTAGTTTGTAATGTTATTACACTTAGGTTTGAGTTTGATTATTGCATGAGTAACATTTATATTAGTGATATTTTCTTTGAAGAATGATGTTTGTGATTAAGTAAATGCACAGAGACCTCAGAGGTTATTTTCTTTTTCCGGTGCCTAGGGATATTGGGGCTAGGCAGGGACAGGTCCTCTGGAAGGTGCGATGGGTCGACCAGCCTGAATTTGGACATTGTTTGATTTTATTTTTCCTGAGGTTTCTATATGTATTTGCTTGGCATATATCCCTAAAGTAATTTTTAAGATTCCTCCTTTCAATTGGCTTGGAGTACTGTATGTGGTCGCCTGAGGCAGAGGGGCCGTGAGAGAATTTTCCTGTCTAGATTGTGTGAAGGACATTTCAGGAAAGGATGGCTGCCTGACAGGTTTTTCGCTCTCGCACTCCGTAAATTTGTTGTATTGCTAAGGTTATGCTGTAGTGAGCACAATGAGGAGGAATTGTTATTTTGATATGATTATTAAACGTGTATGTGCTTCTCTTTTTCGAGACTCTTTGGAGTCTCGAAGGGGGGAAATATGTGGTGTCTGAAGCACACACAGACAAAGGTCATCAAAAAGTTTGAGTTCAGACCCATGTCCTTTAAGAGTTCCGGGCATCAGGCCACTGGTATGCAGGACTCAAAGCTTTATGTTACCAAATATGGAGAAGACGCAGCATAAATGTTTATATTTTCTCTCTGTTATGTACCATATGTCCTATCCTTGTCTCATGTACACAACTTCCTATATAAGTGAGACGAAACGGTTGCTCGGGGGTTGATTCTGTTTGGCTTTGAATCTTCTCGCTGGCAACCAGCTGGTGCCAGAGATTCTGTACTTGTTTTAATAAACTTTTTATATATGAACAAGACAGTTTCGGCGGAGAATTTCTTCATCATCTACACATCATCTGCCACACCGATATTTGAAGACAAACAGCCTTCAAAACTACAGATTTTGGCGACGAGGATGGGATCTGATGTGCCCAATGCTCCTGTGGACAGCTTGATGTTCTGACTCCCGCTCTGTGCCGGCAAATGGGTGAGCATTTTTTTCACGTTTTTGAGCGCTGGTCTGTTCGTTGGGACTGTCTGCTTAGAGTTGGGTCACACTGTCAAGGATGTGTGTGTGTGTGCCATGATTGTGTTGCTGGATGTTGTGATTCTCCGTTCTAAATTCAGTTTGTTGCACTGGTAAAAGTGCAACAGAGAGAGTAGAGATTAAGAGTAAGAGTAAAGACTAACGTTAGAAGATAGAGAAAATAAGAAATGAAGAGTACTAAAGAGTAAAAAGAAGAAGACAAATACAAGAGAAAAGAGTAATACAGAGTAACTGAAGAATAAAGAGAATAAGGGAAAGCCGCTGAGTAGGCCGAAAGCCCTCTGAGAGGCGGTTTAGATACGGGCCATAAATCCTGAATTATCAATAGGAGAATCCAGGTCAGTTTTTAAAAGAGAAAAACTGGAGGTTTAGGTTGGGAAGGTGTAGAAGGTTCCCACTCGAGCATAAGTTGACGAACTATGCCTGAAGTAGCCTGTCATTGGAACACCTAGACCTCAGGTAGCAAAAATTTAGGTATAAGAGTAAAGAAGATAAAGGAAAAGAGATAGGAGCGGCTAAAGCATGCTTATAGGTTTTGTATGAATGAGTTGACTGTGAAGATCTAGGCCTAAATGTTGTTTGTGCGTTTGGTATGATGTTGAATTTGCAGTGTGTGTTTTAATTTTGTGAAGTGAAGGATTGGTTTCTCTCTGTGTCAGTGTCAGCGTCTGTGTTGTCTCCGCTGCAGGCAGCGGTGTCAGCTGTGTGTGTGTGTGTCTATATGCATATGTCTATTGTAGTTGAAATGAGGAGTGTTAGTGAGTTATGAGGAAAGATATTTGTTTAATGGTAATGCATATGAGCCTCTGAGACGACATTTTGCTAAAAGTTGATGAGCCTCTTTTGAGGACTTTCTGATAAAGTTTGATGAGCTTCTGAGAGGACATTCTGGTAAAACTTATGAGCCTTCGAGGGGACGTTTGGTAAAAATCTGATGAGCCTCTTACGGGGGGACGTTTGTAAATCTATACATGAGCCCCAAGAAGGACTTTGTGATTTTAAAGAGAAGTGAAGAGATACTGAGGTTATTTTGTGTGCATAAGCACAGATAGAGAGATTTGATAAACTTGCTCTAGGTTGGGTGTGTGAGCTCTTTGTTTCTGGTTGTGTGCCCTGTGAGGTGTGAAGTTTGTCTGGTTTTGGGGTGCATGCGGAGCTCTGAGCTAGATGTTTGCTCTCTGATAGCTAGGAGAGACTGGAAGTTGTGTCAAATTTTAAGAGGTGGAGCAAGGGGGGATATTTTACACAGAACTCCAATAAGATTGTTCTTTCCGATAAAGGGGAGTGGTCAGCCTTCTCCTTGAGAGAGAGAGAGAGAAGAGAAAAATTGTTAGAGCAGTATGATTTGGGTAGAGTAAAATATTAGTCATTTAGTTTGGAGATTTGAGATGTTATCAGAGGGAAACGACGTAAATTTTCTGATTTAATAGGGTTGTGTATGCTAATGTAATAGTGTGTCATACCTAGACTGCCAATTACTTGGCACTTGCCAGATTTAAAATCTTGTTTCCTGACATGGTATATAATTTGGTTTGTTTTACAAGTTAAGTACACATTCTTAGTTCTTGACTTTACAGTACGATCTTAGATATGAGAAAACAAAACTTATTTAAAGATTCTTACCAAGAGAAATTTGCTTGCTACATGGACAGATAATTTCACTGCTGTTAAGTAATTTCATCTCAAATTCAGAGTTTTTATCTTTTATTTAGGCTTAGAGACTATCATAGACTCTTGGAGCAGGAAGATGTTACATTAGTACGATGTGCTACAGTGAATCCAGCTGAGAATTTGCCAACTCCAGAGGATGGTGAACCGCATGACTGCATCCAAGAAGCAGAGAAATACTCAAAGCTTAGATCAGATTTGCAAGCCCTTCCATTGTGTCAACCAGATTTGGAATATTGGACTGATGGGTCTTGTTATCGAATAGGAGATAAACTGAGTGCTGGCTATGCAGTCGTAAAAGCCCAAGGAGCTGATTTTGTTGTGGTGAAGGCTGAAGTAATACCACAGCCTGCATCTGCACAGCTAGCTGAACTTGTGGGGTTGACCGAAGCATGCTTATTAGCAGAAGGTAAGCGTGTGACAATATACACAGACTCTGCGTATGCACATAATGTATGTCATTTGTTTGGCTCAGTATGGAAAAACCGGGGCTTTAAGAAAACCGACGGTTCCCCAATACAGCACCACGCTCAGATAATGAAATTGTTGCATGCCGTGATGAGACCTAAAGAAATAGCAATAGCTAAATGTGCAGCACATAAAATGGATGTGTCAAGAGTAACTCAGGGTAATAAAGCCGCGGATGAAGCTGCAAAGGCAGTTATGGGAGCTGATAAGTTGGGTAAAGTCTTTCTGGTTACCCATGAAGTGGACTTAGAAGACAAGATCACACTTAAGGATGTGATTTTAATGCAGAACACCGCTCCTGAAGTGGACAAACAGCTGTGGCTAGAACGAGGTGCCACCCAAGACTCTACTGGTCTTTGGAGAAACCATGAAGGGCTGATAGTAGCACCCTCCGACCTTCTAGGTTTGATGATTCAAGAAGCCCATGGATTAGCCCATGTTGCTAGAGGAGAGGTTCGCAGAAAAATTACGAAGGAGTATGGGTTTTGGGCACCATATTTGCTGGAACAGATTGATCATGTCATAGGCAGGTGCACGATCTGTCTGAAAAACAATGTAAGGAGGGGTGTGATGGTGCCGCCTGGTCACATTCCGACTCCGAGAGGCCCTATGCGGGAGTTGGTTGTCGACTTTGTTGATATGATAAAACCAATTGGAGGAAAGCGATATATGCTAGTCGTTGTGGATAGGTTTTCACGATGGCCAGAAGCGTGTCCAACTAAGCGGAAGGATGCTCAGTCAGTCGCCAAGTTCTTGTGCAGAGAAGTCATAAGCAGGTGGGGACTTCCAGATCGGATATCCTCAGATAATGGGAAGGAGTTCGTGGATAAAACTGTGCGGTTGATTTTACAAAAATTGGGTATTAAACAGCGTCTTGGATCAGTCTATCATCCACAAAGTCAAGGGATTTGTGAAAAAATGAATGGTGTTTTGAAAAATCGCATTGTCAAAATCTGCCAACATACGGGTTTAAATTGGGTAGCAGCACTTCCATTGGCACTAATGGTGTGTCGCTCAAGTGGGTTGCGTGACTTGCATATGACACCTCATGAGTTGATGACAGGGAGACGGATGCCAACGCCTTGTCTGCGTACAAGTGGAAAGGGTCCAAGCCTGGCCCCTTTGGAAGATGAAATGCGAGCGTATGTTACATATATGGCTACTTTGCATAAAAGAATATCCACGTATGTTTCTGACAGGCAAAAGCAGGACGAGGTGCAGGAGAAGCTCGATGAGCAAAAAAGGAGCACTGTACTACCTGGAGACAAGGTGTTCGTGAAGGTGTTTAGGAGGAAGTGGTATAACGAACGCCGTGAAGGACCATTTGAAGTTGTTCGCAGCACAGGAACTGCGGTCCAGGTTAAGGGGTCTCCAACGTGGTATCATTTATCACATTGTGTTAAAGCACCAAGAGAAGAGGTGCCACATTCACAAGACCAAAACGTTGAAGGCTCAAGCGAGCCAGACGAAAATAGGTCAGAGCATGCAGAAGGAGACATGCATGAAGACCTCCAGAATGAAAATCCAGAAGAGATTGTCCGTAACATGGACAATGTGGATGATCCTGTGGGCGATCTTAATGATGCCAAAGCTGACTCTTCAGTCAGTGGACAGGAAAGAGAGTTTGGACATATTGATTTCCAATATGTCCCAGAGAGAGCAAGGTCTCTCTCAGTTGAGTCTGAATCGTCAGAGGTCAGAAAGGGCGGTGACTCCGCTGCAGAGGAAGGAGGAGACTCGGTTAGCAGAAGGAGTCCAAGACCTGTTAGAAAGCGGGTCAAACCAAAACGATACGAGGCCTAGAGTTAAAGAGGCCCAAGGAGTGAAGGTGTCTCATTCAACTACAGTGATGCCTCAACAGATTTCGGTGACACCAACTCCTGTGGAAACAGTAGTAAAAGCGAAATTAGGACGAATGGCACTTCTTCCCTGTAAGTGTGGAAGATATAATGTTGGTGGCAATCTTTCCCCTAAGTGGAAGAATAGTCGTGGAGAAGAGCTGATCTTAAAAGGATCTGAAGTTGATGTTGTCCCTTATGAGCAAAGGAAGCATTTTTTGTATAATGACGTGAAGAGGTTGAAGGTGTGGGATGATTGTTCACTTATTCTGCATAATGTTACGTGGGAAGACCAAGGAGAATATACGTGTACTTATTTAGAGCCAGAATTTAAATTCTCTTTAGAGTATCCATATTGGACACCTGGATACATATCTCGTAAGGTGACATTAATGATAAAAAATTTGAGTCCTTTCGGGGTCTCTACAGTTGCTAAGGCACCTCAGGAAAAATCTACTATAACAACCACCTCCAGAGTACACATCGCACAAATGAAACCTACCACTCCAACTCCGAATGTACTTAAGAATGCTAAAATAACAACTCAGGCTACTACTTTAGCTACAACTTTAAAGGGTATTGAGACTACATTTGTTATGAAAACGACATCTCTGACACCTAAAACATTTGTAAAAGTGACACAGACACCTGAAAAGACATCTTTGAGCCTTGAGAAAGTAGTCAATGTAACCCAGACACCTGTGTTGCAGATGGTGAAAGAGGATGGTGCAAATTCATCTGTGATAGCTCAGAGTGTTAATTTAGGTGTAGATACTGAGTTTCCTGATCTTGATGGCAAACCAGAAGATGAGACTGATCAGTATCATACACTACAAAAGAGAGAAACTACATGGAAAGCATATGGATTTGATTCTTCAGTTTTACAAATCGCAGATCCGTGGGCAAGTAGGAACTTATGGTTCCAACAGTTAACTCATTCTGTAAGATCGGTTAGACAACTGAATTGTCCATGTGTGGTGAAAGTTCCATCACCAGGCACATGGCCTTCCATTTTAGAAACGGTACCAGAGCCACTGGCTGTTGTATGTCAGTTTCATGCATTATCGTGGTTGCTATATCAACAGCAGTCATCAGCTGATAGGCTAATGGCCTTGTCAGTGCATCTATTTATACCAAAACCTGCTTGTTCTTGGTTAAGAGACTTGCCTTATATTAATTTACTTGATCGACATGAAAATATGTTAACAGCAGTTCCTGATGCAATGACTGTGAAGCCCGTGAAAGCATATGACTGTTTTTGCTCGAATAATACTCATAATGGCCCTGGGATGTTTATGGGAATATCAGATTGTGATAAATATATGATGCACTTGGGTAAAGACAAACGTAAAGCTGTTAATGAATTATATGAAGTGATCTTTCATTTACCAGGTCATAAGCAGAGTAGGACTGTGCTGGTACAAGATCAAATTTTGCCTGTTAATGTGACTATAGGAAATTTTCGGGATATTTGGTGGGTTTGTGGCGATAAAGCATATATCTTTCTACCTTATGGGTGGATAGGATGCTGTTATATGGCAACACTGAAACTCCCATATGAGGTTCTTGCCATGCAGAAGGGACCAGCACCTGAGGAGGTCCCATCTGCTGCTATTCCCAGCAGTAGGAAGAAAAGAGAATTGGCTAAATTTCATAATCTGGAGTCTTACCATTGGAGAATTAGTCTAGGAGAGAAGTGGGGCATTGGACTATTTCCGTGGTATGGTGTGACATTTTTGGCAGATCATATTGATAATATTACTTACACCTTACAGGGTTTTGCGAATGAGACTATTAGAGGTTTTGAATATTTGTCAAACACTCAGAGGAGTCACAGACTAACATTGTTGAAGCATGACATGGCTCTTGATTATATTTTGGCTAAACAAGGTGGTTTGTGCGTAGCCTTGAACTTAACCGGGGATGCTTGTTATACTCTGATTCCTGATACATCTGATAATATGACTAACGTCATAGATGCTTTGAAGCTTATAAGAGATGCGTTTGGTGCTTCAGAAGACGCAGGATGGTCTGCCAATGCTTGGTTGCAGGAGAAGTTAGGTCCAGTAGGAGCAGTGTTGGTTCAGATTCTGGTAGCAGTTGTTTTATCACTGTGTGTGATGTTCTGTTTTTGCACGTTACTGTTGACCTTTGCGAAGGCTATGATATTAAGATGGGTTGGAGTTGTAATGCCTGGAGAGAACATTCAGATGCCATTATTGAGTAAGAATGACGACGACGCTGATAATGACAATGTTGACGTTAAGAACGTGGTAGTAGAAGGCGAACTAGTGGAGAAATATCCATTTTAAATATTTACTCCATTAAAGTCTTAACATTTCTTCTGATATTGTGTGTTATTTAGTATTATTTCCTATTGAGTGCTATAGTTGAAGTGATGACGTTTACTCACACCTCACTAAGGAGGGGGGAAATGGAAGATTTATAACTGGGAAGATTTATAACCGGGGAAATTCACTTACATTTTATTAAATTCACTTACATTTTATTCACTTAGTCAACATTCAATATTCACTAAGTCTACACATTTGATGTTTAATTTGCATCTGTTGTTTTTGCAAAAATACTGCTTGGTTTTTCTTTGTTTTCCCAGGACAATATTGGGGGAAGTCTACCTTGAAGGGTGGTTGGTGGTTCAAGGACCATGATGCTCTTAAAGGGATTCAGATTTTCAAAAAAGGACAATAAAATCAGCGGGATGTTGGACAAGGACATTGTGACAACAAGTACACCATTGCAACTGCACTGAGAGACGACGCAACCGAGGAGCTCCAGTGTGATTCATTCCTATGTTTCTTTGCATATGTCTTTACAGTATTGAAAATGTTCTTATACTTATGTAGTTTGTAATGTTATTACACTTAGGTTTGAGTTTGATTATTGCATGAGTAACATTTATATTAGTGATATTTTCTTTGAAGAATGATGTTTGTGATTAAGTAAATGCACAGAGACCTCAGAGGTTATTTTCTTTTTCCGGTGCCTAGGGATATTGGGGCTAGGCAGGGACAGGTCCTCTGGAAGGTGCGATGGGTCGACCAGCCTGAATTTGGACATTGTTTGATTTTATTTTTCCTGAGGTTTCTATATGTATTTGCTTGGCATATATCCCTAAAGTAATTTTTAAGATTCCTCCTTTCAATTGGCTTGGAGTACTGTATGTGGTCGCCTGAGGCAGAGGGGCCGTGAGAGAATTTTCCTGTCTAGATTGTGTGAAGGACATTTCAGGAAAGGATGGCTGCCTGACAGGTTTTTCGCTCTCGCACTCCGTAAATTTGTTGTATTGCTAAGGTTATGCTGTAGTGAGCACAATGAGGAGGAATTGTT
Source organism: Dascyllus trimaculatus (assembly GCA_024666655.1). Taxonomy (NCBI): domain Eukaryota; kingdom Metazoa; phylum Chordata; class Actinopteri; family Pomacentridae; genus Dascyllus; species Dascyllus trimaculatus. The sequence continues at coordinate 28,897,205 of CM045457.1, forward strand.
ATTTTGATATGATTATTAAACGTGTATGTGCTTCTCTTTTTCGAGACTCTTTGGAGTCTCGAAGGGGGGAAATATGTGGTGTCTGAAGCACACACAGACAAAGGTCATCAAAAAGTTTGAGTTCAGACCCATGTCCTTTAAGAGTTCCGGGCATCAGGCCACTGGTATGCAGGACTCAAAGCTTTATGTTACCAAATATGGAGAAGACGCAGCATAAATGTTTATATTTTCTCTCTGTTATGTACCATATGTCCTATCCTTGTCTCATGTACACAACTTCCTATATAAGTGAGACGAAACGGTTGCTCGGGGGTTGATTCTGTTTGGCTTTGAATCTTCTCGCTGGCAACCAGCTGGTGCCAGAGATTCTGTACTTGTTTTAATAAACTTTTTATATATGAACAAGACAGTTTCGGCGGAGAATTTCTTCATCATCTACACATCATCTGCCACACCGATATTTGAAGACAAACAGCCTTCAAAACTACACTGGTAAAGTATGAAAAAGGAGTACAACAAGTGGACAAGACCAAAGCCGTAAGAGCTCCAAACCTATAAAAAGTATGGCGTTTATTATTTGTCATAACTCTGGTTTTACTTGGCCGATCAACACAATTCAACAACTGGTAGATAGCTTGAAATCCACACTTTCGACAAAAGTTCAAACGGAGACTCAGGAAAACGAGGCTGCGTCTTGCTGCTACGTCATTTTAAATCAATCACGTCATTATGATGCACCGGTGCATCCATCGATTCCAGAGGATTTCGTACTGAACTGAACCGAATCGAACTGAACCGTGACTTCCGTACCGAGGTACATACCCAAATGTGATTTTTGTGTACCGTTAAACCCAAACCAGCTACCAATGTCTGTAGGTAGTTGTGACTGAACAAATATTAAACAAATCTTTGGACACTATTTCTAAACTTCCATTTTCTACCTCACTGCTGGATTCCTACTTTGCTTTTGTTATTTTACAAAATAACACAATTTAGATGCTTAAAATTTGAATGTTCTTCATGTGCTCCTTACTTGAGCAATATCCAAGTTTAGAATTTTTAAAATCAACCTATCACAGACTGCAAATAATACTTAACCGTTTTCATGATTAGTGTGAACTGTTAACTGGGATTTTTTTATATATATATACCTCAAACTGCTGACACTGGTGTTACTGCTGCCACTGTTTACTGCATGTGCTGAGACACTTCAACAATTTGCGATGCCAGTTGGACGATATCAGCAACCCCAACATATGCTACTTGCAGTTACCACTAGTAGGTTGACATGAACAGTTATTGTAGCTGGCAGTTCATGTTTACAGAACATCAGATAACGCAGCATCAACAGGCTGCTTGCCAATAACACATGCTGGTGAACACTGGTGTCAGGCGATGGATAAATGGACATTGGTGGTAGGCAGGTCCCACTGCAGTGTGTCATTCTTTAGAGAAACAACTATTTAATTTGCTTTATTCTTCTTCTTGTCGGAGATTATTGGCTGTTTGTTTGTATGTGTTCCTCAAAGTATGAAAACTCAACAGTGAAGAACTAAGAATTTACATTTTCAACATAACCACGACAGCAAAATGGTAAAAGAAGAGAGAGAATAGTGAGTTTAAAAATAAAAAAATAGATTATTTAAGCTAAAGTTGCTGAAGAAGGCACAGGCGCAAATGCTTCCCAGTATAGGCGTCCAGTCTTGCATCTCCCATGAATGTTTTTCGTACTGGTGCACCACATTTGTTTCACTGCTTTCAACATGTCTTGAATGCAGTTGACCTGCTAATCACCTGCACTAGCATAGACATGGGAAAAGTACATCAGGTGTGTAAAGAAGTTCATTTTGCCTTTCATTGGACTAATTAACTTTCTTTCATTCATATATATCAGGCAATTAGGAGTTTTTTTTAAAGTTTTCAAATACCTTTGAAAGTTTCGACAGATCTCTTCCGTCTTCCTCAGAGTGTCATCCAGATGTCGGGGATGGTGTGCCTATCAGCTGATGTTACTGAGGTGTGGTGAACCTGCCAAACTTGACAGATCGACCACGCCTCCTGCTGTCAGATGGCACTCCAGGTGTGGGACAGGTTGCGGGCTCCCTCATCCCTGTTCATCGTCCTGGAGGTTGACCACGTCTCAGTAACATCAGCTGATAGGCATGTCACCCCCGACATCTGGATGACGTTCTGAGGAAGACGGAAGGGATCCGTTGAAAGTGTCAGGGGTATTTGAAAACTTAAAAAAACTCCTAATTGCCTGATATATAATAATGAAAGAAAGTTAATTAGTACAACAGTTGGTGGAGTGGGTGATCCACTAATGGCAAGGTTGGCGGTTTGATCCCCAGCCCCGCTTCATGCCGAAGTGTCCCTTGAGCTAGACACTAAAGCCCAGTTGCTCCCAAAGGCAGACAGGCACCTTGCATGGAAAATAACTGTTTCAAACTAACCCAGTCTCCATAAAAGTATGTTTCTATTCAACTAAACTTCACTCTCAGTTATGTTTTCGGGGAAAGGGGAAATATTTTCTGTTGATTTATCACAGATAGATTTCAAGTTAACATACTTTTACCATTTATTTTATGGCTTTTGCCGATCCTTTTCAGGCAACCAATTATATATTAAATACAGCCAGACTGGTCACTCTAGTAACCAAGAAAACGGAGGAAAAGCTTAAAACATGTGGTGAAAGGCTCATACTTGAACCTAAACTTAACCAAGCTGCCTACATTGTTATGAAAATTTCAACTAAAGTATGCTATTTTCCAAAACCTAACCACGTAGTTTTGGTGCCAAAGAGTAAGAGAAAATCAAAACTAATAACAGAGAATACAAAACATAAATCCAAGAAAAATAATATTCCCACACAGAACCCTTCATCTTCCTCTCATACATCTTTATATAGACTTCATGGCTCTTTTAAACTGAAAGCCTTTTGTACATATGTAGACAACATCTGCAACGATGGATGCAAAAAATGTCTGCAAAGCACCCATCACTGCTGATACAGTTGCTGGCACATTTGGTATCTGAAGGAGTAAAATGTATATCCACTATGGCACAAAATTCAACTAATCATCCCCTGACCTTTTATAATATCAACATCCCCCATGGTTTGTAATTCAGAGAAGCTCTTGGAGTTTCTTTTTAAAACTTTCTGCCATCATTGCAATTCAAAACTGTCGTAGATCTTACTTTCTGACCCCACTGATCAAGCACTGAATTGCATATTGCATACATATTAGTCTAACTTCTGAAGATGTGCACAAGCTTGGCCCTCAAGGCACTTTGTGGTATCTGTTGTCGGAGCTATATTAATACAACAGTGATGCCCAAGCTTGCAAAGTGATTGACACTGCAGGTCTGTAAACAACTAAAAGCTTCCGTTTCTTTGGGAATCAAAAATAGCGCTTGTGTCAGAGGACATTTAAAGTTTAGCCAATATCAACTTTCCTCTCTGGTGCCGCTGGATGTGGTTTAAATCACTGCTGATTAGCAGGCAGCACTGGGATGCAACCCCAGGTCCCGTTTATAATGAGCAGCATCCTATCCCTGTTCCAGAGTTTGACCCCAAGTGTGTGAATGTCCAGTAAACAATAATGTGATAGTACTCCCGCCACCACCCACACAATCAATACTGCTCATTTGCTTTTTCTTTTGTAATATTCGTGACATTGGCAGCTCTCGCTCACATATGCAGATAGAGTAACCTCCGCCTCCTTCTTGTTTTCTCCCTCTTTTCTCTGAATTGCTCAGATTTATTCTTTTCCCTGCCAAGGCATTGCATCAGGAATTTGTGGAGGCCCACTTGACAAGAACTTGACACTCTGAGGATCAATAAAGGATTGAATCTTCACTGCACCAAAAGTCAAACTACCTCCTAAATCAATGACTGGCAACTGCTAACTGGAAACAGATCCTGCTATCCTGTTTTTTTTTTCTTATCCCTTGTTCCATAATTACATATAAATCCTTCAGTAATGTTACTGTACATCTGATCTACAAGCATCTCATCAGTGTAGTGTTGTGTATGTTTGCCAGTTGTGGGAAAGAAAACTCATTTTCAGCTTTCTAACCTTTACTGTTTAAAATCTAAATTTAAATCCAAGTTTCACTTCTTCTTATGTCCTCTTCAAAATACAAATATGTCTTTTCCATTGGTTTACATTGACAAGACGTTGCACTTGTGCAGCAGGGGATTTAGCTGTGAGAAATGGTAATCTCTTAAGCTTGACCTTTTCTCACAGATCTTCCCGAGCTAGTCTGTGTCTTACCCAACTGCTGAATGATACATGGGTGCTAAGTCCATCTCGATGAGGACCCTAATTTATTTCCTGATTTGTCGCTCTGCTACTCTCTAGGCTATCGGTTGCCATTTTGGCAGTGATTCTTTACGGACAAGGATGTATTGATTCAGACCATAGACAGCTCTAAGCCTTACCTACCAGAATTCTGAATCCATGAGACACTTGCAGAGGAAATAAAAAATGTGTGTAGGGTGTTATTGGTAGCGTTATACTTTATATTTCTCCAGAGAGAAAAAAAGTGTTGTTTTTCTTACTACAGGGCGAGGCTCAGCTTTAGCATGAAACTATTTGAAAGAAACAGGTACAGGATGAAAGGGTGTAAAATACCTGTGTATAAAGGGTTTTCTGCAGAATTTGAAGCAGTTATATTATGGAAGACAGCACACGCAGGCACTTGTGGATACACATACCAAATAGGTGACAAAACCTGAATGTATCCCCGGGTGCCTTCTGACAGTCACAGCAGTCCACAAGTGCAATTCAGGAAAATAATTAAACCCTATTTCAAGAATGATTATAAATGGTAAAATATCAAAAAAGCTAAAAACTCTTAAAGTTAAGGAACTATTAGAGTATGGGAATGTAATGGACTGAGCAGACAGATGTAAAAAAATATGAGAATGTTATAAATTTGTGTTAATATATACTCACAGAGACTACACAGTAAGAACATAAAAAACACAGATATCATCATTGAATCATCATAAGCTGATCCAGGAGGTACAGTCATGTTTAAACGGTGCCATTCATCTATGCCATTATTCAGGATATCCTGATGCGTTTCAGGTGAGTAAACACATCTTGTATTACTACAGCTAGATTGTTTTAAAAAATGAACTGCATACTCAACTTCAGGCCTCATTGACCAGTAAGGCACTCTGCCTTGTAATGAATGTCAGAGGTGAACATACAAAACAATCCAACACATTGACACTTGTTCCAGTGTCCTAGCTCGTGATGTTTTGGTACTCCTGGTCTGTGTGGCCTTTCGCCATGTAAACCATTAGACCACACAAATCATTAGTGAGGGTGAGGTGGAGAGCAATGATGTAATCTATAATCTTTGTCCCTTTATCTGGGTGCTCAATTTAATGACTGGGCAGGTGTTAATGATGATGGAGACTAAGGCTGGTGCTGACCAAAGAGGCATGAGCAAAGTGTAATGGGGTGAAAAGCTTGCTTTGGGACAAAGGTAAATTATGGCCCTCACGATCAATAGTAATAAGTAAGCCAATGGGGCTTTGCTTAAATTCTAATAATAATAAGAAGGGAACCAAATGATTCTTCATTTTCATTGTTTGATTTCAGCTATTGATTTCATTGAACATTTGGCATTTACCAAAATAATTCTGCAGTAGCTGCAAACAGAGAGCTGGTATCTTGAGTGCTAAATAGGGTAGTAGCACAATATCCAAAAAAAATAAGGATTTAAGACTGAGGGGCTGACACAGTACACCAAACTAACTGTCTTATGGGTAAATCACAAATGAAACAACTAAGACGTAGAATTAGTCAAAATCATGACCAGTAAATAAGCTCAAGAACTGCATTTAACAAAAAGCAACTAATGCATACTTGAGTCTAAACTGCTGATGTAGATGCCTAAAATGCAGGATATTTTGCAATATATTTGTGAAATCAGCCTTTAACAAATGCTTTATGTTTAGTCACGGAGTATGTAAGTAAGATAGGGAGTCTACTAGAAAAAGCATTAAGAAGAATAAAGCAGCAGCCAGGCAAAGAGCACAAATATCAGTGACAGTCTTACTGCAGCCCAAATGCTTCTCTGTTTAATTCATTAGCAATAGCCTGTAGGGTAATTTCACCGCATAATAAAGACGATAAACTTCTTATTGTCAACAAATCCTATGAAAAGACCAGATAAATAGGTCCAGCTATTACCTAGTAAAAACATACTTCATTATTAAACAATGGGAGATTTTTAAACTTGTAAAAATACATCCAAAACTAGACAACACACATTATGAACATCTATTTGTTCGTCAGGATTTTGAGTTTCTGCTTCAAGTTTTCTCTTCATTTCCACCTCTAAATGATGGAACAGTCTTGCCCACTTGGCAGTATGTCATCGTGTCTGACTATTTCATACAAGAACAATTCATTTAGGATGGCATCTTGCTCCGTCATTAAGAATTTTAACTCATTTTTCAGACAAGAAGCTTAACTACTCATAACTATGCTCTTTTATTGAACATGTTTGTCAGCTAAATTACCCATAATGCTTATGACTAATGTTAAAGCTGCAATGAGGATCTGGTTCTTTCTAAACCACTAAAAACTGAATTGTCCAGACATTAATAATTCACTCGTCGGGGTTTGTAGCACCTCTGAATTTGCTTTAAGCAATTCAGAGAATCATGATATAGTGGTGTGACCAAATCAGCTTTAATGTTTAAAGACACAAGTTGTAGACACGAGTAGCTGCAGGCTTCGATGTATCTGTATCCCCAGATACATTAATGCATGAGACATGCTGCATATCTTTCAGCTTTTTTTCCACTTAACAACTGCCATTGCAACTCCTTTCACATGGTGTATTTTTCAAATGTACTGCCCTCAGTAGACTGCATGTCATACCCGAAGGCAAACAATCATTTACTCGAAGAAACACAAGTATAGGTTCTAACTTAACCTTTTGATAAGTTAATAAATTAGTTATTCATAGTCCTTGAGGCTTTTGTTGGTGGTGGTTACCGTTGGTAGTGTGTTTCAATAATACACTTCCCAGAGCTCTCTTCAGAACGGTAAATGTATTGGCCACTAAGGGCACCATACCTGCCTTGATTGGAAACACTTGAGGAAAAGAGCAACTCGTTTATCTGTTACTCATTTACTTAGTGGGTATTCAGACCAAAAACTTGGCAAGGGGCTGCACACTGGTAGGGATGTGTTGCTTGAGGTACTGCTTTAGGCCTTGCCCGATGATGCTGCTTTGCATCAGCAGTTAAGCCAGTTTTTCCTCTTTTATACAGCCCTGGGTTTCTTTGTCCAGAACCTGTTGTGTTGCTATATTCCCCAAGAAATTAACCTGCCCTAAAGAAGCTTTGTCTTTTTTTCACAGAGGGCTGCTGTTGGGCTGAACATAGCCTTATGCAAATTACTGCTTTAACTAAATGCTAACATCCCAAAAACAATGTTGCTTGCTATCGTTCAGCAGATTCACCATCTTAGTTCAGGTTTTGGCATTCTGTCATTTGCTAATTATGTAGTACAAAAAATAGGTAGGGCTTAAGCTGTTGGGAATATCATTAGTATATCTGGTATGTAGTTGTCAACTACAGTAAAACCATAGGACCATCAATATTATTACAATTCATCATTACTGTATCAAACATAATGGCATTCAATCCGCTAACTGTTGGGACATGTCACTAATAAAATAATAATTTCCACCTCATGTCGGCACCAGAGGAATAATCTGAGGATCAGCTATGCAATGTCGCTGTATTCCAAACCACTTTAAAAGTTACATGCACGGATTTTTCAATGATGGCAAAATTGAGAGAGATCTATTTACATAATGAAAATAGGGTAATAATAATAATAATAATAATAATAATAATAATAATAATAATAATAAATTGTCTAAAAATATTACAGGAGGCATGGTAAGGCATGTGATGGACCAGCATGGGACAGGGGGGAATATGGACTGACCTCTGCTCAGTGTAGCATGGACGAAGGCTAGAGCAGGTAGGCAGAGCTGACCAGCCATGAGGAGCTTGTGGTGACTGTCAAATATCTGCCAGACTCCCCTATTCTCTGTTGGAAAGACTGGGAGTCTGGCAGATATCTGACAGTCACCAGAAGCACATTTATGGTCCTTTGAGAGAGTTACTGTGTTACCTGTGTTTTAGCTTGTCTAGCAGCTCCACTACAAGAGGGTCTCCAGTGTGTGCGTGTAGTAACATAAGAGATGTGCCATAGTGTTTCTCACAGTTCACATTACTGTTTGTCAGCCCTAAATATCTCATTAAGCTCTGAATACTGCACAGTTATCAGCTAGCCCGTGTGTTGTATTTACTGCCACTGAAGAGGAATAAATCTCTTTCATTGTGTCTTTTTTATGAGCTTATAATGCTAACAATACCAGCATTAACTATGTGTAAGAGCCACAAACTCTGGCTACAGTTAGTCAGTGCTCTGCTGTTTGTACTTCGCACAGAAACTGTTAAAACATTCAAAGGGTCAATGTAGGACATATCTTGAGGTCTTACGTATCAGCCACAGAATCTGGCTGAACCATATCCAAACAAAACATGAAATTTCAACTGACATTTCTCTATGCACTCATTGTGAATACTTTGCTTCTTTCCTCTTTCCACTTTTTGCAGTGATTGAAACCGCAGGGGTCCTTGTAATCACCATGGATATTCCCTGGTAGATCACTGATAGAACAACAAAACCCTGGGTAACAATACCATTACTATTCGATCTTCTAACACACAGGCTTGATCTCAGGAATCTCAGGTTAGCCCACACAGGAGCTGATAAAAGCCTCTGTGTCTTACTTCAAAGGAACACGCTCGCGTAACTCTCTCCAGTGCAAAGTTAAAGGAAAAACAAATGTAAAGCTTTTCCGCCTCCATTCTCTAACAGAGAGATGTGCACTTTCAGACCAGGGGAACTTTGTGAGGGACTTCTATTGTAATTCATGAAAACATGGGCACTCAAATGGCCGGGAGGCTGTTTCTGGTGACACCATTACCAAATGAGGCCCCAAATGCATCGCTGTCATTAGTTGCTGTCTGCATGACGTGCTCATTAATGTGCACATTAGACCCCTTCTCCCTTACCTTTTCAAATTCTGAGGAGGTAAACATCAACAAATTCACAGGGTGTCAAGGGGTTAGCTCATTAGCTAAACCATAAATGACAGTAGACAAATGCAGAGATCAGAGAGGTAATTTTTGGAACTTCACAAAGGTAAGATAGGTGCATGGATAGAATGTTGAGTGTAGAGAACATTTCTTTAAAATATATAAATTGCTTCATGCATGGTTTGACAATAAAAACATTAAAGCATTTTAAAGAACTTTTCAGCATATTTCCTAATGCTTTTGACTTGTTGATTCCCTCTATTTGGATCTGAAGAATATAGAGTTCATGGTAGTTACAACTTACAAGAGATTTCCCTCTGTTTATATCTGCCTTACTGTTTCTCTGTGTATTTTATTTATTTATTTTTTTTTATTACCATCTAAGTTTTAAAAAAGTACCAGCTCTCATCAATGTTGTGTGTTTCACAGAAATAACAATTTCTTGGCAGGGTTAACTGAACCCAATATATACTTAAATTGTGGGAGATGGAGGGAGATGACACATTCTAAGTATGTTATCTGTGATACCGCAGACAGCGGTGTGGGTAAACTGTTCAACTATGATGGCTTAGATCGTCTACATCTTATAGGCAATTAATTTCACTCTGTCTGAAAAAAGAAATGTGGTGTAATTTCAGCAGGTAATTGCTGATGTTAATCACAGTCATATTGGAGAGAGGGAAGAACCTCTGACATTTTTCGAAGCAAGCAAGGCCAGTGGTCAGCTGCCCTTTAACCATGAAGAGCTCCACTGACTAATTACTGCAGTCCAGCTGCCTACACTCTCCGGAGCACTCACCCAGCTTCTCTATCCAAGCACTTCTTTTCCAGTCTCTCTTCTGTAATCACCGTCAGTTCTTACCCAGTTGGGTAAGACCATTATGTTTTCTCGAGCTCATGCCTATGAATGTAATCGTTTTGATTTCAACCCATTTTTCAGCCTCTTCTAATCTGTGCCTCTGTTAAAATAATACTCAAAAATAATGAATCAAGTTCAAAAAAAAGGAAAACTCAGCCAATCTAAGGGGACATGAATAAAAAGACAATTACACACAATAAAAGAATACGCTATTGGGGCTGACTTCATGCTGGAAAACCTAACTATACCACTGTATCTGTGGAGCATGTATGTTGCAGCAAATAAAGGAATTCATATGCTATGCCTAAACATGCTACCAAATACAGATGTAATGTTGCAGTCAGAGACATTATTTGATTAGTTTCAGCACATAGGCCAGAATTGTACTTTGTCTCCAATGATATAGCCATAGACCCATTTTGCAGTAATATTTCAAAAAACAAAAACTACTGCTAATTTGAGAAGGGAAAGAAAATCTGGCAAAAGCCTACTGCAACTTATAAGAAGGGCCCAGAATCACACAATTTGTTCCTTGTTCCAGTGACTCTTTACACCTATCCATCTAGGCTCTCTATCCAATTCACTTGCCTGCATGGCCATGTTTCAGAGCAACAGTATTGATTCTTCTTTTGTTTCCATTTTTTAACTTTCTTTTATAGTGAACCATCTCGCTGCAGGTACCCAATATTCCTATTTCTTACCTTTTTTCCCTTCTATTTGAAATAGTACTTTTATCTGTGAGGACAAAGGCAACTTTTGTATTCACACATCTTCTTTAAGAATACCCTGTATCTCTATTGACTTTTTTGTAGAATGATTTTATTCCCCACAGTTCAGTAAAACTCTTGTTATTGTATGAAATGTCTTGATTGAGAACGAATGAATGTAAACTGTATTTTGTTTGTATATTTGTTGCATGTTGTTCATGGAAACATAGGTTAATGACCAATCAATGTATTTTTATTTACTTATTTCTTAAGAACTATATAAGTCAAGTAACTGTGTCAATACTACTACGTCTCCCAAAAATCTTTTACTCCAATACTTTTTGGAAAAAACGCCATGGGCCTACAGTTAAGCTACGCCAGTCGGCTGTGTCCCAACCTCCTAAAAGCAATCTATATAGCATCCACTCCCTCCTGGCACTTGGGAAGCTCACTTAAGGACATCAATACTCCAGGAAATGAGACACAGAGCAATGGCTTCAAAGACTGAGAAGTTAGACGGCTGACTGAGATGCCCTTACATCTTATTTAAGGTGTTGCTGCTCAATGCAGCAGAGTTCATTGAGTGAGCTGCCTTCTCACTTGTTAAAACATCAAACTGTGCCTGGATGTCCGGTCAAAAGACAGTGATTCGGAAAAAGCAAAGCAGGTAAACTCATGAAACACGTTTCTCTGACACACAGACACACAAAAAAACATGCATTTTGGTTCTTTCATGAATTTATTCCACATCTTCTGGAAATAATGACAAAATTCACTGGGTCCAAAAAATACATACAATGCTAGTATTGGTTACTATTAGTAATATGGTTGAAAGTGTCTCTTGGCCATTTAACCTCAACTAGGATTTTGGTAGTTGTCCACAAGCTTCTTCGATGACTCCTCTTGACAGATTTAGTGCAGTTCAATTAAATTTGTAGGCTTTCTGACACAGACATGTTTCTTCCACACTGTCCACAGGTTCTCGATGGGGCTTACGTCACGACTTTGTGGAGGCTAGTCTGAAACCTTAATTCTAGCCTGATTTATCCAGTTTTTATCACTTTTGATGTGTGTTTGGAGTCACTGTCTTGCTGGAACGCTCAGCTGTCCAAGACCCAACCTCCTGGCTGATGATTTAAGGTTTAGCTTAAGAATGTAGATGTAATTTTCCTTCTTTATCATGGCATTTATTTTGTATAAAGCACCACTTCTACTGGCAGGAAAACACCCCAGAGCATTATACTGCCACCACCATGCTTGATGGTAAGTACGTTGTTCTTAGGGTTAAAGGACTCACCTTCTCTTCTTCAAACATACTGTTGATCACTGAGGCCAAATAGCTTGATTTTTGTTTCATCTGACTACATAATTTTCCTCCGGAAGGCATCTTTTTGTCCATGTGACCAGCAGCAAATCTCAGTCGAGCCTTATGGTGTCGCTTCTAGAGGAAGGGCTTCCATCTTCCATCATGATGATGTAAAACACACTTGACTGTGGACACTGATAACTGTATTGCAGCAGCTTCTAATTCACTGTAGACCGGCTTTTTGGTGATTCTTGGCTGACTTTCGACCATCCTGACCAAATATCTCTCAGCTTGTGTTTTCTTCCTGATCGTGGCACTGACGCTTACAAACAACTGCATAGCTGATGTTAAAAAGGAAGTGGCTCAGTGACGTCAGCAGCAGTAGCCAATCTTAACTAACGCAAAGTTAAGAGGGCATGCCACGAAGAAAATTAAATTAACACAACTTTCTACATCACTAAAACTGACAATTCAAACTATGAAAGACACTTGTTACAAAAACACAGAATATAGAAATAAAAACAAGAAAAATGAGAGTGAAAGGAGTAATTGAAAACTGCCATGACATACATGGTCTTACAAGTGTATGTAAATTTACTTTACAACCATATAAATATTATGTTAAGTTTCCATATATTTTAGATATTTGGCTGGTTCACATTACAAGAAGCCTTTCCCCATGCAGACTGTATAAAACGTTTGAATTAATTCTTGAGTTAGCCAATTGTGTGTCAGGAACTCCATTCAACTCAATTCAATTTCACCAATATTCAAACAAAATCTAATTTGCCTGCAAGAGTGCATCAACATTGTTGATACGTTCTCAACAATGTGCTTCAATTCACTCAAACTTCCATGACAATGTTTAAACACCTTTTTTCCCTCCCTTATCCACAGCCGAGGATATTCAGGCGTACATGAGGAGGATTAATCCTTACGTTGAATATTCAGATAACTTCCCAGCCTCTCTCCCGGAACATTGTACTGTCAATCAAATGTCAGCCGTTCGGTCGTTGCTGTCAAACCCCCCTCACTGCCTTGGCAACAGAAAAAGACAAATGTACTGGGAATACAAATCAAATGGCATTAGAATGACAGAAGAAGAACTTGGCAATGGCTAAACGAGTCAGTGATAAAAGTATCGCAGATTACTCATGACAAATGGCCTACGATCTATCAATTTCCACTTCCAACTAAAGCTGATGCAATATGAAAACACTACGATGCAAAGGTTGAGCTAGCCTGCCTCAATCTGATGAAGAGATGGTATATTTCCACGGATGAGTGATACGGTGTTAACAGACATACAGCTAAAATGTGTCTCAGTGGGTGATTTCAAATGTTCCCACAAAGAATGCATCATCTCTATGTCCGCTGCAATTCTCTTCAGTGATTGATTACATTGTCACAACGTCTCAATATTGTCACAATGTGGCTCCACTCTCTTATCGGTTGAAATTTATGCGTTACTTGCTATCTACGCATTCATATCTTTCCCAACAGGGAAGAGAGTTCTGCTACACTCCATCTGTGGCACAGGGAGACACTGCAGCACCAGCAACAGCAGGGATATGCAGCTGTAACATCAGAGATAAAACAACAGCAAGCGTAAGCTGTAAATTTCACTGTGTCAGATCGATGAGATCAATAATCACTTCTCTCGCACATTCACTCCTAAATTACTGCTGAGAACAATTGTCAATGGCTCCAACTTGCTCTCAACAAACTGCGCTTTCATGTATTAAATCCATTTTGGCAAACACTGTTATCAGGTGTCCGATGACGCACAAAACAACTGATAAACAGATAATCCAAAACAAGAAGAGAAAAGGGAAAGGTAAATATGCACTTCCAATGCTATAAGAAAAAAGCAAAAGCCTTTAAAGTAATTCTTAAAGGTGAGATTTTTAACAAGGATATTTCGGGGCTTAACATATTGTCATATCTACATTTTCTGGCCACTGTCATGCTACAACTGCCATACCAGCATTGTCTTTATCTGCTGCTTACAGCTTTGTTGCAATAAAAAGTCTAACCCCGTTCAGGTTTTGTGTTGATCTGCATAACATCTATTGCATCCTTTCATGCTCTGCCACCTCGTCACTCGATAGCATGATGTTGCTGACTGTGAGATGTCTGGAGGAGTGTCTGATGTGGCAACCTCTGCTCTGCAGCTACATCTGGGCTCCTGGTGGGACTGCAGTTGGAAAGCAGTGACGATGTTTTGAGTGAGACAGAGACGAATGCGAGACGTGCGTTTGCATGAGCAGGTATGCAGCAGGTGGCATCAAACAGATTTGATGTCAGTGTTGGGCTCCGAGGTACGCTTCAAGGTTTTAGATGTATTAAAACATTTTAAAAATGACACTTGTTCCCATTGTCATTTCTATGTGTAGTTGTGGGAATGTGCATATTATAAATTGCAGCAATACCTAATCCTGACTTTGATCTTTTGACAAAACTATGAAGATTCCTGTGAAGTCTTCTTGTATTGTCTTCACTGCAGTGCAGACATAGTAAATCCACTATGATAAAAAATAAATAAATAAATGTTTTCTTCAGCAGGATTACAACACCAGGCAGGCCTGTCTGTATCTTGCTGTTGCATTTTTGCTTGTACCCAGGGTTTCATTAAACCTATCTCAAAGAAAAATGTAAGATCTTGGGCTTCATTGAGTGCACAAAGGCATCTATGCCAATCCACAGACAGAAAAGCAAGCTACATCATGCATCATGGAACACTGGGGACTTCTCAGTGAAATGCTAAGGAAAATGTAAAACAAATACTTCTGAGATGGAGGCAGGCCAAGCACAGCATGCCTATGATAATTCACACACAAATCACACACCATTCAACAGAATTTTTTTTTTTACCCAAACTTGATAAAGCTACTTATAGCTATTATTTACTTGGAAATGATAACTCCGAATATGAATGCTATGGCTCCTTCTATGGCCCATTTTCCATCAGATACTGTAGAAGTGCTATTGTATTCTGTATGAATTAATACTTACAGGAATTAAACATTTCTTAAAACTTGTTTGACCTCGGTGTTTTTTGTTTGTTTCTAAAACACTACAATGCAGGTATTCAGTGTGGAAAATCCATAAAACAGGATTAACAATTAAGAAAAGTACCCCTTGACTCCAGGGCTTCTGGCTCTAAGCTTTGAAGTCAGGTTCATATAAATTCAAAGTTTATCCAAGTAATTGCCATAAAACTACACATATTAAAAAAACGCACTTCACCCCATCTCGCTTGTGTTTAATAAAGACATTCTTCAACAGATACACAGTTTAATTGTACCTTCATAGGTTGTCTAAAAGATGAGGAATACTTTACTTACTACTTCTAAGTTTTTCTCTTTTTTCCTTTATTGCTGGGGGAATTTTGGATTTTTTTTTTAGCAGAAAAGAGAACATGTGAAGAGAGAGAAAGTGAAATGAAATGCAACAATGGTACCCTAGCTGACTCCAACTAGGGATTTTGTGATTACACGGTCAGTGTTTTAAACCCCAAAGTGACCAGAATGCCCGAAAGCTATAAAACAAAAACCTTACATGAATTTAATAATTTCTAAAGGTTGTTCTTTTTAAATTTTTGGTTAGCTGCAGGACAATACAAATGCTGTCTTGGTTCTGGAACAACGTGAATTAATTCTCGAGCATTAAAAGGTAAACACCTAGGGGAAGCTGAGAGGAGGAGGACGAGCATAGGGAGGTGTCATACCTGCAAAACAGAGACTGTTATACTGCTGCTATTCACCACTAGAGTCCACTCATTGTTGAACAAGTAATACATCTTAAATCTGCTTGATAAAAGCAAACTTCAGATTTGCCTTGGAATGGAAAAGACAGCACACCTTTATAGACACAGGAATTCAGTTCACATTCAGCAACTCCTAAGAGAAAGATCCAAAGGTAGAGAAGACAGGATATGAACCTCCAAAACACTGATAATGCAGCAGCTGCAAGATAGCACTGAATGTTTTAAGTAAAGGCGAAACTGTATCAGCAGACATCTATTTTTTTTCTGCTACCTCCTCCTTCAAGTATAAATAATCACTGGAAACAGCAATTAGCAACTCATCCATGCTTATACATCTTTTCTCGGCCATGTTTAATTGTCTTTTTTTTTCTTGAATAGCTAGGTAGTTGCATAGCAATGAACGGCAGCTCCATTCTTAATCACACCTATGAAGCTCCACTTGGCCAACTGCTTCTACAACCAGTAAACACAGCTATCAGTCATTCTCTGCCTTCTTTATGGAGTTAGAGGAATCAAATCAAGTTCATTCCTTCACTATAAAAGCTTTGCTGACTCAGGCTATGAAAATGTGTAACAAAAGATTAAAGACACTGACTCCTGTGTCAGTTAAATAAACAACTCTTTTGGAAAATGTGTGCTATGTATTGTGGACGCATTGTGTATCATCTTTACCGAACAGTAACAAAACCCAATTTCAGTTCGTCCTTTTGCTAATATAAACTGACCACGTCCAAGATAGCAGCAACAGCACAGGTTACTTTTCAAATGTGATTTTCTTTTGAAGGTGGAAGATAAATTGCTGTTTGCACCTACGTTCTATGTCCCACACTCAGCATTTTACTCGTCTTTGAGGACTCAGAATCTCTCCGAAAAGTTACAGTTGCTATATATCATTGTCACTTTCATCACAATAGCAGTAACTGCAGGCTAGTGCTAGCAATGACTGCTTCCATTTCGTCACTCTCCCCAGAGCTATCAGGGTTTTACTAGATCCCCATAAACCTCAGGCAACATTTCCACCCCATGTTTGATTAGTTGTATTGGCAATTAAAATAAAACAACGCTCTCATGCTCTTAATAAAACAGTATCAATGTAGTTACCACTTATATTGTTTAAGGGAGAAAAAATATAATTAACAAGAGATTCTGCAATAATTGGCTACACCATGCTTCACTGCTTTCCATTCCACTGTGCCATGTCCTCCCCTCTAACCCCGCCAGTACAATTTGGGACCGCTGAATGGGCACAGTAGTTGGCATGGACCTGTGAGCATGCTCTTATCATGTTTAGCACAATGACAGGGACTGGTACAAGAGGACAGCTTTGTGGTTCTGGATTTGTGCCCCTGGACTGCAATCACCCTGACCAGGCCTTGTTTAGCCCTGGGGCCACAAGTGTTTGCATCTCCTTTTTGAGACAGCTTTTAAACAAACACAGAGTTCTTACATCAGTGTGCACAATTATGTGTAGCATTTATAAAAACCCGTCTCTATAAAATGAGGTAATCCTTTCTCAGCGGTATACTTGTTGAAAATAGCATTTTGCTGGCCTAAGGACTATAGATTAAAAACCTTAAAGATAGTGATAGTTTTGGAATAAAACATTAAAGCCTCATTCTTTCTATATTGCATCTATTTACAATGACTTGACAAAGAAATGTCAAAATCAATGTTGCTTTTTATTAATCGGCTCTGACTGCAAGCAAACTCAAAAAGGTGTTAGTAAAAAGAAGAGTGTGCTGCGCTGGCCTATATATACAGTGCTGTGAAAAAGCATTGGCCTCCCCTACAGTTATGTTCTTTTTGCATATTTGTCACACCTAAATGGGTCAAATCATCAAACTAATTTTAATATAAGACAAAGATAACTCAAGATAAGACAACGTGCAGTTTTTAAGTCATTATTTCATTTACTGAGGGAAAAATGCAGTCCAGCCTCAGATTGCCCGATGTGAAAAAGTATTTGCCCCCCTTAGCTACCAATATTATACTAATTGCAAGACTTGTTGAATTTAAATATCACTAAATAGAAGCTGTCTGGTGTTGTGAAGTAGCTAAAGGGTCTCAAAAAGCAGCACATGATGCCAAGTTCTAAAGAGATTCAAGAACAGATGTGAAACAAAGTCATTGACATTTATGAGTCTGGAGGGTTGCAAAGCCGTTGCTGAGGCTGTGGGACTCCAGAGAACCACAGTGAGAGACGTTATCCACAAATAGAGAAGACATGGAACAGTGGTGAACCTTCCCAGGAGCGGCTGGCCTACCAAGTTTTCTCCAAGAGCACTTTGATATCTAATCCAGGATGTCTCAAAAGAACCCAGATGCTGTTATATATCACCATTACATATCACTAACTCTGTGTTTCCCCCAAGGTCCTATGTCCTGAGCTTGTTCTCTCCATGGATGTCTCTGGATCTGGAGCTCCACATCCCTGATCTGCAGCCACTGGCCTCACCACCAGCTGTCCTCTCATCCCCGCCCCGGCTGCTTTGCTTCCACAGGACCTGGATGATGTGGATGATGTCATCAATGATTGATGGAGCCACGAATTCTGCTCTCTATCAGAAAATCCTCCTGGAGAATATCCGCCCATCAGTTCATGACCTGAAGCTCAAGCCCAAATGGTTTATGCAGCATGACAATGACCCAAAGCACACAAGCAAGTCCACCTCTGAGTGGCTCAAAAAGTACAAAATTAAGGTTTTGGAGTGGCCGAGTCAAAGTCTGGACTTGAATCTAATTCAAATGCTTTGGCAAGACCTTAAAAGGGCAGTTAATACTCAAAAACCATCTAATGTGGTTAGATGGTAATTAGGCAATTACTTTTTCACAGGGGCGATTTAGGTTTTCAATAAATCTTTAATAAACCATCATTTAAATATTGCATTTTGTTGTTTGTGGGTTATCTCTGTATAATATTTAATATGTATAAATATTAGTTTGATGACCTGGAACATTTGAGTGTGTGAAATATGGAAAAATAGATGACATCTGCAAAGAGTCACATTTTAGACGTCAGGTTTCCACATCAATTTTCACATTCAAGATATTTTTGGAATATTTTCTTTCAAGCAGGTAGTGTGTGGCACTCCCTGACCTGTGTCTACTCATTACACAAAGAATATTCATTGTCGGCACATGGTTGCCGAAATCCACAACAAGTCATGCATGAAACCCTGCTATTTTTCCCCTGAGGAACACATTTATTCATGCTAACAGAGACACAAAAGATTAACTTACCATACTGGAACAGAAGCAAAGAACATGTCTGCCTGCTGCCAGGAGAGTGGATAGGTGCCTACACAGATTCAGTCTGAAATAGAAAAAGGAAAGACTTCTGTAAGGACACACAATATGAATGACTTATGTTATTCCACAAGACAGACACATCAGAAACATTTGGAATGTCAGCATGCGGGAAGCTTGTGTCATCCACTCATTGTACCGAACGTCACATTGGATAAGAGGATCAGCTGAAAGCACAAAACATACATCCTCCACTTTATGTAACTCTCGTTCATGTTTCCCTGCAAGTTCGCAGACAGAAAACACTGTTAGAATTAAATTTAACATGCAAAATTTCATGCTAGTGAGTTCACCGATTTATTAAGCATTATTAACCTGCAGAAATTAATAAAACAATGACACAACCTCCACAGTTATAGCCTGAATTTACAAAAAATCAGATATATTATTTTACTTAGTAACACAATCCACTTTCCAGTTTCAGCAATTTGAATTATTTGTGAACCCATCAGCCATAACATCTCCTGATTTGTGACTGGCATAGCTTTTATATCAGATATTAGTACCTAATAATGGCCGTCAGCTCAAGTTAGAGTTGAGTGAGATTGATATGATCATTTATTCCATGAGACAATGCAGATTTGTCCATTGTTTTAGATACTGGGTTAACCTAGGCCACTGCATGCAATGTTAAAAAGGTCTGCTTTACCTATCCCTACCAAGAATAGCATCATCCACTTTGTGAAAGAAGTGTCTTGTTGATATTTTGTACACATTGAGTATTCACATTTACAAAGGCTGCCAGGCGTTTTACAAACAACATGAAAAAGGACTTTTGTCATTTGAGCTGGATTGCTACGCCAGTTGTTTCCCCATAGGCAGCACAGGTTGGCATCTACTGCTGTCAAGTTTAAGAACTTTAAACACATGAAATATGCCTCTGTGCAGCAGCATCAAAAACTTCACTCTGTCATTTTCAATGTTAAAAAATTCATGCTCACTTTGGAATGTCTACAGGAAAACCATTTTCATAAATCTTACAATGATGCAGCTATTGGTTTTTGTGCTCATCTCTGTACTAGTTAGCATTCAAATTCTTGTAAACTACCAAATTTTATAATGTCTATTACATTTGATGAGATTGTGTTTGAAGTGAAGAGGAGCGTAACAAGCACAGAAAGACCTCAATCTGCCATTCACTGCATTTCTGCCTTTTTGACAGCGGCGTTTTGAAATAATGAGATCTCTAGCAAGGTATGAGCCAGCAGAAATGAGGATGACAGGGAAAGTCAAACAGCCACAAGAGTTTTAAGCACAGAGCCTTCCTAATGAATGCATCTAGGCTTACTGTTGGCCGTGCTCTTCACACTCTAAAAGTCGAACTACTATCTTGTCTGTTTTAATCACACCCTTGTTCCAAATTATTCAGGTGAAAGAGAACGAGATGCTGGTACTTTTTCTTCCCCCCCCCAAGATCTGCTGGCTCGTTTTGCCTCTTGTTCAAAAAGAGAGGAGAAAAGCAGTGTCCTGGGAAGGGATTTGCAAGGAGTAGGAGTGAGAGGATGAGGGAAAAGAGAAGGAGAGGGATGAGACACCGCTGGGATGAAATCTCCGAGTATACCAAGGTCAGCAGAACTCTCACAATGAAATGAAACGCTGCCAAACACACACACTCACACTAGCAGTAACACACTGTCCATATTAGGTCTTCCTTGATAACAACATGCTGAGAAATGCTAAATTTGGGGCCTACATTTGGCTATATGGGACTGTACAACTATGCACATGAACACACCAGCTGTCTGGCTCTCTTATTTATGAAATTATATTAGTATCTGGTCATTTGGAGATCTTTACCTTTGCCCTTACTGTATTAAGAAGAGTGCAAGTTGTCATGTCTCTCGCTCGTTCATCTCCGTCATGTTTTTGATCTTGCTAATACACCAACTCCTTCATAAATTCACGACTTTGTTCTTTGCATTACAAGATGAAATGATCTGTAGGGGTCGTTCCTGAAAGAGGTCTGTTGTAGTTGGAGACTTACAGTGGTGTTTATCTCACCTAGGACACCAACAGGTATCAGTGTTACTGATGGTAAAACACTTTATCTTTGGCTGCTTTGAACAAACGCTTTGAACAAAAGCTTGGCTCAGCAACACATATTTCACACATCAAATGTTTCTAACAAACGCTGCTGATTAGAAAACAGACTTCACATAAAACACAGGTCCCGCAAACAAATGTAACCTCCTGTGCACATTCAGTGATTGGTTTTCTGTACACTGAGGTTCAATGAGCGCTAAATCAATGAAAACACTGGGATGTTTCCATGTCTTCTGGAAAACCAAATATGCTGATAATATTCAACTAAATTCACACCTTCTGCTGCCTGTCAGAGGACTTACACCTGCAGTTTATTTCGTAAATCTCGCTCTTTTTTTGTTGATTTGATGGCACTTAATTGCCGGTTTTCGTCAGCTTCTTTCTACACATGCTGAAAAATCATTAGCAATACCTTACAATGCGGTGTGATCCAGCACAAGCAAAACACCAAACTGCACGCACACCTGCTACAGAGCTGAACTAACACCTAACAGAACCAACAACTCCATAAGAGTAGTCTGGGGGGGGTTAAGGAGACTGTTCCGTGCTGCACAGATCAGCTTTTTTCAGGCAAATTCATGACTTTGAGATACATGAAATACAACCTACTTTTGGCATTTTCCATTTTGCCAGGCTTCAAACTATATCCTCTTCGCCAAACCGCAAGGATCCCAACCAGTCAGCGTCCAACGAAGAACTACAGGCAGCTCAGGCCATGTTTTTAGACGTGTCAACTGTCTATGGTCTGTTGATCTGATTGGTTGAAGTCAGGCTGTGATAGATGATGATAAACAGATGGTTCATCCAATCAGCTGCCAAGTATTTTCTGAAAGTTTTTCCAAACTGTTTCCAAGGACGACATCTCAGATGGTTCTGTGTAACAAACCATCTGGCGTGTCAGGTTAGTTCAAGAGGGCTCCCCTTGCTAAAAACAGATGGATAGCACACACCATTCTGTAAAAGGTTTTCATCAAAACCGTATAGCTTACGTATATATGTTCATCTAAACTTTGGTATTATGAAATTCAATTGATGCCTTGTCCACATTGAATTTTAAATAATTTAAATAAAACTCCCTTTTTTGTGTCTTTACTGGAGTTACGACTGGAGCCTGAGGCCTGTATACTGCTATTATCATCCTTCCCTTTAGCAAAAGTACAAAGGGTGTGATAGAATACACTCTCCCAGCCCACATGTTACTTTTTAAATGGTGCAATATCAGACCTTTTCTGATCCTTTGTCATGTTGTAAACAATAACATATCGCCCATATTGTGCAAAGCTGTTATCACCCAGCAGGAATGTCCCAAACTGTATTCCAAAAGGTTATTTAATGTTTCAATATATTCAGTATACCCCTTTAAAGAATCATCCTTTGTTTCTCTTATAAAATTTCAATGAGCGAGAGGAAAAAAAAAACAACGTCATTGTTTGCCTGCATGTTGAACTAGTTATCAGTCTTAAAACATTCATGCTTTTTCATAAAGAAGTCAGTTCTGACAGGAAGAATAGGGGGAACATTTCCACATCACATGGGTATTTACCCAGTATAAACAGAGTGCTTTCTGTAATCCTTTCAAAGGCATCCCTTAACTACCAAAGTGCTTTTTGTGATTGTGCTTTTTTTGCCAATATGAATAAGGAGTTGTGCAGAACATTTTAATTTTGTCCCAGCACTTCAATCAATCTTTCCCCTTCAAGTTCTTGATCAAGACTACGAAAAATATAGATTTATAGTTATACATTATATTTTCCATCCTCTGATTGCATTCATCATCATAATTTGGAGTTCCCTGAAGGCAACAGGTGCTAAATAATTGATGGGCCTGAAAGCTGTTTGGCTCTGCAAGAGAGTGCCTGCAACCCTCTTGGGGGGAGAAAAAGTACCAGCAGCTTTGAAACTAGCGGAAGCCGGCAAGCCTCGGTTAGAATTACTACTGTGTTCCGTCATGCCAAACATTTGGTGCTGAGACAATGCAATACAGTTTCATTACAATGCCGGCGCCTCGCAGGCAGAGACATCAAAGACCCAGTTTGTCTCGGCCTCAGTTTACCAAGACAATCAAGAGATGGAGATACAGTTAAGACTACTTTCAAAGAGAACTACTTACAGTTTCATTATGAACGAGTAAGAAGCTGAAATAATGAAAGAGCACAGCGTGCACCTTGAGGTAGAAAACTCTTTGGATGTTCCACCTAAAATAGAACCAAAGTTTTGTATCTCTCATTTTAAATAATTCAGCTGTTTGAAAACACGAGCAGCACTTTTACAAAGCTGCAAGCAAGATATCCCAAACATGCTGAACAAAGGCCATCAATAGTGTAAAATGGCTGACTTGTAAAGCCATTCGTGTTTTACATCAAAATTGATGTACCCCCAGTTTTATTAGTTGCTGTCCTCAGAAACTACTGCTCTAAGAAACAAGCAAGTACGACTTAGCCTTCTAAAAATTATCAATCAAGTAGTATGTCTTCATGCCAGTTGGCTCTTGTGTTGCAAAATTTGGTAACAACTTTTACATGCTTAGAATTGTACAGCCCCAACATCTAACCAATAACTAACAATTTACTTCACATTAAAACAGTATGCTATACGGTTGGCCTTATCATTTCTATAACATTTTGCAGTTGATAAAACAAATCTTCAATTTGTTAAACACCCTGACTGAGATAATAGTTGTTCAAACAGCAAAGGATCATAGATGTTCAAAATATCTGGAGCAATTTTGTAAACAGTGTCACACTTCCACTGGGACCTTGGCAGAGACTTTTCGGGGGGGCTTTTTAATCTGAAGAATCAGTATGTAGGCCGCAGCACAAAGGCTTCTGAACACAAAAAGAGTCCACGAATCAGTGAAGGTTTTAAAATGGCACAGCAGACACAGATAGTGTTAGAGAGATGTGCACACTGCTCAAGGAAAATGTTTATATCCAGTAAAGCATGCTGCAACTCAGCACATGGTGTTTGTCAGGGGTGATTTAGCGGTATTCCACTCAGGTCTGGATGAATATTTCATTCGAGGAAATTGGGGGAATAAATACAAAACTCTTTAATGTGGAGCAAAGCATGCTGTTTATTTAACTTCCTATAGTACTCCAGCAAACTGAAATACAAAACCAACAGTTCTGTAGAACCAGTGAAAATAAATACTGATAATAAATACTTTCGACGATGTGCTACCAAACACAAATGGACAATATTATAATGTTTGCATTTACAATCTTTTCCTTGTAGACTATAAATTGGATGTATGGCAGATGATGATCATTCAACCTTTATATTAGCTGAGCTAATGTTTGAGGAGGCTGTGTTGGAATGGCAACACTGCCATTACAATGTTAATACACAACAGATCTGCGTAGCCATCGGAGCATAAAGTCTAATCAGAATCATCATATGCTGTGACAAACACACTGTAAATGATCATATTTCCCATTTGCTTTAGTGGAAATCTTTCATTTTAATGAGTTTTATTGGACTTTATCTTTAATGTCCCAAGAAATGCATCTATCAGCTAGGAAAATAACTGCCGAACTGTCCAAAGTTTCAAACAAAGTAAAACAGCATTTCCACAGGACTCATAATAATTCATTCAGACGGACGTTGATGGGAAAGCGGAGAAAACTGCAAGCAACCAAGCATGGTTGTAGATATTGCACAATTTACAAACATTTCTGTGAGCATTAATGTACGCACATATAGCTGTGTTTTCTTTCTAAACAAGATTCTCACTTGATGCATCATGGGCCATTTACATCTGTCAAACAGGTATGCTACCAGTTTAATGCTACATAATTGATATTTCTCCCCAAATACAGCGTTTAATTAGTTAATATGAATGAAAGTCTAAACATCTACAATTATAATGTATCTGGACCAGTTAAACATTACACGAAAGACAGTAAAACACATTTTAACTAAGTGTTATTACATAAACACAGTAAAAAAAAAAAAAATACAGTTTGGTATTTAAGAGTACTGGCTAAGCATGGTGATTGATAGTTTAATGACATAAATCGTGAGGAAGATTAAGCGTTTTTGGTCTTCTGTATTTTTTAATAACGCAATGAATACTTTAACTACGTTCCTTCTGAGGATAAAAGTAGTAACTGCTGATGACTCCAAGCACTTCAAAGATGCTAATTAACCTACAATAGAATTATCAGTTGTTTTACATTGAACGTTATTTGTTTTTGCTCAGCTCATTGACCAAACTAACTGTCAAGTAAGTGCTTCCAGGATATCAGCAAAGATATGGCTTCGATCACCGAGCTGTGCTGTCTTCTGAAGAATCATTTGCTGAAGTACAGAAGACGTCCCTCATATTAGTCACTGTAAAATGTGTTTTCCATTTTGGGAATATGCTCTGTTTAAATGGCCTCTAGGAAGACATATATGTTGAACATTTCTGGAAACGTCCATCTCACCAACTCCTTCACAGTCCTGAAAGACTTCTAAATAGATATTTCTGCACTTCATGTGGTTTAACTACCTTGTATTTTGGGCTTATGAGAAAAGATAACAGTAAATAACTGTGACTGGCCTTGTCTCTGTTCACACTATGTCCCGTGGAGCTTTTAGTTTTTGCCCACTTCAGCAAAAGATGGCTTTTAGATTGGGCAGGGAAATTGCTCAGAACAATGCCAGTCAACTGTATTTGCCATAAAAATAAATTATGATGAAAACATTTCTGACTCAAATTACACCTTTGTGTGTGCTCATAGTAGACAGCAGACACAAATAACAAAACACCTATGTGTTTTGGCTCACACGTTCTTATTACATTTATCAAGAGAAGTCTACCATAATTACAGAATTTTATTGTACTTTTCAGCAGCTCTCATAAATTTTGCCAGACATGAGTGTCAGTGCTGTGGGTACTAACATAACTTTGTTGTGGTTGAGAAACTGTAAATAAGGTGTCACATTTTGAATATGCATGCACATTTTTTAAGTTGCAAGCACATTCTGGCACTGATGCTGAAGCACTATCGCTGTTGCTCCTGGTAATTTTGTAAAGAAATATACAAGCAGTTAAGTGCGAGTGCTTCTTTCTCACCGCTGTCATGAATCCATGAAGTAACATCTTTGTGGCAGAAAGTAACTACTGGTTTCCCCTTTTAACCTTATTCTGAGTATTAGAATCTTTCAGCTGTTTCAACTTTCAGCTGTAGTTATGCCAGAATTCATAGAATTATCCTCGATTTAAAAATCCCATGCAAGTTCACAAGATATTACATGAGTACCTCAGAGAATAGTGTACGTTGCAGATTAGGTAATTAATTCTCTTGTTGCCTTAATGAGCAAATGCAGTGAATTTGATATTGCTTTTTTTGTAATACAATGCCTTTCATTTCATAGGACAAGCTGTGGATGCTGGAAAAATGCTACCCCTGAGAGGCACAACAGCAGCTTATGTCAAGTAAAGATCAGTTCAATGCCCCACTACGTGTATTTAAGATCGAAAGGATAATCAGGTCACACCAAAACACGCCAAACAAATTACAGGACAGAATTTCTTCCATCATGCCAACAGTCACTTGGACAAAACTGTAAAGTAAAATATCTCTCAGATGTGGGCTGTGATGACCATGTGGCTAGACTACTAATGTTGAAAAGACGCCTTGCCCCAAATGCCATGAGGTCAAGAACCTAGACTGTTGAACTACTTCCACGTGGAGTAGTCTTGGTTTGACAAGAGCCTGTCCAAATGACTTGATCTTTTAAAAAAGATTTAAAAACTAATCAGTTTTCCTCATATTCCAAGCGTGCTGAATGGACTAGGCCAGGACCCTGACTGGGCGCAATTAGACCTCAACAGCTCATCCTCCTGCCCTCCCTTAGGGAAAAAGATTGACCACAGTATGGCTGACTGGATTAAATACAACTCAGGCAAGAGTTCGGAAAAACAATCCAGAGTTAGGGAAGAAACTACACCTACCTCTCTGATGAATCTGGGAATGATCCGTCAATGTAAAATGATACGGCTTAAAACTCACATTTATGCCAAAGGGCGTGATAGTTAAATATCTTGATTCAGGGACAATCCAGTGTGGAGGCCTGCTTGACTCAAATGGAATGATACAGTGTACCTAGGAGCATGTCCAGATCCAACAAAGGGTGTCCCTTTGGAGACTGTATGTCTCTGTGAATCAACAGCAACAGAGAAATTAAGAACAGATAAATAATTAAGACATCATCCTCGCTTTCTGACACTGCCAATATGAAAATACGTGATTGCAGTCCCTGAACCTGCAGGGCAGCAATCAGATTTGTTGGCCTCCAGTTGTTTAGGCAGAAATTGGAGGATGCCATGGGCTGTAGCAGTAGAGCAAATCTTGAAATCGCCAGTTGTAACAAGGAGAAAAATGGCCGCTGGCGAAAGACAGAAGGGCCATCACTGGAGGACGACCAGAATTCAGGTAGGGGAAGACAAGACAAGAATTTTGGTGAAAAAGGAAAAAAGTAAAACTCATTTAAAGGCAGGACCAATAAAATGAAAGTCCACACACAGCAAGCGCATCCAGTGATGTAACCCATTCACATAACACCCTGACTGCAGTGGAGATTATACAATAAATGCTACACCAGCACAGGTGTTTTATAGGTCATCCTTGAGACGTGGCTGGGCAAGTCAGCCTCTCTTATAGATCCCATCCATATGCCCTGACCATGGGGGAATCATTACCCGTCTTGTATATTGTAGATGAAATATATAATATGTATATTGGAGTGTACTTTATAATTTATCTGCTAAGAACTTGTAAGCCATTATAGATAATGTACTTCTCCATTGCTTACCAGCAGTACCATGAATTGTAGCCTCAAGGACACACACACACACACACACACACACACACACACAAAGAAAACCTCCGCACAACACATTTTTTTCCTTGATTCAATCCAATGGATGTGGCCAGAAAAGCAATGGGATTTTAATGAGTGACAGACCCTGGATTATAGGAGCACTGTGCTTTTAAAGTTAGAAGGGCACAGTCTTTGGTTAATGCTGCTGAACAAGCATGCCTTATTCATAAATGCCTTCCTCAAAACCTGGGAGAGAGGGTGTTACTTATTCTCTCTTACAACATGATTATATTTTTAATCTAGAAATTCTTCAGACGATGACATATTTTTTTAAACAAGCTACAATGCAATGACACAGCACTGCAATGTGCCGTTTTAAAGTTTAATGTACATTTTTAATCTGCTTTACCTTATTTATGTTTAATGTGTGATGTTGGGTCACAATGCAACTTTCACAACTGCAAATGGGGATAAATAAAGCTTCTGACTCTTATTTATTTTGGGAAGCTGTGAAAAGCATTGACTTTACTATTACAACCTGTCAGTCTTTGGATGATTAAATGCTCAATTACCAAATGCAAAATCACTGTTTTATCATCAAACCTTTCACCAGCTTTGTCACAATATTCCAGCGTGATCGACAATATTCTGTGCCTGATGTCTGCCAGTGTGCAGTACTTTCAAAGTTTAGTATCATCACACACTGTACCTCGTGTGCACTACCTTACAGGAGACATTTTAAATGTCACTGCATAACAGAATGTGCTCCTAACGCTTCCTCCAATTACTGAGCCACAAGGTTGCTGGAAATGACAAACCAGTAATCTAAATCATATCTGCTGAAGCATAAGGACATGAGATTTGCTTTAAAATCAACCTTTTCATAGACTATATTAATCCACTCTGTATTACTGTCACAAAACCTATTTGCAATTTGTCATATAATATCTATGAGGCAAAGGTGACGCCTAGAATACTTGTTGAAAATTGTGATGAACAGTGGAAAAAAAGTCACATCACAAAATTTGAAATCTGTTTCCTCAAATAATAAATATTGCACAGAATCATTCTCCTGCTGTGTTTTATTACTCTGGCACTATGGTTGAGTGCCATTTTGCAAGGACAGCAGTCTCACATGTGCGCCGTGTGCCTGCTCTTGCTATCATACTCAACCCCAGTTTGTTCACTGACCCAAACAAAACTCGCAATGTCCTTGTGTTGGCTGTGTAAAGGTAGCGATACTATGCATGCATGCTCTTAATGCTCCCTGTGTACATTTTTGAATGAATAAAACATGCCATCCAAAAGGGTCCATTCCACCATTCAGACTCTGCAGCCCTCCATCCCCCTGTGGGGAAGCTCCCTCTTACAGGTCAGGGTGACCGTTATTTACACAAGGAAAACAGCATTCTCAACTGATTGAGAGATTTGGTTTATGATTCTGAAAAACTAGTATGGAAAGTGGCTTATGCAAGCTCCATGAACAATGTATGCAGATGAAATATTAATGAGCATAAAGCTAAAACCTTTTAACACTTAATGCACACATATGAAGAAAAACTGCAGAAGACTGTATATTAAGTATGTGTCTTAGCACTCACTTGTACTTTGCATTTTTCCCTAATCTCAGTTTATTTTCACTTTACTTTACGAGCATACTCATTTATAATTCAAGTGTCAACAGAACATATAAGATGCTAAACACCATCATACTCTAATAGCCTACAGCACTGAGTGCAATTAATTAAACATACTACACCCTGGTGAAACAGTATTCAATTTACATTTATAATAATGCAAACTGAATAGTAATTGGTTATTTTACTGTAATACAATCAAATAAAATATATAAAAACTTGAGATACTATGTGTTGATTGTAACTGTTTTGCGAAAGGAAAAATATCCGATATCTATTCCATTCATTGTTGTCATTCTTGGAAATACTGTTTTATATAATTACCTAATATGTACAATAACTGCTTCGAAATTTTGCTACCTTTCTGTACATTAAGGACTCCTTTGCACAGTAACCGCATAAATAAGAAAGAGCGATGCAAGTATATTTGCTTAAAGCCTTTTTCAGGGTGAGAAAGAGCATCTTGCCTTTTTCTCCCATACCTTTACAGAGGGAGCCTTATCTCTCTACTGCAGTGTTTTCCTTTTTTGTTCTCCCAATGTCATGCTACTATTCATCCCCAATCTGCCTCTGTTCTGAACAACAAATCACCGTTTGGCTCTTTTTGTCTTCAGGACAACCAACTGTCTGTTTCTTATTCAGGCTCTCAGCCTCCTTGCTGCATTGTCCTCACTTGCACATTGTCTTTGCCTCCGTCTGCCCCTTGTTATTTATGGAAACCAAAACTGCAGGAGTACAGAGAAGAAGCCCGAAGCTATACAATGCCTACAGCCAAGCTACCCATGAGATTTTGGAAAGGCCTTGTCAGAGACAGAGAGCCTTCTGCCACCTCTGCCACGCCACCTCCCATGCACAGTATCCTGCCTGCTCTTCCAGCCTGATTAACATTTTCCAGTGAGGATGAAGTGATGACTTAGTGCATTGGGCCCTGTCATGACATGTGTTTCTCATCCTCCAGGAAGGTAGCAGTTTGCCCTTTCATAGTGGTCTTACATGGGCAGTCTGATGCACATTCGTGAGCAGGAAACATCTTGTGAAGTCGTGCATTTAAACAACAAGGAAGTGCTCTAACTCTGTAATGTAGAATGTGCATGCTATTTCATTTTGTCTTGTGACTTCCCTTCTGCACCGGAAGCTGGAATGTGCAACATTGCTTTTGTTTTGTTTTCTATAATACAGTCTATGATGTGTGGCGAGCTGGAAGAACAGGAGAGGCTTTCCACAGCAGAAGTCTGACAAACATCCACAGCACTTTGCATAATGGCGCTAAATCGACCGGCTCTTTTGCACAGCATCAGAACGGTAATTTTTCTGTGATCATTTGTGATCCAGAACATACTGCACATTGAAGACTCATTTAGACAGCGTATTGGTCCAATTTTTAATAGTCTGACTCACTGGATGGAGACTGCAGGTATAAGCCTTCTACGGGCATTTCACGCTATCTAAGCATTTTCAAAGGATTTGAATAATGCAGTAAGACAGTCTTGTTAGTTGTTTTCAGAAATTTACCATTTTAATGACTCATCTTCCTGTGTGCAAATGTTCCACCAAAACAATTCCCCCCATCACTATTTTGAGGGGGCCCCGCTGTTGCACCTTTTGCTTAGCTCCACCCAAGACGATTGTGATTGGTTTACAGAAATACAAAAAAGCCATAGCGCTTTTCTCCTTGGTAATGAGGTGCAGTCAGACCATTCTACATCACAGAATGATCTGGCTATGTGAGATGAGTAACAAAGGTCTATTACTGCATAACAAGCTAATTATTCCAAATTACATAATCAATAAAATATGTAACAGTTGGGTGAAAATTAATTAAAGTAAGTAAAAAACAACAGGTTTAGTTATTCTTTGTAACTTAAGAACAATAACTTAAGCCTTAGCGCTCCTGTAATTTTCACCGTATAAGCGTTCAGCTAATGCACTGCTTTTAGTAACCATGCAGAGGATGACTTTGGGCCCGAGATTATCATTTTCAATCCAGTATTTGTGGGTGGATGTGCTGACGTCCTGCTATATGACCTGCTCATACATGTGGTTGTGCGTTACAAGCTTTGATAGCATTAAGGCAGGGTGGATGAGCTAATCAGGAACAAGTTTTTTGCTTGGAGTTTCAGGTTAGAGGTAGGCAAGGTTATAAGACAACACCAGATATGATACAAATTAAAAAAGAGGAATATCACATATGTTTACATATATATGGGCATCGATCTGGCATAACATTTTGACTTCCTTCAGAATGGAGTGTAGGAAGTCTGGAGGTCAAATCAACATCTTGGGTCATTGTCATGTTCCTCAACATGTTCCTGATTGTTCGATGTTTTGCCATGTGGCGGGGTGCAGTGCCAGTGACATTTGGGATTTGCATTTGCATAAGGGAGTGTGCTTGTTGTGGGACAATGTTTATTTGGGTGTCTAAGTCTCATCAACACAGATGCCAAAATCCAAGGTTTTTCAACAGAACAACAGATAGCACCAATATGATCGATGTTATTCACTTCACCTGTCAGTGGTCATAATGTAGTGCCTGATCGGTTTATATATAAATGTATTCCTGTCTTTTTCTTAGTGCACCTCCTCCTATTAGTCCTCTCTGAAAATCTTTACACAATGACAAACAGCACAAGATATCCAAATATAACTTTACTCTACTGCTATTTACTACACTTCTGTAAAGCTGGTAAGTTCTGCAGTATACGACTTCCACTAACCCCAAACCCAATCTATTTCAACAAGGGTATGATGACACCCCATGGCCAGAGCTCGCTTCTGACAGTTGTTATACTCCAGGTGTTGGATGACTTTGTTGTAAAATTTAAGGAGACATTTGCCCTTCCACAACCATCAGGAGCAGAGCTAAAAACCAGGATGTCATATTCCCCATGTTTGGTGTAAACCCCCTCAAACGCTACTGCAAAGCTTGGTTGACCATAAAAGCAATTACCATAAAAATCATCTCATGGGTTCCACAGAGAAGACAGTAACACATGCCGCTGCATACAAAGCAGAGAAGGTTAGAGTCTGATGACTTAGGAGCCATTACATTTGACTAATTTTAGCCCTTGTGTTTTCAGTGCCTCTTAGCCCAGATAAGATAAAGATATAGATCTAAGCAGAAGAAGAAGGAATAAAAGTGAATGTGGGTGGATGAAAAAGAGTATAAACAACATTAAATGTACATCCTTTTCTTTTTAATGCCTTTTAAACATCCAGGTAGGTTAGAGTGGACACCGCTGCCTCTGTCAAACAACATCAGAGCATCACTGCAGTAAGAGCTGAGTAATTTAGAGATGGCTGGAGCATGTTTCCCCCTTTTCTCTCATGCAATGCATCGTACAAGGTGGCTTAGCAACCTAACCCACTTATCTTGCAATATTAAACCACTGGAAGCTGGAGTGGATCCATAATGTGATCAGCTATGGTAACTCTCATATTCTGCTCCAAGCACTGGGCTTCTGAGATGCCTCTGCAATAAAGGTTCCATTGCAAAAGGCTCAAGGACCAATAATCACTCACTCTCACTGAACCATTAGGTTTCTGGCTGTAACTGCTGTCCAGTCTTACAGAAGGCATTTATTGAGCTGCTGCTCTGTTGCACAGCTAATTAGACAGGCTCTGTTGTTTCTGTACTCTTGACATGTATTAGCTTGTTTGTACGACCAAGTGAACACCAGGCACCTTTTCACATGGTCACTACTTTCACGCAGTCATGTAACACCTAACACTGCAAACAGATATCAAATATGGTAATCAGCACAGTACACATTCCAAAGCATACGCTATAATCCATCCACTGATCATTTAAGCACAACCCCACATGCATATGTACTCAAACTGTGAATGACTACAGTAAATTAGGGTGACAGCAACACAGCTACAAAGACACTGTCCTTGCAATGTGCCCGAGCCTAAAAGGGATCTCACAAGCTTGAAAAACAAGCCAATTATGGACCGCATATTGGCAGTTTGGGTTAGAGCCGAGTATAAATATTACAAAGCAAATAAATATTACTATTAATTATACTTTCAATGTTTAAATTACAAAAATACACGGACTAAAATACAGACTAATAAATTTTGTCGTGGTCTGGCTCCCTTGCTTACAACCCACTCTGCAGCATAATCATTCTGTCCTCCCTACTGATTTACTCACAAACAAGAGTGATGCCAATAGGTTTGCCAGCTAGCTAACCATGGTGACTGTGCTTTGGGTCTGTGGATTGTGGATTGAGACAGCAGAGGAGTTTTGGAGAGCGTCTGTGGACATGGTTTTTGTCATCGAGTTCTCCCAACAATGCAATTTTGTGAGTCACTTTCGGTTTGTCATGCAGTTCTTGGCAGGTTTATGAATTTTTGTTTATTTAATGTGTGTTTTAATTTGTTGGGAGGGGATTATAAATTTTATCTTTGCCATGTGCATATGAGTGTGAGTGCTGACTAAATGATCCGGGGTGAAAGGTACAATACTACAATTTTGATCTTAATATTTATGGACTGTTCACCCAATCATAATGGATAGGCTGATCATTTGTAACTCACAGCAGTGTCCCAGCATCTGTCTCTATCTGCGCACTGTAAGTGTGTACAATGGAGTGAAAGGGAAACAGAAAGGAAATTTGGATGTTAATATATTAGGTTTGAGCCTTCAGACCCACGCAGTATTCATGTCAAAAAGTCATTAAATTACTCATAGAGTGTATAGTAGCTTAAATGTCATCCACTTACAGGTATAATGTACACTTTATGTCCAAAGAGAAGCTGTATTAGTAAACTAAATCATGTGCGCGACTAAACAGAAAAGAAAGATCCAAAATAAGAGACATCAGGGATATATATTCTATAGCCTCAACATGCACAACTTGAATTTGTATATAGCTTTAGAGAAGCCTTCAGATTCACCCAAGTAAAACAGTCTTCTGCGTAAAGCTGCGTCTGTGCAGCTGTGAGCAATGTCTGCCTGTGATTATATGTTGATCCAAGAGGAGAGGACATGCCCCTGTGAACATCACGTTACATCAAAATGTATTTATAACCTACGCATCGCAGCGTATTTAACAGTCATTTCTGGAGATGATGCATGGTGGGCTCAGGCTAAGAAACAACACGTCATGGTGTAGTGATCCTCAACTGCAATCTATTCTACTCATTAACACCCTGTTTTGCCATGCAAAAACAGCTGTCTGGCTCAACACTGGTTGCGGCTTACCATCGGGAGCCTCGGTTCAACCATTTGGGCTGCTCAGTGGCATTGCACTTGCATTTTAATAACATTCCCATTTAAGAGCCAATCAGTGAAGCCTGAGTTCTGACAGCTGTGGTAGAGCAATAAATCATAAAATGAGGAGAGGCAGAAAAAAAAGCCTTTGCACGTAATTATAACTGTGGCTCGGTCAACGTGGCTTGGCTTGCAAACTCATGCCCACGCACAGGTCTTTAATTGCTTACCTGACAGGGCAGATATGTCCAAGTGGGCATCTGTGCAATGTCGCTACATACTTCTTTGCTTCTGATTGCACTAAATGCATTACATATATATATATAAGCTTTGTGTAAGAGGCAAGTGAGGAAAGTTAATTTTTAATTATTTTTCCCCCTGGTGATATTAGGAATAGTAATGATGATGATTACTGTTAATCAGCATAAGGGAGCCACACGTGACCCTAGCTCTTTTCCCCACCCCGCTGTCTTTACATGCCAGGGCTATTTTTGCCAGAGCACCTGCCATCTGGGGTTCTGGGGCTTGAAATTCACTTGTCAATGTACAGTGATGCGGAAAAACAAGTACATCATAGGCAATGCTGACTTGTTCAGCATATTTGAATAAGCAAACATTTCATCCTCATCATTTCACTGTAAGCAAAATAATCTGCATATGGCGTAGATTTCAAAGAACTGTCAATTTGTCCAGCAAATTCAGCCCAAGAACAAAGCAAAAAGGAGCCTTCACAAGCCCCAAAATTCCATAACAAGATCTGCAAGTAACTCGTGTGACTGTTGGTGTCAGAGTGCATGTATGTTAAATCAGAGAGATTGCACCGATTTGACCTGCATGGGAGGCATGTCAAGAAAAACACATGGCTGTCTAGAGGGAGCATTAGAGTGAAACTACAGTTTGCTGGCAAGCATATAGGTAAAGACCAGGCTTTGTGGAATGTCGTGATCTGGACGGATGAATCAGACTCTGGGCAGATGCAATCTTTGAGTCAACTATGAATTCTGCATCATGTCCAATTGTGTTTGAAGATACTGTGACAACAATGATGATTTGCACTCTAGAAAATCCACTAAAGAAGGGACAAAATGAGGGGTTATGGAATGGCCTTGTCCATAACCCAGATTTTATTGCAAATTATTTATGACTATCTGAAATTAAGCTTCAATTATGCCTTTCATTTTACTGAACTAAACAATTATACAGGACAACTACTGTAGGTTTTTTTTGTTCAAAGTTAGGTGTGAAAAATACAGCTGGTATTACTATATTATTTTAAGTAAATGCAGTAAGTTTGCTCGAAAGGCAGCCAAAGATGCTGAGCTGCACATTCACCGAGTGAAACAATGGAAATGTTGAGGCTCTGTGTGGAATATTACAAGATATTAAAAAAGTAAAAACACAAACAAACAAACAAACAAAAAAATGAGAAACCTTCATATATAGCTCAGATGAAATTGGGGCTGCAGGCAAAGAGTAGAAATCTCTGGAAATCCAATTTCCAGACAAAGTAATTAAACAGTACTGAGAGTTTTGAAGGCCAGCATGTGCACCACAGAACAAAAACAGAAGTGAGGACTGTGGTCCAGGGTTAAGGACCAAAGGCTGAAATATGGAGAACAGAGGAAAGACATCATAAGGGCAAACAATTAAAATCCGCAAGTTAACAAATCTCCCTCCGTCACTGCCGATGAGTTAGCAGCAAATTGCTGTGATCAAACAAATTTTGCCTTGAGTGAGAGATAATTTGCAGTTATCGTTCACAGTACTACAGTATTTAGAGCACTGTACTGTACAAGCACGTTTTGCAAACATTATTTAGCAGCTAAAATAGTTTAACTATGGCCATGAAAGAACCATACAGCACATTGTTAGTTTTACACTGATTATTCATTCTATTTAAATTAGATAATGTTGTAGGTCTTTTCTTTTTAAGTATCATCATCTCGTATAATGTCTTTTTTTCCCAAAGTGTCCTGCAGAGTGTTGAGTTGTTGTGACAGGAAGTTTTACAGCCTATTTGTCATCCCTAACATGAACAAAATACAGATGTTCAAACACCACTTTCACACAACAGCAGCACTTTAGGCTGCTGGTGTGTTAAACCATAGTGTTTGGCACCTTCAAAAAAATCTCCTGAAATTGGGGAAAACAGTCATTTTTCACTGAAAGTGGTTCGGTTCACCTTCCTCATTAGACCTCATATCACTCTTAAGATCTTCATTAAAACTTCTAATATTTAGACTGTTTTCTCATGCTGCTCTGTTTGCTTGGATTCTTATGGATGCCTCCCTCTGGATGTCTGACTTTCATAATACAGATTTATGTGCACAGTTTGTAGCTAGAGGGCTGTTTACACATTTCTCTGTTGACATAAAGTATGCTGGTCATTACTTAAATGTTTATGCTAGCGACACACCTACACTGCCTCTGACACATTTATACAGCATAGACCAGTTGGAAAGTATTTATGATATCTTTGTGATATCTTTCCCATCATGACAGACTCCATGAGCACTTAGCAGTTTCTTAATGTCAAGCTGTTTCTATAGAAAAGGAAGTGGTTACATTAGCCGAGTCACTTCTGGTAAGTATCCACAGTAACTCGGCTCAGATGACCAGTCACAGGGAAAAACAGGCACTCCCTTTTCCATCTCCATTTTAAATATTGCCCTATTCATCGACAAATCAAATTACCATCTTCCTGTTCATTTCTGTAATCAACTGAGGAAATACTTTGGCTAATTGGATGTGGAGAATGTTGCAGTCTGGTAGTACAAAGTCTCTTTCCTGATTGTATGACATGAAATTATCAAGTGAGCCGATATTTGTTTGTCTAATTATGAGGAGAGTACATTATGTACTCAACTCCAGCGAAGTGCCTATATGAAGGCACTGTCTCTTGGAAAAAGCATGACTTCTTTAAAAAAAAGATGAAATTCTTCTTCCTCACTTACATCATGTTACAAGTTAAATGTGCACTGTGTACAAGCTTTACCTTACTTACAGCACAGTGAAAAAGGACACTGATGCAATGACTGAATGAAAGACAACACATCATCATAAACAGATGTCAGTCTTTTCTCAGCCTAAACATGTGTAGACAGTTTACTGTATTACTGCTGTTGAGCAGAATCTACTGTGTGTTCTGCTCATTTTTATTATCATTTTTTTCTTCCTAAATCTAATTTCAACAAAAAAAAGCCTTCAAAAGGTCGAAGCTAGTAAAATGTCACCACCTCCCAGAGCGGCTGGGAGATCAAAGTTCCTGCTTTAGAGGGTCAGACAGACAGTCTAATAGAACCCACACAGAATCTTTGGAGTAAGCCCTTCAAACCCAAGGGTATCCACTCAGTGCTCAACCTAGAGCCCACATATTGAAACTGTCATCAATACCATCCTGCCCTTAGACATCTTACTGCTTTCTGTAAAGATGCCCTCCCCATGTTACCCATACAGATACAGGCCCTCTGAACTAGTTAAACCAGTAAACCAGTCATGCCAATTCATCATCAGTGATCCAGTTATGGCAAATATGTTAGTGTAAGATGAGATTTATTTTTGTGAAGATTTATTTTATTTGATAGATAGGTCAGACTGTGAAGTAACAAGACACTGCGGAACAAACATCCCAAATAAATTGGAGGTTTTTTTGCTAATTTAGAAACACTCACTTCTACATAATTTACCTACCAGAGAGCACTGCAAAGATAATTTTTCAGCCGGTTACAATTTTTAAAAAACAGGGAACTGTATCAGGATTGACTGTCTTATGTGTCTCTGTTTAAAAAAGGTCCCATTAGTATCAGACTTTTCAAACTCCACAAAAATCCAGCATTGCTGAGGCTTAAGTCTAAATTAAAAACTTTCTCGCGAATGTAAGTGTATATGTTTGTTTGACATAACAAGCTGACAACCCGCTCTGCTAGACAGCTCTGTGTAATACTAAACAAGAATAACATGAGTAAAGATAGAAGTACCTCCTATCATCATAGTAAAGATGTAAGACACAACTTCTTTTTAGGAGTGTGTTGGTCAAGATAAACCCAGATGTAAATTGTTGGTTATCACACCTCAAAACTTTTGGCAGTTTGACAAAAAGCACAAATATCTGTGAAATGTCTTCAAAGCTCAGGAGGAACCTGCAGCACACCGTCGATCTTGCTTAATATAAAGAAAAGCCCAGAAAAACAAAACAGGAATCAACAGTAAGGGAGGCAAAGGAGAAGGCATATAAATCCATACTAGGAAAGATATTTTCATTGTCTTTGTACTGCAGCACAAAGACTACCAGAGCAACAATGTCATAAATACCCATGAGAAAGAAACCTTAAAAGCAAGATCTTGTCGCAAAAAGATATGACACATGACTTAAAGTCACGCAATTGAGTGAAATAAAATACAGTATATAGTACGGAAAGGGTAGACACTAACATTTTTACAGCCCATCTGTGCACAAACATGGCAGTTAACATAAAAACTCTGCTGGCCTCGGCTGCTGCCACTTATCTGTAATGAGTTTTAGTTACACACGCACGCATGTTACGAGAACAATATTTCGCCAGAATTTTTGAAACAGAACATTATAATCAACCTATAAAGCCAAACATAAAAATTTTAGTGTTTCTCAATGTTGCACCCATTGTAAAAGCCTGTAGCAAAGTCACCAAACTCTACGTGTTAACATTTTCTGAGGAATAATCAAGCTAAGGTAATAACACTGGCCTAGATTAAGGTCTTAAATATGATAGAGTATAAAGGTGGTGTTCTACATCCAAGGCCAAGCCCCGTCTCCCAGAGGTACTTCTTGCTAGCAGGCGTACAGTCTAGTGTATCTTGTCCCTGCATTGACAGTGACCTATTTAATATCTAATGAAAGTACATCCCATCTCTTATCAAAGTAGTGCACACAAGGTTACCTGAGCTCAGTGTTATCAAGAAAACATTTTACGAAAGAACTCTAACAATCCAATTAGAGTTTTTTTTAATCATGCTTGATTAACAACAGAAAACAAAAACTAACAGAACCCTCTTGCATTTTTATCAACAGGGCTCCCTTTTGTAGTTTGCTTAACTTGACTGACCACAAGCCTAATCTATTCATCACCTCTTAATTACAATCAATCCACATTTTCCATTTTAGGATGATTAAAAGATGCTGATCCACTATACAGTAAGCGTGGATCATATGACACACTGCCAATTCATCTTGTTGAAAGGCTGACTCTATTACTAAGGTGTTTACTCAGCCTGATCAGACAGTAGTGACAAGAGGAGACAAGAGGAGTCGCTCCCGCCAGCGTCACAGACTTTTCAAATTTAACTCCTGATGACAGGAGCCAGTCTCAAGCTCATCAGCTCACAATTTGTGACACATTTTCAGTGATAATATAGGTTTGACTGTGACGGCAAGTGGATGACTACCCAAGGTAATAAAAATTATGTTTTATAATTCAGTAGGCAGTGCTGAAAGTGACTCCAAGTCCAAATGGTGATCTATCTTTACTCTTCCTAGACATACAATCTCTCAAAAGAAAATACACCAATCAGCCACAATATTAAAACTACTGACAGGTGAAGTGAATAACATCAATCATATTGGTACTATGTGGTGTTCTGCTAGAAAACCTTGAATTTTGGCATCTGTGTTGATGAGACTTAGACACCCAAATAATCAGTCCCACAACAATCACACTCCCTCATGCAAATGGAAATCCCAAATGTCACTGGCCTACCCCCACAGGAAAATGCACCCCACCACATGGAAACAACATAAAACAATCAGGAACATGTGGAGGAACATGACAATGGCCCAACATGTTGATTTGACCTCCAAACTTCCTACAACCCATTGTGATCAAGCATCAACAGGATGCAGTGCAACAAGATTGATTGACAGAGGCCCCACTGCACAAGCCATAGGACACCCTGAGAGGTCCTCTTGTCCATGCTCAATGGTTCAGAGCATTTTGGAGCACATAAGGGGGACCAACACAATATTAGTTAGGTGGTCATAATGTAATGCCTGATTGGTATATATGGGACTTTAAACCATAGGTGAGCAAAAGTTAACCCTACTGAGACCCTCAGTCCACATGTATGGACATCGTATTTTGGCTTCCCTGCACCACAACCCTAACTCTGGAAGTTTGAAAAACTTTGAAAACTCCACCTATTGTGCTAGCTAAGTTCGCGACTCTCCAGGGGCTGTGCACTGAACCCAGCGGCAAGTGCACTATTACTCATTACTATTCATATTACTACCACTACTTATGGCTATTTATTATTCAAAGACAACGCTTATTTTTTCATATTCATTAGGTCCTACTAATCCCAAATAACTAGGATAAATCAAAAATGCATGGCCCAAAAAAGGTTGGGTCTCAGGAAGCTATACATATCTAAAACTGAGAAGTAATGTAAATTTGAATAACAAAAATTCTAATCAAACAAAACTCTGAAAGTGCTCACTATTTCAGTATCCCTAACCCAAGACCAGGACTTCCCTTATTACCTACACAAATATGATAACACTTTTTACATGAGATAAAAAGCAGACTCTGCATAGTGACAGCTCAAGCTTTTTGCAGCATGCAATAGGTGGATGTATTGAAAACTTAATAAACAAGAAACTGTCACTTAAATTGACAAAGAACATTTGTAATTTGTGGAGTCTATGTCTAGTGCCACTGGACAAAGGCTGATCAATGATTGCAAAAGCACACTGCAACAGTTTGCTGATTAGCTACACAGTTTTAATCCCTCAAATATTGTCTGGAATGTAAATTAGACTGATGAAACCAAGATATGCTCGCTCGGGAACTGCAGATCAAAAGACGTCTCCTTTAGCACATCCAGTCATTACCAGTGCTATGACATCTGAGTAACTGAATAGGCATGGCATTACCCGTGCTGGAGCATGACTTCTGCCCACCGTTTGATGCCTATGGAGTGCAGACCTTTGATCTAATTTTGGTGTGTGCCTTGCCCTTCACACAAATGCTCATTATCCATGGCACAGTCAGAGTGGCAGTGTAGTGCCAATCGGATGTACCATCAGTTCTTGCTGAAGGAGTGAAGATTTTGCATTATAGGAAATGAGAAAAATAGATTTTTTTTTTCATGGTGAAAATCTTGGGCTATGTGCCCAGCCATCTGGGTTATAGAGGAAAAAGCCCAGCAAGGGATATGACAGGAAAAATAAATCTGTGCCTCTGTGGTACAAAGTTTGTTGTTGATTGTTCCTTGGACCACAAAGCTGCATCAACTTTAGTGTATTCATTTATGAAATGAGGTACCTTGTGGATCGTCTGGAAATTTCTGACTTTATTCCTAACAAGAGTGACATGGTTTCTAGTTTACTGCAGAAAACTGTTTATGTCCTCTCCAGGTAGGAGACTCCATCCGATTTGCTCTCCATTTCCTGCTGATTGGTTAAATACTATGACCTGCTCTATCAGCTACTTTCAGATGATCAAGTGCTCTTTAATTTGCCCTTTTCCTCTGTCATATTGTATGAACACAGCAGAGACTAGACTGCTGTCATGCATACAACTCTCTTCTCAGAATCCCAATGAGGAATAGGATGCAGCATCACATAATTTTCCTTTCCCCTCTTTCTTTTTCTCCTTCTCTCTCTGCTTAACAGTTCACTATTACCCTCCATCTGCTGTTTTCATGTCTCATCAAAGATTTTTCTTTCCCTCACCAACTTTAAATATTCACTTCGTGTTCTTTCAACAATAGCTTACAAACACTTGGAAATAATTGAGTCTCAGCGGGCAGACAAAAAAGGGAGCAGTGATCGTGCGCAGTGGAAGTGATCAAATATGGCCTTGAGCCAACCGTCTTTGTAGATGGTCTTTGTATTGCCATTGATCTGGGGGTGGATACACCCGAGGAATATATTATTTATGCACTTTTTTCTCCCAACAGTACTGAGTCACAAACAGTAATGGGATCAGATGGGTGACACACCGGAAGAGGAGCAGCTAAGTTATATGGGTAACCCTAAGAAACAAAGACAGTGGTCAGAAAACACTTATAGAAGGCTTTCATCTTTGGCCAGAGAAGTAATTGTCAAGATAATGTACTCCTCAATATCATTGTACACATGGTGCCATGTCATCATCACGATGGGCACAGAAAGTTCTTTTTGCAACCTCTCAAACCTCAATGAGGCAATCACATGCCCCTGCAAAAAGCTGTTACAGCCATTTCTCTTCCTTCCTTCAGGGAAAAAAAATAGCTGTGTGATCATCAACTGTGCAATCTGCTTAGTTTACCTCATGTGGAAGATTTATATGGCGCTGCTTTCACTACGTATTCATATAAATTGCAAATGATAAAACAATAAATGTGGTGATTTTGTTTTACCATTTGTAGTGTCTACGGTCATTAAGTTGCTAATTAGATGAAAGAAGCTAAGCGCTTCCCCTCTCTTAAGTAACGCAAACATGTTGAACAGGCTTCCTGATGCAGTCATGTACAATAATCCCATTACTTTCTGTTGAGTGCATTTAGAAATAATGCATCTTAACATGTTCATAACCTCTAAATTATTCAAATTTCTCCGTGAGTCTAAGTGTTTATATGTGTGTGTTTGCGTGTTGGGTTTGTATGAGTGTTTGCCTTTAGGGTACACATATGTCTTAGATAAGTTGAAAATCATCACATCCTCTCCACTTACTAATATAGCAGATGCATATAGCCATGATACAGTACATTATAAACAGGAAAATTATATTTCCCTTATTTTTCTTTTCAAATAACTAACACACATCAATGAAAAAATATCACTCTGAACATACATGTACTACATTCCCAAGCAGGTCTGAAGCAGAAATAATAATGTAATTTCTTATATAATAAGACACTATCATGATCTCCTCTATGGTGCTGAAAATAAACAGATTTAAAAGTTTTATAGTAGGACATGAACAGAAAATGCTTTTAAAAAAAGTATTGGTATTCACACCAAAGAGATTTTGTGCATATGTTTCTAATGCTTTCTGATTAACTACTCAATCAAAGCTAAAAACCAATACTAACCAGCCTTTGTTCTTCTTTTGATCAAATAGTCAGTAGTCCAGTCTGTCCAGTACTGTGCTGTTTTCTTCTCTTTATTTGGACATGAAGTCTGAATTTCTAAAACTGGTGAATACTAATGGGTTTGCTAAAACAAAAAACGTCCTTCTGTACCGACTGCAAATCATTGTTGCTGCAAGACAAAATAAACACTTTTCATTGTTTTCAACAGCCAATGCTTCTGTTACATAAACATATATAAAAACCGTGTAGCTTTTTAGTTCAACATTATGTATCATGCAATGATATCTTTCCTTCTCGGTATGTAGGCTGTAACTATTCCTGAACTCCCTGAAGCAAAAGAAAGCTAACTCACACAGACAAAGAA
Source organism: Dascyllus trimaculatus (assembly GCA_024666655.1). NCBI lineage: Eukaryota > Metazoa > Chordata > Actinopteri > Pomacentridae > Dascyllus > Dascyllus trimaculatus. The sequence goes on from CM045457.1 coordinate 28,941,423, forward strand.
ACACACTTTTTTAGAGCCAGTGCTATATAAGCCCTCTGTCTGTGTATATATGTATGGATGAGTTCCAGGCTGTGACCAGCAGACCCAGAGTTGGACAGCCTGACATCCCCTGAGGTGTCCCTGTTTCCCTCCTATTCATTCTTCCATCACAAGCAAAGCCCCCAGTGCTGGAGGATTTTACACTAATACATGCTCATTGATTTATAATTCACAGTCAGCATGCTGGCATCCAAGGCTAGGAATTACACATGTTGACAAAAGCAGTGGCACTTGGAAGTAAAGGTCAGTGTTTAAATTTGGAGGTTTAATTCCCAGCTTATCAAACAGCAGTCCCTGCTATATCTAAAGTGACAGGCAAGCTGAATTCACGCTACGTGTGCTGAGTATTTCTCAGGACATGTGCATTTAATCTCTGTCATGCGTTGCACACATTATAAGGGTGACAGGGAAGACTTTGCTGTTGTGGTGCTGTCATACACAATTTTATTCACAAAGGCATGTGATGTCATTTATATCCCACAGCCTGTTTGAACATGGACACATTTATGATTCAGCTAGCATGTGACATTTACTGGAGACCTTTATACAGTGTGACTTACGCTACTGTAAGGCTATACGTAGGTATATTTTCAGTATAAAATTACAAAGTTCCCTAACCATGGCAGTGTTGGATATTCCACCATATTCTGCCTACAGAGTTACACAGATACATGTGGGGTTTTTCTTCTTTATGGTGTACTGTCTCAAAAATATCTACTTGAGTCTTAGCTGCTTTTCTAACTTTATGTCGCAACCTAAAACATAAACTCTTAAATCTGAACCTTTCATCTATTTTACTTTATCGTTTGCATAAAGTTAAAAATTAAATAGACCTTTGACAATCTCTAAATACATACACAAATGTTGAGGATGACACACAGAATTGCTTTCCTACACACAGATATCAGAGAGGAGGGACGTCTTCAATCCGATGAATCACTATGTAAATAAACCCCATAGTGGCCAGGCGGTGTTTTCACAGAGAATGTCATACTGTAATGACGGATCACAAATGTAGGCGAAAATAAACATTCTGTTTGGCTTTCATTTCACAACAATCGGATGGTTGTTGAGGCTTCGGTCTTTTAAAAAATAAAAATAAAAAGCAAAACTCATGCAGCGAATCCTGTAGCGGCTATGGGTACATTCACAACTGCATAATGAAAAGGTTTATGAATACCTAATTAAGTGGCAACCTGAATGGGCACAAATGTCATAAGGCCTTGTTAAAAAATGTTGGTACAGTAATAACTTATTAAAGCTGCAATTACTACATCTAAAGAACAAGAATCAGTCAGCAGCTAATTGCATTTTTAGTCAATATTATTATGATGCTGGTTAAATCCCTGCTGTAGTCTATGCACTGTACACTGACAATCCCTCCAAATGTTACTTTCTCTACCCAGTAAGTGTGCACAAGCCAGCCAACATAGTCTCACACACACAATAGTCTACATTTGCTCCAGACACATAACTGAATCATCAGACAGCATCCCTCTGTAACCAAAAGGCAAACAAGAGGGAGACCACAGCAGGGAAAAGATTATGTGCCACCATCAGAACCTCTATCACCTCCCTGAAAGACTTTGAAATTTCTAGAGCTTCCACTTGACAGTCAAACCTCTGGTAACACACTGAGCGGGCTGGGGAGAGGAAAGGAGGGAGCTGGAGTGATAAAAAGGGAGAGGGAGATTGGCTGGGAGTGAGGGAGTTATCTATTGAATATGTTTCCCAGCCCAAGAGCAACGGCACGACAAAGGTCCTAATGAGTCTCTCGCCTAACTAACAGCTATCTGAGATTTTACAAATAGAAGAAAGAAACATGCATTATAAATTAAAAAGGAAACACTGAAACACAGCGCATCCTCCCAATTTACTTTCAGTTTATGTAACAGCCTAAAATAGAGCAGGAGGTGACTGCAGTCTATGGGAGTTCAGGAGTAATGCTGTTATGAAATTGGGTTGGTTGCACTTACTGGATAGCAGCCAACTGTCACTATCTTAATAGAACAGTGCAGGTATAATAAGATTTTTTTTTTGTGCCCGTGCAGGAATTAAACTTATGTCATTGTGTTTTTTTCCACTAACAGCAACAGAACAGTCAATATTGACATTTAGGCCCTGACACCCAATATAAGCAAGGCCACAAATTACTGAAATGATAAACTGCTGTGTTAGACACATTATCTCCTCTCTGGATTCCTACTTGACTATATTTTTCAGCCCTTCTCGCACTGTAACTGCATGCTCAGAGTGAAATTTATTGTTTTCAATGAGGAACCCTCATCCACAAGACCCAGCACAATATTGTATGATACTGCAACAGCTGGAGACAAGCCGCCTCACTCTCAAAAATAAAAAATAAATAAATCAAGTTTCCAGCTCTTAGGCGGATTTTAAGGTGTATAGGCATTTTGCTGTTCCCAACAGGCTCCTTAAAGGATAAGCAACTAACAAACATCCAAGATGTTCTTTGGTCTGTACCAGCTGTAAGCCCAAAGGAGACTAGGATCAACGACCTGCACTAACAAGAGCTAGCCCAGTGTCCTGCTGAGAGCCTTTCAGAGTCTGGCAGAAGCATGGTTATGGAAGCTTGTCCAGTGTAAGAGACACGAGTGCTGTTGGAGAGTCTATAGTCCCCTCAGAGACTGAGGAAGTATCCATGTACTGACATTTCCACCACTGTTACAATGAAAAGACTTTGCGCCTAGATATCCCAATCTACCTGTGAAGCATTACTGGGGATATTGTACTGTATGTAATGACCTAACCTTCCTGGGCAAAAGCCTGACTGTTCACAGCTCAAGAATACAATCAGAACTGCTACCTGTCTTTTTGCCCCTGACATTCTTTTGTTAAAGCAACAACTGAGTGGAGTTAGGTCTTGTTAAATCTATGCACATACTTATGCCTTAACATGAATTTTGGATTCACTGAATTTCACACATTTTACCACAGTGCACAAGATTAAAGTGCAAAGGCTTAAAAAAAGGTTTGTGTTACCTTGATAATCAGCCCATGGCCTGCTCTGCTAATACCTGTCATTTAATGAGGCTACAGATCAAGCTTAAAACACTGTACACAACAAAGAGATGAATATGTAAGTGTCTCCTCTCCTTGATAAAAGAAACACTGCTATATCTGTTAAAGAGCAAAGCAGTCAATACTCTAAATACCCTATTTCTCAGCTGAAAACTGGGGGAGCAAGGAAAGGATGAAGGTGGCAAAGTCGCCGTAAGGACATCGTAAAGTGGCTGATGGAGGCAAAACACAAAATGGATGGCTCCAACATTGGCCTTGCTAAAAAAGAACTAGTATCAATCTTTCCATGCTGTTAGGATATAGGCAGGTTATTCTACTGTGTGAATATTTAATGATTCTTAATTAGTTTAAAAAACTATACTGGTCAGTAATGGCACACGAGTGGTTTGGCTGTTGTGTTTGCATGTTAGTTGCTCCAGTGACTTACCAAGTAGGTGACTACTGGCTGAAATACGTAGGGTATTGCACAAGGACACACTGTCTCTTCACACACCAAAAAGCCAGTTATGCTATGGTGATTGTGTGTCACATTTGTACTGTCCTTGACTGTACTGTTCATGCAAAAGACAAATGAACTGGACATCAGCATAACATAGACATACATATAACCTGGTGGTAAAAAGCCTACAAAGGCAAACTCTTGCACTGGTTTAACAATATGTCCTGTCACAAGGAAAAAATCTTTTTACAAGTGGCACATGCCCATTAACAATGTTTTTTATGCTTTTAACATTTTCTAAGCTTCTAATCATAAAAAAATGTCTGATCTATCATATGAAGTTATTCAGATTTAGAGCAGCTGAGCTTGTAGTAGCAATGACACTGTCTCGTCTCTCCCAGAAACATAATCAAGGAAGAAGACACGTCGATTTGCAAGTTGTATGACTGTGCTCTGCACGTTTGATAAGTTTAGAGGAAGGCTTGTGTTGGGAGATAAATCACGGTAAAAGTTCAGACCAAGGTTGTAATAGAAGGTCTCTTCATTTAAGCTGCAGACACAGTTTGACATCATTTGATCTGTGTTTTTCAGGGGTATAGCCCAAAAGATTTTTTTCTCTTTTCTTTTGTTCTATCTCAACTGCCACATGGTGCGACATCCTCTGCCCCCTATTCTTAGCCAGCTATATCACCCCTGACCCTTGCTAATGCTCTTGTCGACACACACAAAAAGGGACTTTCCAAAGGTGGTACGACACGTATTGCCCTCGGCAGCTTGCCCAGGAAGGTCATACTTCAAAGTGACACAGACAGCAAGGTCACTGTCAGTGGAAGCTGTTCGCAGATCAGTTCTCTTGCCCTAGTCTGCCTCTTCCTAGTTACTATATCCCAAAAGGGCTATAGTGCCACCAGCAGTCACTTAGCACATCACATCCTCAAAAGGACAGAAATGCCAAGCATCTCTCTTTTGTACATAAAAGAAACTGTAGCTGTGCTTCCTGTTTTACTTCATTCTAAGTTACTTTTAGTGATACGTCTTCAAATATGAATACAAATTCAGAAAAAGAGCCACACAGCAAACAAACAGCATGGCCTTATTGTCAAACATTTGCTCAACACACCTGGCCAATGCTTTTTACCACATATTTTTTCACAGGATGATGATGGTTGCCGTAGTTGCCCTGTTTATCCAAAGGTCTCCCCCCAGTGACTTTTAAGAACTGGCTGTAATTCCATATAAACAAATAACTGGATTTCACTGAACACAGTTTTTCCTCTGTGAAGCACACACTATTAAAACAGAATTATTTCCTCCTCCTTTTAGCGGCAGTCAACTATGATGAGTAAGCATATTCCATAAATGACCCAGCTGTTCGAGCATATTGTGTTTCGCCTCATCAGGGATTCAAAGGGGCTGACAACAGATCAGCCGCATCCGTTCATGGCTTGGTCTCCAGCTGACCAGACCTCCATTTAAAATAAGGTCTTCTGTTTGTTTCAGCCAGCTGGTGGTGTATTTGCTACAGATGTGTGGCTCATGATAGCTAGCGTAAGTATGTTAATGCCTTTCTAGGTGACAGCAGCAATTAAACACATATTAGGATGTACTGTGACAGTGAAGCCTCATGGTTGTGTGATATATATGTAAAAAAAATAACACTTCTTCTAATGTTATTCAGACGAGAGTGAAAAATTATTCCATGAATGTATTAGTTATCTAACAAAATCAGTTTAATCTAAAAAATGTAACTTAAATTAAGAAAGAGAAGCCTTGTTTCATACATCTATGAGACTCTCTAATTGACTGAGTTTGAATCTGATATTTACAGAGTACATATTCCCAACAGTATCTAAAGGTCATAGAGGGAAAAGAAATACTTAAATTTGAAACCCAGTGTTTCAGTCTGTGATCATTGATTTTTCTTCCATGTCCTTAATGGACAAGCTAAAAATACGCTGCTTCTGGGTACAGGTCTTGGTTTTGAAGGAACTCGCTATACATCTGTCCTTTCACTGCAAATTAAGAATTCAATGAGTATTCAAAAGAAACTAGTATTATTATTACATATTATACAAACTATTCCTAAAATCTTTCTCTTACATGCAACATCTTGAAGTTCTTCACAAGTTGAACATCTTAGGATTGCAGTGAAAAGACGTGACTGCATTACAGCTCATCTTAAAACTCTAGAACAAATTCAATGTGATGTTACTCTCAGCCACCAATGGTTTAAATGTAAATCATATTAAATATTAGCACGAAGATATGTCATTTTTCTCCAAAATGTAACATGTAACATAATAAAACGTTTGATAATCTTGACAAATCTTTCCTTTTAAAAAGGTTAAGTTCTGACTACCCCCACAAACACTTCATCTTTCTGCAGTTCTGTCTTCTTTGTTTTAATAACAGAGATAATCTGATCCTCACTAGCATGAGAGATATCATTATTTAGTTCAAATTCAGTGCAGAGGATATTTCACAGCTGATACTTCACCTATACTTTCTTTTGTTTTCTATATGCTGTGACATGACTAACCCCATCATGAGGGCTATGTTAAAGCTATAATAATTAGTGATATTCATGGCATACTGATATTAACGAACCCTCACTAGACAATGTCAGGTCTCATGATAGTAAAACTTGAGATGTACATACTAAGCCTCATTTTCAAATTTTATAATCTTACATGGCTGATAGTTTGCCGATGCCAAACCAAAAGGGCGCCCATGATTGCAAATGATTTATTATATCTGGAAGCAGGTGTGTCAGATTTCACCTGCCTACTGGCGTGCATGCATAGTGATATAAACACTGTTTCTGTGAGTAATAAATCAAAACCCAACCATTTTTTGCCATCAAAGTTGTTTTCTCAAATATCTGTGCCTTGTGAGCATGCAGTCAATAGCAGCAGATAATCACGAGGTAGAAGAGGGTTCCTTCGCTCTGTTCTGTCCAGCTGGTGATTCAGAGGATGCATAATATCACTGAAAATGGAGGGCCTTGTCTTTAACTCCTTTGCTCACATCAGAAATAGGAGAAATACAGACAGCACAGTCTCGAGCTTCTTTAACACAGAGGGAGGGGGATTATAGATCCATCCTCTCACCTGAGCATACGTATGCACATGTACGCACATATACCCTACTTTCTTATATAAAGAGATGCATACAAGCACACACATACACACACTCAAGCACATTAACAGTGTCTAAAGCAAATCATTTACCAAATCCAAAGGGCTGAAAGAGGCAAACACAGCATTGCTAATTCAGAGTTAAAGGAAATACATGGAAGAGCAAAGTCGGTCTTAGTGCTTTCCTTTAACCATGCTACTCCATATCAGAGGGAATGCGTCAGCCCTACCATGGTTAACACTCAATAAAACATCAAAAGGGATGAAGCTCAGAGCTCTGGACAAATACACACCCACGCAGATACCAGATACACGCAGAAACTCCCTTTCATTCGTGCACCCCCTCTTACACACGTATGTACACACCAGTATGCATATTTAGTGTTGATGTAGCTCGTTGGATTGAATGAATAGAGCAGGCAGGACAGATAACAGGTTTGCATCTCTTTCAAGAGGAAGCAAACACACACTACGCCTATTGAATGCCAAATGCGAGTTCAATGGAATATTTACGCACAACAGCTTCTTGCAATCAAGCTATATATTCAGGGGAACAATTGGTGATTTGAGCCAATATAGCCAGCCAATGTCAGATGCACAGGAGCTGTCATCAACTTCCCATCAGGCTCCACTTCCCCCCAGTGGATGTTTTGAAAGAGAAGAGACACTTCTTTTTAAAATTTTATATCCGGAGGCAAAGGCATTTAATGGTCAGTGTTTTGCATGTTACATGAGGAGGTGGCATTATAATCAGCTGCCCAGTCAAAGCCCCGAAAACTAGGCTTTGACAGCTTAGACAGGCTATTCATTATTCAATTATTTTAAATATTTCAGGGGACCGACAGGATGTTCATGCAATAAATATTTCAACCATTTCCTCACAAAAGAAGGTAGCCTTGCACTTGTCTGGTATTGATCAAGAGGGCAGCAGATTCCCTCTTCCCAAAAAAGAACACAATAGTATACCTTTATCCTTTTGTCTGCTGGTCTGTACACTGTCTACAAGAGGAAGCTGAATTTCCATTTGAAAAGAAACTTGCAGGTGACAGACGTAAAGAAGAAAGATATATCAGTTTCCTCTTTAGAGAGAAAGAGTAGGAAAAAACACAGCCATAAAAGGGAGCTGGAAAGAGATGCATTGCTGGACCAGAATTGAACGGACAAACATATACATACATACATAAAAACTGAAGGTGAAGGTATAATGTAGGGCATCCATGATAGTGTAATACTGACACAATCAGTTCTCTGTGAGAGGAGATAAAAGAGACGAGGCAGCCTTTAAAATGCAGAGGTGCTCTCCATTATGAATAAAATGTGGCTACTGTACAAAAGTAATTCCCTGCTCACAGATACTAGCTGTTGCAAAGACGAGGACAAACAACCACCGCAATTATGCCCCCTTCCCCTAGCAGCCTCCCCTGGCGATAACCACTATGTACCAAGGAAGCAAAAAGATGAATTGCTTTGCAGACAGGCATCTCCCCTCTCAGCAAACACACACGCACAAGTATGCAGATACACATAGATACATTTTTCTCTGCAGAGGGGAGTAGGCTTTCAAGAGCCATCAAAAAAAGCAATCATGTTCCCTGTAAGCCGCAAGACATGTTATTGTATCTTCAAGACATTTTCTCCCAACTTTGCACTTTCTGTAAAACTGATTAAATGTAGTCTAGGATACGACTCACCTTTTCCACATCCCCTTCTCTCTCTCACACTTCACTGTATCTTTCATGCTGAGCTTTTCGGCTCCCTCATCTGCCCTTTTCTCAAAAACCTGGAGGGTGCTATTAATGTAAAAGAAGCCGTGGATGTTTCCTTACCTTGAAATACCATCCAGAACCCTATAGTCCCCAAGATAAGCTGTCACGAGATAAGCTTGGTGCTGCTCCACAACAAAGAAAAAAGGAAAAAATCCTTCAAGTCTCTCAGAATCAGAGCCCAATTCAAAGCCTTTTCTGATTAGAACTTACTTTTTGTGAACAGGATGTCCTTCACTGAATTTGTACATAATCCGGTTTCCTTTACTTTCCTGGTTCAGGATAATTTCTTTGAGGTTGCTTCCTCCTGATATTCCACCTCAGCACAGGGAAATAATGTCATGTATTCTACTGGAAAATGCCTGTGAGAGACTGAGCGAGAGAGAGAAAGAGACACTGTAGGATCTCTTCTGGTGCGCACTACCAGCTCCACTGCAAGTGAATCCAGCCGGTCCTCACAGCTCTCCTCCTGCCTTCAGGAATGGAAATCAGCATCCGCTGTTCACCCCCACAACAAGGGGAGGGTGTCCCCCCCGGATGGAAACTTTCACACACCTCGACCAAAGCTGTAAGAGGTGATAGTGGATGCCAGTAAGCCCAGATTATGTGTTATTTTCCTCGATATCCTCCTTCATCAGAGGATTTCTCCTCTTTTTCTCCTCCAATTTGCCTGTTATGTAGTTCTCTCCTCTCCGGAATAGGGTCTCACAGAATGGATGCTGAGAAAGCAGCGGAATGAGGCGAGCCGCCTGCTCTGCCACTCTCTCTCTCTTACTCTCTCTCTTTCTCTCTCTCTCTCTCTCTCTCTCTCTCTCTCTCTCTCTCTCTCGCCTTCACCCTCCCTCGTACATGCACCCTCCCTGCCTCTCATTGCACCTCCCCACCCTTTCCTTCTCTCTCTCCTCCTCTCCTTCCCTTTATACACACACTGAGATATGCACTTCTCTAGCTCTGGCTTTTGACAATTACTGCTGAGCCATTTCCAGCCATGTCAGACAGAAAGGTTCACCGCCCATACTCCTCAGAGAGACAAATAATGCTTGATAAATATGTAAAATTAAATAGATATGAAGAGAAGGAGCAGCAGCATGGAAAAGAGCACTGAGCCAAGAGGCAATCTAATCTCCTTTCTTCATCCCCATAACCTGATTACTAAATATCCTCGGGGGTGACACTGTTTTGCACCCCTTTTTTGTCATAACTTTTTTGTTGTTGTTGTTTAGCAGAGTCGGTTCAGTAGTTGATGCTGGCCAACTGTCAAGAGTGACTGAAGAGGAAGACGAAAATAGCAAGCAAGAGAGCAGCACACTGCATAGAAACAAGGGCAATACATGTGCAGAAGCAGCTGTACAATCATATAATTAGCCACCTAAACAAATTGTCGCAAATTCTGCTATCATTGTGTGTACATACACTGTGATTACGAGATGAGTGGTAAAGCACGATGATAAATAATGTAAAGAACAAAAGCAACAGAATAAAATCCAGAAATGTTTCTTGAAAAGCCTCCCACACAAACAATATTTTGCTTGCTCACATATAATTACCGAGACACCATTCATGGAATGCGCAATTTGTCATGTGCTGCTAGAACTGCATGACAACAATACATACTGCCTTCACACAACAACTATGAATAACTAGGATTGGAGAAGCCAAGCAATTATCTTGCTAAGCCTGGACTTCACGCTCCGAGTGCGGTTGCTTGTTTTCTGGTTACCGCTATGTGCAAACCCCTCACACGTTCATCAATTAGGTTTCTCCACAGCATGACAACTTAACCTCCCAGTCATGTATAAGTGTAATAGGACACACAGAGTATACGGATTACATATTGGCTCCACTCTCACTTGGTCATGGTAAGAGGATGGCGACCTTGATATGAGCAAGGCAAGGTCGCATCTCATCAACACCTTGTCACCGAAGCTATGAGCCAAATGTTACAGTGCTTTTGGCACAGTCACTTGCCTATTGTATTTCATCCATCACATACATCTTCCCTGGGGACTCATGTCAACAATGTCTTTTTTTTTCTCAAGACAAAAAAGGAGAGTTTTGGATCTACATAACCCATCTCACATCAGGGGACTGTCTAACAAGTCTTTTCTTTGAGTGTTTCCCTTTCCTCAAAATCTACTGTATAAAAGATGATGCACACCAATGGATGCCACTCAGCTCCCGGAGTGGCATGTATTCACTAATTTGTCTTGAGGGCTTAGTCTATCTAAAGAGGCGTGTCATTCCCCTCTCTCCTCCCTTGCTTTCTGCCTACTTCTACAATGCCTTACCTAAAAAAACAAATAATTGAAAAAAACAAATGAATAAATAAAATATGTGGTTTACTAAAGGTAGTTTTTCTAAGCTTCTTCTTCGTGCACAAGAAGCTAAATTAGCATTATTAAGCCAATTATGAGTCAACACATCAACTACACATTTACTGTGACTGGTTAAGTTCAAATGTGGATTATATCGAGGTTTTTTTACTCAAACCTCTGTCAGGACAATACCTGGTAAAGTTTATACTTAAATTCAAACGAGCAAGTTCTCTAATCCTTTCCATTTTCATTTGATGAACAGACTATAACTGTCAAAAGTTCTACAAAGCCGAATTTAAAATGACTCTCCACTTTACCTTCCCCATTGTCAGACGTACAAATGAAACTTAAGTATGTCCATCAAAATTTAAGTAAGGTTTGGAAGAAAGGCAGGCAATTTGAAAGTTACTGAAAATCTGTCGTTTTCATGGAAACTTGGAAATAATCACACAGTTTAAGTATTTTAGCATAGAAAGTATTAAAATGAAGAAGAAAGACGTACAATTCTGCACATTTTCTGGGGCAACAACTCAATTTAAGGGAGTTTGGGGAATTGATCATGTTAATTTCTTTGCACTAAAGGTCAGATTCTTTGAACTGTATCCAAAATATGATCAGGCAGGCCAAGGGGAATTACACCATCAGAAGATCAATACACCAAGCTTTGGTCACGGGGAGACAGAAGAGCAATTTCATCACAGCTGCAGAATGTGCTAAACAAAGAATGCAAGACTCCCATTTGCAAAACTACTGTCAAAAGAACACTGTCTAGCAGTGGTCTCAGAGGATGAGGAGAGGTCTCGAAACCACTTCTCAGGAAGGGAAACGAGGCTAAATGCTTGGTGTGAGCTAAGACATAACAGCATTTCACAGTGGATGCCTGGAAAAAGGTCCTTTTTACTGATGAATCATGGTTTTAAATTTCTGGCAGTACAAAAAGGTGTGTGTAAGGAGACAAACAATATCACATTGAATGGTGGCGGGAATATTCCTTTCTGAAGGTGTTTTGGACACCTGCACTGACTCAGCTCCACCCTGACCAAGGAGAAGTACCACTCCATTCTTCAGAGACGTGTTATTCTCTCTTGATGGCATCTCTGTGGAAAATGATTCATACTGCAGCTGGAAAATGAGTCCAAACACACTATAAAGCTTTGCAAGAGCTACTTGAAGACCAAGGAATACCGACTGTCATGGAATTTCCTCCACAGTCTCCTGACCTCAACTCCATTTAACATTTATGGAGGCACTTGAAGACTGAGAAAGCCAAGCATTCCCGACATCACAAGAAGCTCTTTGGAACGTTGTCACATCATGCTGGGATATGCTGGAACAGGCTTGCAAGCAGCTTGAGTGCTGGTGTTGTTACAGCAAAAGAGGGGCACACACCAAATCCAAAAGATTCTGAAATTCAGGGACATTTTTTTTACAGATTTAACTTTAAACTTTAAAGAGTAGATGGAGTTTTATCACTGCCAGATGGTACAGTGTGACTGAAACTGTCGGTTAGTCAGCTTAAGAAAATGCAATTACTGCTCTAAAACTGGCAGCAGCATTCAATATTTATTATTAGTGTTTACTGCGAAAGGCAAGTTTCTATAATAAAATACTTACTTACATATTGTCCTTCCTGCACTCTCTTGCTCTCCCTCTCTGTGGTACAGCTTGCAGATAAATCTGGGTAAGCCCTCTGGCTTAGGTACCATCACGGACCTTCCTGAATCTCATTATCGAGGAAGCACAGTCTCCAACCAGCATGTCCGCAGTTCAGACCAGTGTTCCGAAAAGCTAGCAACAACCCATTTCCATTTGCCTTGTCACTTCCAGTTAGTTTTTTTTAAAAATATCTCAAAAAGGCAACAAATTCATATGACTGACAACTTCAGTTGTTTCTCTATTTTACTCTAAATGTAAGCTTACGCATGTAAAATCAAAAACCTGAGAATCGCAACAGCCAAATTAGAATCCTGAGTCAACCTACAATAACTTTTATCCATAACCACACAAAGAGAATATTGCAGAATCATTCTATTTGGAGACAGAGATGCCTCCCAACCTAAAATACGACTTCACACATTTAAGAAAAATTTTCAGCTGGCAGATAGTTTTTCAAGAAACCTTTTTATAAGATAAGAGAAAATAAGTTGAGCATGCATTGCGGCAGTCTTTTATCTACCAAACCAAACTACGAGATTCAGCACCGTTGACAAGAGGAGGCGAGCAAACGATCTTGAGTCAGAGTCATCTTAAGATATCAACATAACTTGAAACAGCTACCTGGAAATTCTAGCTGTAAATCAGCTACATGTTCCTGCAACAGACTCCACAAACATCTACACTCACGTAATTGTGGTTGGTCCGTGGAACCAGCATGTGGCACTCAAAATTTTGTGTAATGGTTTCAAACCACTCATGACTCCTTTCTGATGACTTGGTTATTGATTGGTGAAAACCTCGATCTAATCACCTTATTTCTCACCTCCTTCCAAAACACGCTGACAAAATGGTAACCAAAGTAGTGATAAAAGACCAATGACATAATAGCTAGTACAACCCTGGTGCTGTCTGTCTATGTATGCCATAGCATAATACAGTGTAAATAATAATATTAATAATAATGCATTGGTTTTATATAGCACATTTCTAGGCACTCAAAGACGCTTTACATTGCATTATTCATTCTGGGGTCAGCTGTGGCTCAGGTGGTAGAGTGGGTTGTCCACTAATCGCAAGGTTGGCGGTTTGATCCCCGGCCCCTCCGCATGCCGAAGTGTCCTTGGGCAAGACACTGAACCCCAAGTTGCTCCCAGTGGTAGATTGGCGCCTTGCATGGCAGCTCTATCGCCATTGGAGTGTGAATGGGTGAATGAGAAACACATCGTAAAGCAGCTTGAGTACCACTAAGGTAGGAAAAAGCACTATGTAAGTGCAGACCATTCACCATATTCACGCCATACTCGATGGCGTATATGCCCTGGGGTAGACTGACGAAGGCGAGGCTGCCAGTCTGCACCATCGGCCCCTCAGACCATCACCAACCACTCACTCTCACACTGCATTCACTCAGGCTTCCCGGTGTTCCCTCATGGTCTCCCATCCAGCTACTGACCAAGCCCAACCTCGCTTAGCTTCTGACGGGATTGGGCTTCCACAAGGCGGTATGGCCACAAATATGTTACTAATGCAGAAAAATGGTTTGTTTATGGGCTGTTTTCTAAACAACTTAATTATACGATGAATCCCTGAAGCACTTCGACACATCAATACAGTTTGACGACACCCATCACACACCTCACGGAAGGCAGTGGATCCAGCAAACCTCTGGAGCCTCCTGATAATTCATGATGCTCTGGGTTTGGTGTTTTACATTGTAAACGTTCATCTTCCTTCCAGGTCATCCTGTCTCTATCTTTCAGCAAAAAGAAAAACATATGTTTTAAACAACTTCACTGCACGTACGTGAAAACATTCATGTAAACTCTCATTCATTTTTTCTGTATTTTTGCATGGGCAGGGTACAATTAAAGGTCATGTGTGGTACATGTATGGCTAGACAAAAAACAAAGTACAACAATAGTGATACATTAAACAACACAATATGTAACAGCCTATCAATATGAGATAGCAGCTAAATTCATTAAATACAGTAAGCAAAAGGAAATCATTGGTGGTGACACATTTGTGCAGACTTCAGCCAAACTCCTCTACTCCTCGAGGCTTTAATGCTTTTATGGAGAAAGCAGATTGACCAACGGCTGTCTTTTGGCCTTTTATCTAAAGGTTTTGTTTATAAAGTGAGTGCTCGGGCTTGAGTCACACCTGACTGTAACCAGGTTGTTGAACATCAGCCATGTAAACTACTATGTCCATTGGCTGTCGTCCACAAGATTGACGGATGCATATGTCTGTTTTAACATTTTGCTGTATCTTAAAATCTCAACTATATCAGGACACTAAAAGCCGGGGAAATGTTTTACTTAGGATCCAGGATAGACTGCAGAGTGCACAGTGCAGAACAGTGAAGCAGCCATGCATGTTATCTTACCTTGTGCATCTTACACAACACATACATCACTTTTTTTGTTTTTTTTTACTGACATGACTACTATTAACAGCTTACTGATAGAATTGGTCATGTAATTTTTAAATTTTTGCTACTTGCTATACAAATGATACTTTATGTTATCCCAAGTCTGTCAATTTCACATTAACAACACAGCAGTTAGCCTAGCATAAACTTCTGCTTTAAGCTACAACTCCTTACCCTTTTACTTCCGGAGTGTCGCCTCTGTTTACATTCGTTGTTGTCAAACAAAACGCGATAAAACATCAGGAAACATCTGGAAAGACGTTATAATTCTCCATTGCATGTCCTCCTATACAGCCCGGCAGCCTTCCTTCTCTCGGCTAATCAGCTCCACCTGTTGATGCTGGAAACCGAGTGACGTCATTGGTCGGACCGTTCGCTGTACAGGAACGCGCATTGCATGAACACGCACACGCTCGTTCCCGTGAAATGGCATCGCACAGCACAATGTACTAGAACAAAAAAACTGAAATAAACTAAGAATATTTTGATACTGCTAAAATATTTTTTATTTTTTTAAAATATTTTATTAATGCGTGTATTTTAATTTTGAGGGCTAAAAGTCTCTGTTCTCCAATAACAAGCTTTAATTACCGATGTCCAGGAATATAAACAAAACAACACATTTACTGATCAAGCTGCACATTTACAGATTCTCGCACAAATATAAATTCAAAACGTGTCACAACTCACAACTGTAAATAATATTCCAATATTCATATCTCCATACTGTGGCTCCACCAATGTAAATAATTACCAGCTTGTTGCCCTACTTGTACTTTTTCTATTAACATTTTTGCATGTTCTTTGTGTTTTTACACACATGAAAAGGTTTATTTATTTATCTGAGCTCATTTTGGGATTGTTTTTGGCCGATAATCAAACAGGACATTGACGTTTACTGCAAGTCAGCTAAGCCATGTTTCTTCTGTCAAAGCCTATTAGAGGCAGTCTTACCTGCCTCATGTGCTGATCCTGAGAGCAATGATTTTTCCAGTCTCAGCGTGTCAGTCCACGATGTCCCTCTGATTTTGTGTCAGGAAGAAGAGATTAGACCACACTTCCTTGTAATTAGGTGATCTGGGCGTGGGCAATGTTGCCTCTCATATTTACTGTCTCAATTGACACCATTAGCCAAAAGACATGTGTGAGTCTTCCTCATGACCCTTACATGACATCTGCATCTGAGCGGCAGTGTTCATGCTCCATAGTTTGTTTCCAGCTGTTTGTTGACTATCTGCCTTGTGGCTCTCTGGACGCACAGTCAGCTATAGCATTCGGAGTCATTAAAGACTGGGGTTCCCACGAAATGTTGTCTGATACTTTTAGCCTTGAGGAAAATGAAATGGCTCGTCTCCACCCCATTGATCAACAGTGGAATTGAAAGTCTGACATGTTATGGGAGAACTAATTAGGGAGGGGGCATACCTCATTAAGCCTCATTAGAATAAAGATCAGAAAGACACACAGATCCAGAAGTTTTATCTGCCCCATAATATGATAATAAATCCCCAGTTTAATTGATTCTGAGGTAGACGTCTCCATTTGGATGTTATTGTGCTTCACCTCCACAGGGTGAATTCCCTCAGCGCTCTGGTGAGGACACAGCGGTGTCACAGTGTTCAGTGACACATTACACAAGAAGAACCAAACTTGGGTAAAAATATACATCAATCAGCCACAGCATTCTGACCAATGACAGGTGAAGTGAATAACATTGATCATATTGGTACTATGTGGTGTTCTGATGGAAAACCTTTTTTGATTTTGACATCTGTGTTGATGAGACTGAGACACCCAAATAAACATTGTCCCACAACAAGCACACTCCCTCATGCTAATTGAAATCCCAAATGTCACTGGACTACCCCCCGAGGAAAATGCACCCCACCACATGGAAACAACATCAAACAATCAGGAACATGTTGAGGAACATGACAATGGTCCAACATGTTGATTTGACCTCCAAACTTCCTACACCCCATTGTGATCAAGCATCAACAGGATGCAGTGTCCTCTGGTCCATGCCCAATGGTTCAGAGCATTTTGGAGCACATAAGGGGGACCAACACAATATTAGGTGTCATGATGTTACATCTGATTGGTGTATTAAGCTATGTTTAGGTCTGATAAAGAACTGACCAGAGGGCTGTACCACAATGCAGGGCTGGCATAGCTAGGTTTTTGTTGTGTAAACTGGCTTAGCAAAACCTAAAACTCCTGTCAAAGAATACATTTGTTATATCGATCAGTGCTGCTGCTTATTTGGAAAGTTGCACAAAACTGATAAACCTTAAACTTCATACATTCAGCATGACGTTGAGAAGAAGTCCACTTAGGTCTCATAACAAAGGATATCACTATAGTTTTTGGCCAAATGAAAAAATAATTAATGTTATTGATTGGATATTATCTGTAATAATCACATATTTCATCTGTTATAGCTGCAGTGCCAGCAGTGTAAAACATTCTAGGCAGCTAATCAGGACTAAACAACATAAAAGTACATTTATGCACTTTCTGTGTCACCATCTTCGTACGTGTTGGGTCCCGTGGCAATGCGACCCATACAGTGTGTGATACTCTAACCGCCTGGATTCATTCAGTGGGATTACTAAAGCACAGCTCAAAAGGTTTGCAGACATAACATTTTCCCTCAGCTGAGAATCTCGCAGAGAAAACATGCAATAGTGTGTAGAGCACCTGATATGCTTGGTAAAGCCAGATTAAATCCACCAAGGTGATCCAGCAGGTTAAAAGAGAGCCACATTGGTGACACTGAGAGCCGAGACTTTAGGCTAAACTTACCCCAATGACCCATTAATCCTGCTTCGTTGTGCGTCCTTCTGGACAATGATTAAAAATAAATAAATGAATAAATTCAGGCCAGTGTATTCTTGCACTGATTACACATAATAAAATGTAAGTATGTGTTAAGTATATTGGGAAATTTATAGGTTTGCATCGAATGAAACATTATCTTGATTAACTTAACAATGTAACTGATAATAAATAAATGAAAACTTGTCAGATCATTTGCAAAAGAGCTGTCTATATTCAGCACATTGGTGTATTAAAAAAAATGTGTAATCTCCACTTAGCACTTTTAGAGAAAGGAACAAAAATTAATTGAGCTGATTGCTCCTCTTCAGTATCTTTAATAATAAGGATGATTAACTAGGAGATACGGGGCTGCACAGTGTCCAGTCATCCACAGTTTTGGACATTCATGTAATCCAAGTAGCATCTCCACCAGCGTGGCCCAAGCGCCGACCTCAGGTTATGTAATCAAGTTGATTTTTAACTTTAGCTCTGCAGTGGAGCGTTCTGCCTGCAGAGTCCAAATGTTGCTTTCAGCCTACGAGCATACCTGTGATACTCTCGGTGGCGGAACAAACGTGGATAATAATTAGGCCATTTGATCGCTCCTGGGGGGGTCTGAGAGTTCACGTGGATTTAACCTCAATCACCTATAGACCAATTAGTTGCCCACGACGTCACTTAATTTACACTCAACTCATTTAGGTTGGCATTACAGATGGTTATGATTACAGAAGGCTACTGGGTTGTGATTTAAATAGGAGGCCGTATTTAAATATGATGCATCGGTGCATAACAAACAGTGGTTACATGCATGTTTGATATTATCTGGAGTATGTTTTTATCATGTCTATTTTATCAATTTTTATAGTTTTGAGTATTTATAACAGAATCTATTACTGTGACTGGCTTAATGTGTTTGTAATTGTATTGAGTGGTTTCTGAATGCGTTCATATCTTTGATAGCATCGTCGATAGCGACTGGTTAAGTTGATGCAGAAAGTGACATTTGGAAGGGAAACAAAGAATAAAGCACGTTGTTTTCCTAAAGTTTAATTCTGCCCAATCAGACCAGCCACTTTGGTAATAGTAATATCTAAGCGGGCTTTTTAACTTCTTTTTTAAGACACATGATACAAACAGCATCGTTAGATTAGCACACAGCATGTCATACTGCATTTAAAACAACAGCTACTGGTTGATCAAAGTTACTGTTGTGATAGAATATTTACTTTTTAAGCCATTGTGGTAAAGGAAACAAAACTTTTACCTCACTGCTCTTTGCTCTGTCATAGATTCACTTTCTTCCCACCATAGAGCTATTGACGCAAAACTCAATTAGGACCAACTCGAGCCATATTTATACCTCGACCTACATCATACATCACGTTTAGCAGCACTTACTGTAAATTGAGCTTCACGCTGTGTAATTTATCCCAGTCAAATGTCACAATGGATACCCCGGCACTTCCGACTTTCAGTGTAGATGCAGTATGTCTTGTGTCATGAAGTGATATTAGATAAGAATGCAATTTGCATCATTAAAATGATATCAGTGGGAGAGTATGTCTTTATAAGCTGCTAGCTAGTTTTAAGCTACAGCACGGATCAGAAGTATAAAGATGTACAAAAAGATAAACGCACTAATGACTGATATGATAGAAACTGTTAAATCATTTTACAGATGCTTGGCTCTTAAATGTCTCATGACTGCAAAATGAGGGTGAGTGAAAAACAGCAAAGTGATGACGTGCTTTTTTTTTTTTTGCAAAATACCAGGTGTTTGGACTGGCACACTTGATTCTTACCAGCTGACTGTGACAGGTCTGACAAAAAGCAGGAGTAATAAATGACCTGCCTTTCCTATGTGTGCAGCTGCATATGTGTGCATACATGTCGTTTTTCCTCTGTGTCTGGAATCACTGAATTG
Source organism: Dascyllus trimaculatus (assembly GCA_024666655.1). Lineage (NCBI taxonomy): Eukaryota > Metazoa > Chordata > Actinopteri > Pomacentridae > Dascyllus > Dascyllus trimaculatus. The sequence continues at coordinate 28,960,995 of CM045457.1, forward strand.
AAGACCTTTCTGCATTTTGCGCACATTTTCAATGGTCCTCACAACTTCAAAGTGCCGTTTGAGAGCCAAGACTCGGTTTTGCATTCACACCATTGAGGGCCCTCGCAAAGACAGAATGACAAATGTGTGTGTGTTAGTCTGGTGTTTAATTTATTTGATTAGAAGAAGAGAGAGAAAGGCAGACAACCTGAGCACACAGGAAAATGTAGACTTGTCATGAGGAACTTTTCTCTCTGATAAGGCTGTTCTTATTATCTGTCTTCTTTTGATACTCGTTTTATGCAGACAGTTCTATTTTTTTTTTTTACTTTGCTCTGCTGACAGACGAATGGATACATTACTTCTTGAAATTAAAATGAAAATGTGGCAAGCAAAAGGTCCAAGAAAACTCCCACAAAGGGATCAACAAAAACCAGTGTAAATTTAGCTATTGGAGGATCAAGACCTTTTTAAAACTGCCCCATATAACATACATTCTTCAACCTGATTGAAGATAAAAATGGCTTTTTAATTGCACTTTCATCGTTCAACTTCTAATCTAAAAGTGCTATTCAAAGCAAATTACAAACCTTAAATCATCTGTAAAACAAATACTACTGTCTGTTTTTGTTACAGTACATAGTAGGTGGAACAAAAGAGTACAACATAAATGTAAACTGTCCTAAACTTCACCTGAAATTACATCAGAAATATTACTAAATACAGTAGAAATCATCAAGAGCAGCGTTTCTATTCTTTGTCGTATCTTTGCAGCCTGTAGGCAGATGTCAGGGAAGTACATGTGTAGGCAGCATGACTGCAAGGTATATAGCAGTGAGTCAGATAATGATATGTCCTTAGAAAAGAGTGTTTTCTGTGATTACTGGTTCAACAAGAACATATTTTTTAAGAAATAGTCAGTCAAATGTCTGTGAGTAATAGAGATGTTGAGGATCTTTTTTTAAATGTCAACATTTCACATCACCGTAATTATAATACCAATAATAATAATAATAATAATAATAATAATAATTATTATTATTATTATTATTATTATTACAATTATTAATAATAATAATAATAATAATAATAATAATAATAATAATAATAATAATAATTATTATTATTATTATTATTATTATTATTGTTATTATTATTATTATTATTATTATTATCAACATCATTGAACAAATGGCAAACTGCATAGTGAAATCAAAATGAAAAAAATAAATGTTTCATTTGTAGTTCTTGTGAACTAGTGACAAAAAATCTACACCTGTTTGACCACACAGGTGCAGCATTTTGATGAACACAAACCAAATTGAGAATTGAAAGCAGCTGCAAATAAGGAAACAAAATGTCTCTGGGCGTCCTTAACAGAAAGAGCTGCTTGTTGTTGCAACAGCTTGTGACTCCTGAAATTAGACTCACTGAAGTTTATTCAGCTTCAATTCAAAACGCTGTGCCTGTGTTGTAATGCTAATGTTGCTAATGTTTTAACCTATTTGCACGTACACCAGGCCATTTCAACACTAAAAGCGCTGACAGGTAAAGTGGCTAATATTGATCATCTTGTTAGAATGCAGTGTTTTGCTAAGAAACTGGATCTTGACATGTTACTTATGCAGGTACCACCCACCTTGACATCTTTTCATGCCAACCTTACTCCCTCTAAGGCAGGGGTGTCAAACTGCGGTCCTCGAGGGCCACAATCCAGCATGTTTTAGATGTCTCCCTCTTCCAACACACCTGATTCACATGATCAGGATCGTTATCAGGCTTCTGCAGAGCTTGATGATGAGCTGATCATGTGAATCAGGTGTGTTGGAAGAGGGAGACATCTAAAACATGCTGGATTGTGGCCCTCGAGGACCGGATGTTGACACCCCTGCTCTAAGGCAACGACTACGCTAGTGGCCTTCCCCAGCAGGACAGTGTGCCCTGCCACCCCACAAACCGTGGTCAGGAATGGCTCTAAGATGCTGATCCTGCCTCCAAATTCTCCTTATCCCAATCTGATCCACAGGACACAAATGATCTGCTGCCAACATCCAAACACCCCCGGACACCCCCAGTGGTTCCACGTCCTTGGCCCAATGTGACTGAGCTGTTGAGGGGGACATACACAATAATAGGCAGGTGGTTTTAATGTTGTGCCTGATCAGTGTATTTGATAAAGTTGTAATGTACTGACCTCCATCGTATATTTCAACTAATGTAACTTTGAACCCCAATAGTAACTGCCATAAATAACAATAACACTCACTTTTACAACTTTTTATTTTCTTTAAACTGTCTCCACATGGGACCTTTACATGATATGCATTGCTATAATTAGCAAAACACTATAAAACCGTTACGATCTCATTCTGACACACCTTAGCTAAAATGCATTGAATGCCCTTGGCCATTAGTTACACTATGTACTGAATATTCCAAGAGTGTAGTATTTAAAAGTCATCCTGCTTTCATCGCCTTGGCCGTCAGTCAACACGACCCCACCGTGACCCCGGTATTAACCACCTGGCACTGGCTGGATCCCACCCCACTCTCTGACTTCCCGTATAATAATCTATAATTATCTCTCAAACCTTGAAAGAGGTTGTCCTACTCTCCTGTGTATGAAAATTCCGCCTGAAGTGCTGTGCTAGGCTGTCAACAATTGCTGAATCAGTGCATGCTGAGGCTGCTTTGATGTCATAAGTATGTTTCTTTAATCAAGACTTATCCAGGGAGATAATGGCTTCGTAGACAATAAAAACGAATATAATGTGGTGGCCATTAAGGATTAAACATTTAAAATTACAAGCGAATGGACAAGTAAGCCCCGAAGTGTGTCCTGTCCTTCACAACTCGGCTCACAGGCACACATTAATACTGCAATAATCCTCTTTGACTTTTTGCCATTTAATACATACAGTGTATTAGGAGTGTGCATATATTCACACAAAAATTGTGATAGCGCAGTCCCTTTATGGGTCGAATTAAGACTATTACCTACTTCCAGTCCTGTATTGGGTTTACCAGCAATTGCATAATTCAGTTATAATACTGAATTCTTGTAGATGACTGACACTGGGAGGAAGTGCTATATGTTGTGCGGTTAGTTTCTGATATTTGCAGCTGGTTAACGTTCCATCATCAACCCACAAACCAAGTCTATGTAAAGGTCCTCACAGCCACATGTTGGTAAACACTTTAAGATGCAATACTGTATGTGGTTATGCAAAAACACGCAAAGCTGGGAAACAAATATGTCATCATTTTCATTCATGAATAATTAATTGACTTGTATTATCTATGTCCATTTAACACTGTTGGCATTTAAGACACGCAAATAACCTATTCACTTAGGGCCTCTGGCCAACAGATCTATTTCTCCTGACTGGCTGTAGGGAATGCAGAGGTATGAGTTATTAATTAATTCAAGCTTAATTAATTTTTGATTGTTCCCAAAAATCACGCCTGGCTGTACGTGCTCGTCAAACTCAAGCCAGTTCTTCTGATGCATTATTCTGCAGCACTGTTCGTTAAGGTTATTTCAGTTATTTTGACCGCGTATTAGCAGTATATTATCTTAAGCGCATCAAAACACATCACGAAAAGTTCACAGCTGGATATGTTTCCAGTGGGCAGGTGTTGAGGTTTAAGTATTATTCCAAAAATGTTTGGAACAGGCAAAACGAAGACAGGATGCAGCCGTGATTAAACAATTTCCCTATAGGTGTGACACAAGTCGCAAAGTGCTGAAGACACATTTTCATTCCCCTGACCTTTTCACTCTTACCTTTCTTTGCACTTATATGAAAGAAGCCCTTTACTACACAGACGTTGAATGCAGCTATTGAACATTTCAGGGGATGAATGCGTGACCATTGATGTTAAATGAGAACAAGGTCGTTTTAACATCACTTTATTAAACTCACTCTAACAATAGGTGCCACTACACTGAAAAGAGTTGTATAGACGTGCAAGCAATGCAGTTTAAATACTCATTCACTGACTGCAAGGATAAAGTCTTAAATATTACAACTTTTAATTCAGTAAAGATAAAATATTTTTTGAAAATATATTACACAGGTGCTATTTGGTGTGCAATCCATACACTAACCTGTGGTAAGCTTTATTTTATTGAGATACTGAAGGCCGCAAACTGATGGAGGCAGACAGATCACATCCTTTACTAAATACAAGGGAAGATAGTGTCATGTCAGTTCATTTGCACATTGTAATGGGCGAGCAACTTGTGAGGAAATTATTATAATATAATTAACAACTTTATGTGGCTTAGAAAAGTGGGCAGCAATTTGAATTCCATACGAGGCATGATGGGATTCTTGCCTGACCGTCCAGGGGGTCTCCACGAGTCCTGGTACATTATTTTATCCGTTCCATTTATGTACTGCTTATTTGATCCAATCTGATACAAATTATACTGTCGTTTTTGTAGCAGAGCAGTGCTCGCCTTCTTGAAGAGGCCTACTGCTACCTGAGAGGTTGCATTAGTGCCGCATTTTCTCTGGCATTGCTTCACTGGAGCTTTAATCAGATATACATATTAACTGTGAGCTAGTGGGTGTTTGGTAGTTGAACGAAAACCTCAGTTTATCAAGTATTTATCCTGTTGCAGTTCTCATACATTCACTATTAACATTTGTTTTCTACAGTGTCAAAATGTAAAGTTCATTTGCACTCTTTCGTTTGAAGTTTCTATGACTTGATGCAATAACATACTTTATGTAACTGCATGAGGTAAACAGGGTCCTCTTGAACTGTGGTCTTTAGCAACTTAATATAATAAATATTTATGTGTGTACACAGAAATGTATAGACTGAAACCTACAGGTTGATGTTGGCAACCACGAAAACACTTGTTTCTGTCACACATCCAGACATTTTTATTGGAGTTTATCAGCTTTTAACTGCATTATATGAGCATATCACACTGTGTTATTGCTCTCTGGGCCTAGTTAATATATAATCTCAGCAGGCACAATGACCCTGTGGAAGTGTTTTCTGTATAACTGCTTTAAACAAAAAAAAATGTCTGCTGACAAAATGCAAATAATAAATAATAATTAGTTGTGACAAAGATGTGTAGCAACCAATAACGCAGTAATGGCCAATAACCTAATACCTAACAGAATAGCATTTTGCCAACAAGGCAATAAGTTATTACATTCATGGCCTAGCATTAAAAAAATCCTTTGAAAATGTAATAACATAATGTAATATAATAAACATAAGATAATGTAATAATGCCTAAATAGAACTGCATTTCCTTGAAATGGAAGATTTCTTTTGCAGTTTTTCTGCAGTTTGCTCATCAAAAATAGGTCTAGTGGATGCATAGTGGTCATATTCATTCATCAAAGACACGTCCCATGTAGCTCTCACTCTCCTTAATTATGGTTGGAAGAGGCAATTTGAGAATTATTTGTAGTTTAAAATCTGTGTTTAAATAACTGGACTGCCACTATGAAGGCCCTTAACTCCAATAGACAACATAGAACATGAACATTAATTTACAAATGTAAAAAACAAACTGAAGAGTATTATGTAGGTTACTCACTCAAAAACTTTATTACATTATTGGCAAGTTATTATGTTTCCGGCTGCTACAAGGTGCTTAGGACAGGAGTGGAGTAACAAAGTGCAATAACATGGCTACATTTATCAGTTAAAGGTCACTAATGAAAATGAAAAGCAAAAAGGAAAAACCAGATAGATGTTTGACGGTGGATTTTAGTTTCCTGAGAGAAAAAAAAGGTTCACATCATATAAAGTGTTTCTGTTCCTTGGCATCTGCCCTTGTTTGGCACACTCATCTGATATATAATATTTTCCAGGTGTTAGCAAAGTGTCATATTCTACCACTTGTGCTGGGCTCATCTGTGCTTAAAGAAGTGGAAGCATGACGTTTTTACAGTAGCTCCGTGCCCCCGCAGCGAAGGAGAGATGCCCGGCAGCTTTACAAATATCACATCTTCATCAAGGACGGAAAGTTGAGCATCTGTTTTCATGGAGAGCATATGCCCCTCTGCTTACCTGATTCTTCTACTTGTTACAGGGATATGACAAGATAGTGGTAATTGCAATGAAATTAAAAAAACAAAAAAAACATCAGCTAGAATAACAGCAGCAATAATGAGCTTACTGTGATAACCCACACTGTAACAGGTTTGCGTTTCACCGCGAGATGAATCTTTATGTAACATACCTGAGTGTCGCTGCAGATTTGGCACATAGTTAATTCAAATCTGCAAAAGTGCACCGGATAATCAAAGTGGCACTAATGTAAAATTGCATGTCACGACACAGAGATTTGTGAGGGGCATAATGTGAAAATGTGTCACTTGAACGCATTACTCCAAACAAGGAATGAAGGGGAAAAGTCTTACATGCAGGGAAAAGGGCATTCAATTACACAAGCTTACATATGTATGGCTAACCCTGGCCTATAAATATTAATGCAGACATCATCCGCATCTTTGGCAGCTACCATACTGTGTAATCTGTGGGAATGGATACTGCATGTTAGTTATTTGAGTTCTTTATGAGCAGATAAACTCAAACAAAGAGTGCATGTAGGAATCATCTTCCTCATCTGCACACTCAGAACTAATTGGAATACATCCAATCACAACTACACTGCGACATATACATTTTAATAATTTAAATCAAAGAGGAAAATAAGTGTAAACATACTGGAAAATTTCAGTAGATTACACGATCAGGCATAACATTATGACCACCTGCTGAATATTGTGTTGGTAAAAAATGCTCTGAACCATTGGGCATGGACAAAAGGACCTCTCAGGGTGTTATATGGGGTCTGGAACCAGGACGTTGTTAGCACTGGGTCCTTTGGGTACTCTGGCTTGTGCAGTGGGGCCTCTGTCAATCAAACTTGTTCCACTGCATCCTGTTGATGCTTGATCACAATGGGGTGTAGGAAGTTTGGAGGTCAGATCACGATCCTGGGCCGTTGTCATGTTCCTCAACATGTTCCTGATTGTTTGATGTGTTTCATTGTGATGGGGTGCATTTTCCTGCAAGGGTAGGCCAGTGACATTTGAGATTTGCATGATGGAGTGTGCTTGCTTTGGGACAATGTTTGTTTGGGTGTCTAAGTCTCATCAACATGGATGGCAAAATCCAAGGTTTTCCAGCAGAAAACTTTGGAAATGAATGTTGTTCACTCCACCTGTCAGTGGTCATAATGTTGTGGCTGATCGTTGTATATACAGCAGTATATAGTGTGACATCATAGGGACGTTAAGTTGACTCAGAGTCACTTATACAGCAATATCCTACTTGGTATTTATAATGTGAAGAAACAGGTTAACATTTCACCTTGTAATGCAAACACACCTGTAGGACTTGAGAAGTGGGGCCATCCATATATTACGCACTACACAAGGTGACAGAGCACTATACTGCTTATAAATTACGCATATGCATTAAGTCGGCCACTATGGGCATTCAAATAGCATGGGATACAATACGAGTGCACTTGTATACGGGGGTTAGTGTGTCTCGAGCAGAGTGCCAAAGTAATGCGCCATCAGGTAGGTTTCTGTGTGGGATGAAACGCCTGAAATAAGTTATGACCACAATTACAGAAGCTAAAGTGGCGTGGCGCGCTAAGGTATCTCTATTACTCATTTCTTTTATTTATTCTGAGTGGCTAAATGAATGAGTAACCATCTTGCTCCTGGTGTCCGTGCCTTTTGATTGCACCAAACAGGATCAAGTATCGCCATAAACTGTTGTCTGCTAAACAACTGAATAATGAAGATTTAGATAACCAATTAGGCCTCGAACAGTAACTGCTCTCCTCATGCCACTTGAGCCAATAGATCACAGCTTTCATGCAGGTTCAGCAAAGCTCCATGGGATGATCAATTGTCATGCACATATTCCTTGCTATCATCTAGGCTCATTTGTCAAAGTGGGCTTACACGGTGAAAAATCATACCTGTGGGAATGTATTTGTAGATTTGATGCAGTGTATTCTGTCTTTACTTATGTGTCTTCTGTTTGATTTGGCGGCTTATGGGAACATACATATATGCCAAAAAATGAAAAGGCAACAAAATGAGGGCTTTCTTTATGTGTAATGTTGCATTATTTCCCACATGCATTCTCGTTTCCAATGCATTCTCATCATCAGTGGCAGTAAGGACAGCCTGCAGGAGATGCCTGCTGTTATTTATTATGGCTTAATAACTGCATGCCTGCCAAGTTGGAGAGCGGTCAATAAGAAAAAGTGGCTGTGAAAGCGCTTCATATTAAATGTGTCAGAGTTTGTTGAATACAGAGTGTGCCTCGCCACTCTGTGAAGTGAAGAAAAATTGCATATGAATAAGGTTCACCTTCAGCCCCTATTTGATCTGTATTAGTGGCGGGTGTCGTGATTAGTCAAAGGCTGCTTTTGTTTGGATCAGAGCTAACACAGGAAGAGCGAAGACCCGCAAGACTGATAGGGGTTCAGTAGACATCAAGTTCAGTCTTGGCACTGGAGAGATAAACATAAAAGCTGAATTATAATAAATAATAGATAATTACATTTGGATCTGATTTTTAATAGCTTAAATATTTGCTGAGGTGATGGGAAAAACATTTTGAGTTGCTCACAGTCTGTGCTCTCTGCACAGACCGTGAGCTCTGAGAGAGCAGGTGTTGAACAAGGACGGTAAGAAATAATTTTCCACTAAATTACTGAACTGAACAAAAAGTACAGACACCTTTATCCAGCCTACAGGTATGCAGAATCTAAATCAACTTCATTGGTCAAATGTGATGGAAGGAGAGACAAGGGTTACATTCAGCAGTACATACACAGATCAGCCACAACACTATGATCACTGACAGGTGAAGTGAATAACATTGATTATATTGGTACTATGTGGTGTTCTGATGGAAAACCTTGGATTTTAACATCCGTGTTGATGAGACATAGACACCCAAATAAACATTGTCCCACAACAAACACACTCCCTCATGCAAATGGAAATCCCAAATGTCACTGGACTACCCCCGCAGGAAAATACACCCCACCACATGGAAACAACATCAACCAATCAGGAACATGTTGAGGAACATGACAATGGCCCAACATGTTGATTTGACCTCCAAACTTCCTAGAGCCCATTCTGATCAAGCATCAACAGGATGCAGTGGAACAACTTTGATTGACAGAGGCCCCACTGCACGAGCCAGAGTAGCCAAAGGATCCAATGCCAATGTCCTGGTTCCAGACCCCATAGGACACCCTGAGAGGTTCTTTTGTCCTACTGGTTCAGAGCATTTTTGATCACATAAGGGGGTCCAACACAATATTAGGCAGGTGGTCATCATGTTATGCCTGATTGGTGTGTAGTTATATGTAAGCCTACTTAATTTAATCATTTGGACTCCAATCAAATAAAGTTACTTTAATTTTGTCTGCTGCTCAAATGGTCATTATACCATTACGTACCCAAACCTTTTTCAGAAAATTCCAGTGTTTAAGAAGACACCAAATATGTCAGGCTGGATGTTGTAGAGATGTAAATAAAAAGATGCACAAAACATCTAAAATACATGCAGTGAAGATACTGTCATGTCAATGTTTAGAAAAATCCAGCCTGCTTGTCAACATTCTCAGAAACAGGATGTCATTGCATTACAGTGACTCAAACCATAATAGTTCAAATGGCAGGAACCCGAATGTGGAAAAAACAAAAATCAGCAGGTAATGCCTTACATGTGCTTATTTGCTGTTTTCCTGTAATGTCTACAAGCTTTTTAATTGGTTCATGTGTAGGTAGCGTAGGTTGCACTCCCCTAAGGGGGAAAGTGGGTGGATTAACTACTGCATTGCTGCTGTAGTTGCTATAATGAGCATGTGTACTTTACTGAGAGGAGATTTTCTGAATGAATTAAGACAAAACATAAACAGTGTTCTCCATGGTCAAAAAAGTGTTTTAGATAATAAAATAAACATGCGATCATGAATTCAGAGTCGTACGTCAAAGTCGTCATTCATTTCTGTCATTGAGCTTTTCCAATCCATGTTCGACAAAGAGTAGTTGGTAAGACCATACAGCTAAGTGCCTTGTTATCCTTGAATATGTAATGATTTTAACCTCACAGAGCTCAAAGAATCTGATGAGCAAGTCTTCCGCTTTGTGTTCGGGGATGAGCTTGATGGCTCCTTTGCTGAAATGCAGAGTATGGTCTTTAGAAAACACCAATTTGCATTTCTACAACTATTTTGGCTCGCTTCAGTGGTAGGTGTACAACAGATAATCTGCTCCAAATATAGGAACTACAAATTCTACTTCCAAGCATTTGCAGTTCATGTTAGCAGCGTAGATAAATAATGATATACACTGATTATAACATTTCTCTTACAAGGTCTTTCCAAGAGGCAGAAGGCGAGCTGATGTGGGTTTTGAATAAACATTGGTTTGAAGTCAACATTAGAAAGCCGCAGTCCCTGATTTTATTACTAATATGCCTTTGGCTATTTCTTCTCTCATAATATGTCCATAATCTTCTAATCAACCAATTTACCCAGTGATTTTTATTACACAGCACTACAGCAAAAGGCATTTCCTTGTACCCACATTTCAAGATCCGGAGGCTCAAAGGTACTTCAAACAGTGGCTGGATACACCCTCGTAGTTATCACATTTTCTATTTCTATGCACTTCATGGTCTGTTTGATGTTATTCATGAGCTGTAACTGAAAGTAATACAACTGCATGGGGCCAGAAAACGCTTTTGAATACAAAGTGTGGGCTGCTGTGCTGCAGAATCATATACATACCTGCCCTTAATAATGGATTGGAATTAAACGCTGCCTATCAGACATTACTGCGCCCCTCTGTTTGTGCCTCATGAAGTGTGGAGGGGAGGTGGGGTTTCCAGCTATCTGTGAAATGTTATTAAGAGTTTGTTTTAAATTATGGATTTCATAATGGGGGTGCTCTCATTATTATGTAAAGAGACTTATGGTAGATTTAAAAGTGATGCCTGGGTTTTGTCAACTTTGACTTCAGTTGGTCTCCACTCAGTCTGTAGAGAAATGAACATACATACTCTGAATGTTTCTATAAACTGTCCCACATTGTGAAGTTCATTCATCATCCCTGGAGAGAAGATCAATTTATGTATGAGGCAAACAAAAACATTCCTGCTAGTGATATTTTAAGGGACTCTTATTCATCACTTTATATTTTTTGCTTCCCCGTCCCCTCAATTGTCCTGACTGCAGAAATTATGAAACCGGACGTCACAGCTGATCTTTTGCAGCTGAGTTGAGGCTTTATGTGTGAGTCTGCAACTATATATTTGCACATGCAATATTAATATGTGTTGTGTTGGTTTGACTTACAGCCTGAGAATAAGTAATGCAGTCAAGGGTGGTTCAGGCAATTTTTTGAAACACTGCTTTGAACCCAGAGCGTCAACTAGAGGTTGTATAATACATCTCTCACCAGTCTGTGGGTGGAATAGATTAGCCACTACTGCTATGTGAGGTGGCTTTGTCATTTTGCTTTTTAAAAAAAAGCTGCCGAAGATGTTAAGGTTTCTATTTCATTATCATTGCCACCAAAACAATCCTCAAACCCTGCTGGGACTCCTGTAGCTCAGCAGGCTTGGGAGTGTACTACATAATGTGCTCGTGAAGACGAGGATAAAAATCAGACTCAAAAGCTTTGTGAAATGTGATTTCCCTTTTCTTGTTGTCTGCCAACCCCATCCCCTGTATTCCTACTCTCATAAAGCAGAAATGCCCTAAATACCTCTTATTAAACATTGCTTATATTAAGAACAACTGGTGCCTGGGCCCTGGCTGCTCTCAGCATTGGCTCCTGTTCATTTGGTGACTGTTGTGGAGGAGTGCACAAGCACTTCTCATTTCTTGGTAACCATGCCAGCAGTCTGTCTACCTTCCTAGAGGAATGAGCCAGAAGGCAGGACTCCTCAGATGGATTCAGTATCATCCTGGAGCTTTGCAGAATGGACATAAAGTGCCCTTGCTAATTTAAGTCCTAGCGCACCAAACCACTCCTAACCGGTTTACACTCCCTGATTGTTGTTTAATGCAGATGCCAGTTTCCACTGTGGGAATGTCTCCCTTTGTGTTCTCCTATTGCATTTTTCGAAATCAGCTTTGTGCCAGTGTTGCCAGCATCAAAGTGCAATATGCCTTAACTCTCCGTTCATGTCAACATGACATACAAAGCTGATTATCTCTGGCAAGAGAGTCATTTGGTCTCGTCACTGTGGACCTTACAGCAGCCACATTGTCCTTTATGACATTGTTGGCCGAACATGTACCAAGCTTGAGGGCTTTATGCTGGCTTGTGCTATAATGAAAGTTGAATCCCCACTACAAATATCCTTAATTATGATTTTGTTTCCTACTGTTTGATAGGATGAGCCTCCAATAACACTGAAGTAGGGATAAGTCAGCGGGGACATTCACCAGTGCCTATGCTCCCATTTCAAATCATAGACAGTCCTCACATCAAAGGTACTCAAAGAGTGTCTCTCTGGTCAAAGCAAACAACAAACAAACATATGATCCAGCCAATCACTGGCGCTCATGCTCCAATGAGATGAGCTTATTTCTAAAGTTGGGGAAATGGATTGGAACAGACTCCGAGAATGGGACATGAAAGCGGGGATTACACTGCTCACCTTTGATACGGCAAAGTTTTAATGCCGATACCAAGTCTGGGTTCTTTGCCGTCACGTACGTGAATTTTAAACACCTCTCTCTGTTCTCAATAAGACCTTGAGTGGTATTCAAAAGACACATTCTGATCCGGCCGTCCCCACAGTGTGTGCAGAAATGGTAGCGGAGAATGCCAGTGACTGTAATTTGATGCACTTTTTAAAAATGGAGCCTTTGAAAGTCAGGAATCCCAGACCCTGGCAAAGTGATATTTTTTGACAGCTTGATGAAATCTCTGCAGATACCACATTATGGTTATTTTCTGATTTGGCACATTTAAACTTGTACTTGTACTTTTAATACACCTAAAGCTGAGAGTGAAATTTTTATGTATACCTTTATAAAACTGGTCTTCGCTGTTGCTAGGTGATAGATGTAGGTATTTAATTGGGCAACATCTCCCCAGAAACTTAACACGTGTCTGAAAGCGCATCTAATGGTCTTCATCCGTTCAGTTGTTGTACATTTAATGCTGCTTGTTTCTGTATTGCGTCATGTTGTTTTGTGACTGCTGATTATTTACTGGCGGAGCTTGTTCTCTCTAAGGTCCTGGGAGACAGGCTTTGTGGTGACGGGTTAAGCACAGTGTGAAATAACTTCATTTACCTTCGTGCAAGTTGGGGACTTCAAATTGCATATTAAATTGCAGTTGTAGTATCTTATAGCATACTGTATGTTAAGCTGTTCCTGTGTTTGTGGGTGATGGTTTTGAACTCGTGAATGAACGTGTTGGACATTCAGGTTCTCTTTAGAACTAAGTGTTTGGATGTTATTTTGATTTCAGAGGTACCAAAAAACATAATAACTCAAGCCCTTGTAAGTTCTGGTAGTTCTAAATATGAACATTATAGCACATATACCTATAAGACTCCACTATATAACTTATTCACATTGCTGTGTGCTTTTATTCAAAGTACCATGCAGCTTACACTGTAATGCACATACTTACAAAAGCATTTCATTATTGGATAATTTACATATTGGTTGAAAGCATATGAATAACATCTGTTCAGTAGCTGTCTGCATTGGATGTTAAGGTATATGGTTTATATTTGCTGGCATGTTTTGATGTTCAGACAATGGGGAAGGAGAGGTGGGGGTTTTTGCATCTAACCTCTCCGCGCAACCTATTTTAATGAGGCCTCATTGGACTGACAGTCTGAAAGAGGTCAGTCTGATGTTGCGCGAGGTGCAAGGAGAGACCACAGATTCGATGCAAAACTAGGCCAAGGTCAGCAAAGAACCTCGGCACTTACTTACTGCAGATGCTGAGCGCACAACACTTACAAATCTGTGGAAAAGGCAAAACCTGGACAGGATGATCTTGGCACAAATTCACAATGCAATTGGGCACAGTCTGAGTTAAAATGGAGCCAGAACAGAAGCTGTTTCCCTTCCAGAAAGCATTGTTTAGCTGTTGCAATTGAGGGTAATGTATTTCTTTATGTAAATATCTGTAAGAAAAACAACAATTAATTACACCTGATTGAATAAAATGTTGTTGTGTCTCCTTTTTCTGACACATCACACGATTCACTTGCTTTAAATATAAACATGATAAATGTTAGAGAGAAAATGGCAATTTCCCGCAGCATATGTTTTCATTTTTCACCATGGTTAAGGGCTGGTTTTCTTTAATAGCAAGTGTTATACTGACAGACTGATGGGTGCAGGAAGATTGCATATTTCCCTACATATAAGCTACCCTCGCTGTATTCAGGCAGTGCGTCAAAAGCAAACACTACCTGGGTCAAGCAAATCTAAATCAAATATGACAGTCCCTGCTCTCTGTGGCCCCCACGGTCGAAAGCTAAGTTTGGTGTGAAGACCTTCACTTTCTGTCTCTGCTAAGAAGATACACCCTTGTCACTCACAGTCTATCCAATTCAGCGGATAGACGTGACGGCTCCTCATGAGAGCCCTCGGCCCCCCAACCCAGACAGAATGTACAACTCATCCCCTCGGATAACAGTAGCTTCTGACTAAAAGACAGCGCGACGCTTCCCGAGCCACCTACCCATTTTAAGTCATTTTAAAAAGAAAAAAAAACCCCAGCAGGATCACGTGATGGAGAGACTAAAGATGCTCCTCTTCCACAAATTCCCATATAACCCTTTCAAAATGTATTATTCACGCACTGTTGTGGGTTCTTGGAGTAGTAAGGCATCATTGTCACTTGTCAAACTAAATTACATCAACACTGCACATCCATACACACTTGCAAACTCAGTCACATAGTCCCCTTCCTGCCAAAAAAAAAAAAAAAAAAAAGACTGAGGCGTCACCACCATTTTTTTGGCCAGCATCTGTCTGGCATTCAGCCCTAAATAATACTTACAATGCTCGTGCGGCCGATTTTACTGAAGAAAAACAGTTTGCACTCCACTTTCTTCATGACTGCAGTCAGATGTTTTTCTCTGATGTTCTTTTTAAAGAAGAACATGACCTTTGTGTGGGGCATCTTCATTTGTTGGCTGTCTTTCAGTATCTGCCTGCTGAAAGGTCACCTTCTCTTTGACAGAATGGAAAAAGGCATCACATGTAGTTGACTAATGGTGAGCTAACTTATAAAGGTGCCGGGGTTTTTTTCAGCCTAGTTTTTGTTTCTAATCTGCTGCTGTCATGAGAAAGTAAACATTTTTTAAGCAGGTCTGTAATAGAATCCTCGTGGAATTCACTGGCATTCACTGTGTGGGTTTTCTGTTTTTCTTTTTCATTTCTACCGCTGACAAAGGAACTACACATAAAACATAACGACAATTGCCTTTCATGCTACTCGTGAGCACACTGGAAACTGACAGCAGTCATTTGCAGGATCTCCCACGGGCAGTCAGGCAGAAAGAGCTAAAGCTCGTCTATTGATCAGCTGTGCGTTTCTCATTTCTCGCTGAATATTGAAAACGTTTTCATTCCATGAACAAATTATCATACAGCAGTTTTGCAAATACTGTTAAAAGTCTTTATTAACACCAGAAATAGGATTTAATTACCAGCGTGAAGATGTTATGACCTTCATGCTGTTCTTCTCCTGCCTTTCATTAGCGCAGATATCCAGAGAGAAGAGCTATGGCAGAGATGTACATGTAAGCCTCACATTATGCTTCAACTGGGAAGAAACACTCAGCCCCTATATGCACCAAAATGTGTTTTGCATGAGGATGAGCTGAGACTGACAGATAAGAAAACTACTCACAAGTATATACAATACATTGTAAATAAAGAATCTTGGAGTTATTTTGTGTTCTTGGTTAAAACAAAGAACAAAAGCATGAACTGTAAACAACATAGTTTTCTCTTTTAAGGGAATTAAACTTGCCTGATCTGTTGTTCGTATGAGTAACCATCGACTGTAATCTAACAATGAAACGCTACACATTACAGCAGGTTACATTATACATTCTGCACACAGTTTGGGACAGCAATCCTAAAGAACATCTCGAATGCTAAAGAGGTCATATACATACCAACTGCAGAGGAACACAGTCTGGCATTTACAGATGTTTTGACACGCTTGTTCTCATACATGCCTCGAAACAGTGACCTGCCCTGACAGGGATAAATGCAGCAGAGCTACACCCTGGTGCAGACAGCTAGCGTGTCGAGTTTCCCTGTAACCTCTCTTCATTAATTCAGCACAGGTCGGTGGTCATCTTAAAAAACAGAAAAGAAAAAACACGGCTCCCCTGCAGCGTTCTATGACAGATATGTTATCTTTAAAAATGTGATTCTAATAATGCTTTTGTTTTAAAAGATTTGTTAGAGGGTGTAATTAAATCACGTCTGGCTGGATACGGTTGGTTGCAAACATTTGGGCACCTCTGAGCAAATCACATACACCGATCGGGCATAACATTATGACCACCTGCCTAATATTGTGTTGGTCCCCCTTATGTGCTCCAAAATGCTCTGAACGATTGGACAAGAGGACCTCTCAGGGTGTCCTATGGGGTCTGGAACCAGGACGTTGGAAGTGGATCCTTTGGGTACTCTGGCTTGTGCAGTGGAGCCTCTGTCAATCAAAATTGTTCCACTGCATCCTGTTGATGCTTGATCACAATGGGGTGTAGGAAGTTTGGAGGTCAAATCAACATGTTGGACCATTGTCATGTTTCTCAATATGTTCCTGATTGTTGGATGTTCTTGGCATGTGGTGAGGTGCTTTATCCTGCGGGGGTAGGCCAGTGACATTTGACATTGCCTTGTTGTTGGACAGTGTTTATTTGAATTTCTAAGTCTCATCAACATGGATGCTAGAATCCAAGGTTTTCCAGCAAAACACCACAATATGATCAATGTTATTCACTTCACCCGTCAGTGGTTTTAATGTTGTGGCTGATCGGTGTATATTGTTGATCTTTGAAGTGAAAAGAAAAAAAAATTCCACTTAAAAATTTCCATACATTGTCACCTTTTACTTTATTAACAAAAAGAAAATGTGGCATATGCAAAAGTTCAGGTACCAGTAAAAACTTCATTACCTTGTTCTGCCTTGAGTTACTCACTGGGGCTTGTAAGACTAACAGATGCAGGGGAAGGCTATTTAAACACATCAAAGTGCTTTCACCTTAAAATTTCGACTCTACAAAACGGCATTAAAAATTGACAGCAGAGGGAAGGTTTGGAAGTCAGCACAAGATCTGGAAAACTTTATGATGAACCTGTGTGTCTTCTGGTTAGAAAGAAAAATGAACCTCACATGACTGCAAAGGCGTGGTGCTGAACCGCTCTGCTGTTGTTTGCCCAAACAACAGTGGAAGGAGTCTACAGGGGACAATCATCAGTAGGGCACTTTACCTGTGATCTCATCAAAAATGTTGAATCCTGGAGCATGCAGCGCAACATCTGGACAAAGAAAAGTTTGAAAGCAGATGCTGTTGATGTACCTTTGACCAAAATCTCCAGTGGTGTGGAGAGAAAAAAGGAGGATCATTTAATGAAAACAGCATCTCACACAGGAAACAGTGTAAAAGGGAAGGTATGCTTTAGAAGCATCTAAAGCATACGTTAAAAACACCATGGACTACATCAAGCAATGCAAGCTGAAGACAAACGCCACCGCATTCCCCTGACTTGAACATCACTGAAAACCTGTGGGCAGATCTTCAACATGCTGTGCATGCGAGGCGGCCTAAAAATATCTTCAGAGCTGAAAATGATCTGTAGGTGAAAATTGTTCGCAGGCTGTAGAAGACAAAGGGTGGCACAAAGGTTGTTAAAGGTTGTCTGCTTTTTGCACGTTACACTTGCTCCTCCACCCTGTTTCCCTAAGTTTATCAAATAAAACATGATCGTGCATAAAAAATGATAAAAGGCTCATTTTGTGCATCTACTTACTTTCTTTTTTAAATCATGACGTATACACAAGGTTGACTGTTTAACCATTTCTCCTTTTGATTCATTGGATTTTACAAATTTTCAGATCATTTAATCACTTAGTGGTGTAAAAACTCTTCCAGGAAGTCAAATAAATCAGAAGTACTATTTTGAAACATCTGCTTTAGCCTGATTAGAACAAAAGCCTGATTTGATAAGTGGAAAGGTCATATCCAAACCTAGATCACATCCAGATATTTTAAAGTTTACTTGAACTCAGATGGTCTTTTCATTCCTGTATAGTTTTGCTGAAACTATTTGATGTGAACATACTGAAACACTATATTCTACAAAGTGAAAGGCATCTGTTTTTTTTTCCTTTTTTTCTCATGACAGCAGTATTATAATCCATTCTATTATTATTTTTCTTTTGTAGCTTTGATCCGAGGCTAAAACCTCACCACCACCACACACAATAGCATTTGTCAGAAGATTGTCACTTTTACATTTGGATCATTGGGTCTGTCTGCCGTCGGCCCTGGGAACAGGTGAGGTGGCCCAGGGACATCACTGAGCCTGGGGTTCGTCTGTGCCTGTATGAAAAATCTGTTCTGTTCTTGTTTTTTTTTACATCCTGTTTTTTTTTCAAGGTAACTCGGAAATGACAATCGCTGGGAGGGTTTTTTTTTTTTTTTTTACCGATAAGACAAACTCCACGGCTGTAAAATCGTGTTCTTGCTGTTTCATATTAAGTAGTTCAACCTGCAGTGATGAACGTTCTGGCGGCGAGAGTAATTACACAATCACTGTCAGCGCTTCCTGGGTTTTTGCTCTGAGTTGCCGTTGTCACTATCCAATTTGCACCCGCAGCTGTAGCCTGCAGCCACTGGTGTGCCAGTCATGGTATGTTGTCACAAAACGCTGATTTAAAGCTCTGGTATACTGTGAAATACCTGGTAGGCTTAATCAGCAGTGTGTGAACTCTTTTGGCATGGGCTTGAATGTGACGTTAATTTATATGCACAAGTCCCCACACTCTATCTTTAATGTTAATTCTTCAAACAACGCATTTTCCATGAAAAATAAGTATACTATATAAATAAAGTATTGCTCGCTCCCTCGCTGGCGCTACGTATCTTCTTAAGCAGCGTGTTGGTCGGGATGAGGGACTGGCAAAGTGCTTTTCTCAAGGAATTATCCAGAATAATTGCTGGCTTAAATGTAAGGTCTCCGAAATCTTTTTAAATTGCATTATATTTGCAAAGCATACATGTGTTCTGGCCACCGCACAGACACTCTAAATGCTCTCACAGACAAAAAAAAAAAAAAAAAAAGAAATCTTTGGCTGTGCTTCCGAGTCTCCTATTCAGGCCTTTCCACATGCAAGGAGCACTACCCCCAGGAAAACCCTACTGCTCTGAAAAGTCTTTGTAAGCTGAATCACTTCCAGACAAGTGGGGCAGAGATTTGCTGCTGTGCACAATGGATGAAATACTCAGTGGGGGATGCGAATTGGATGTTCCTTGAGTACCAGAAATCATGAATTATAAGAAGTACACAAAATGCTTTTCCATCTGCCTTTTGCTCCGCTTCCAGAAATGTATCGGTAATGTGATTTGGCTAAACATGTGTTGACATACAGTTTTGTAATGGCCTAGCATTGACGCAAGTAGAATTTTGTCATGACATGTGCAAATTCCTGGCTGGATTTATTGAACGCCTCCTTCTTATTGGCTGAAAAGATGTTTGCAACTAATTCACAGGCGATCGAGCCTCCTCAGCATCTTCACGGAGCATATTTGCTTTTGTCCAAATATCAACCAACAGGGCTTGTGTGGGTAATATTCGCATGTCGAAAATAGTGCAGAATAACTTCTAGATGGAACAAATGGACATCCTCCATATGTCTGTGTCTCGCTGTCAGACGCACCGTCTACCCTTTTATTTTTGCCCTTGAGTATTTAGCTGTTAGTGCTCTCTAAATTACTTTTAGACTGTATGGAGTACACAGTTGAGACGACTGTGAGTGGGTAAATAAACATCTGTTTTATCAAACCACTTCATATTATCATGCCGCCCGTACAGCTTCGGCTTTGTGTTTAGTTTTTCACATCCCAGTGTCCCTTGGCCTGTTTACTCTGCTGAGCCCTCTCAAGCTTCCTGTCATCTTATTGAAAAAGAAAAAAAAAACAGTAAACCGTTTATATTAAAAAATGGTGACACTGTGCAGTGGCTCTCAAACCACAGACTGGAGTATCTTAAAAAACACTTGTGTCACAAATCAGATTTGAGTCATTAGAAATATTTCCAAATTGATTTTTATCTTAAGGTTGCCTGTATTGAATATTTTTATTTTAAAGATGGATCAAATGACTGCATGTAATCCAGCAGAGGTATGACTTACTTCTGCAGCCCTTCTTAGCTCTATAGATCTTTAAGAATCATTTATGTTATTGGTTTTAGTTTGATGCCAACAACTCGTCGTGTTGTTGTCCTCACTCACGTCAGTGCTGTTTTTCAGCTGCAGCAGCCAAAGGCAGCTATCTAAATTAAACACTGATAAAACAGAGATCCTTATCATCGGTCCTGAAAGTCTGCATCCTCGTATCCAGTCCTCTCTTGGTCCCTTATCAATTAATATTGAGTGACAGGTCAGGAACTTTGGTGTGCTGTTTGACCTAAACCTCACTTTTGAGAAACACACTAGAAAGGTCCTGGCGTACCATTTAAGAAATATTGCTAGGACAATGGAAATAAAACTAGCATTCGTTCTTTTATTTCTTTA
This sequence comes from Dascyllus trimaculatus, assembly GCA_024666655.1. NCBI lineage: Eukaryota > Metazoa > Chordata > Actinopteri > Pomacentridae > Dascyllus > Dascyllus trimaculatus. The sequence continues at coordinate 28,981,808 of CM045457.1, forward strand.
CAGTTAATTCATTAATAGGTAGAAATGAGTAATTAATCAATTGACTGTAGCATGTGGCAGAGTGAGTGGTTTATTGATTTATTGACCATTTAGTGCTTGACCATATGTTTGGGATTGACTTTAAGATTTTACTTTTAGAGGCCCCAGAGTATATATTGAAATTTACTGTCCCTTTATCAACCAACCAAATGTTCACTGTTCTGGTTGTATTGTTTGTTCTCCATCTGTTATCCTGCTATCCTCACCCACCTTCATCCCCACTCTCTCCCTAGCTGGTCGAGGCAGATGGCCGCCTTCCCTGAGCCTGGTTGTGTCTGAGGTTTTTTGCCCCCCATCTTATTTCAAGGGTGTTTTGTTTTTTCCTTCCCACCGTTGCTGACTGTTTGCTCATAGGGAATCCAAAGGCAAAGTTGGATTGTTGGGTTCTCTGTTCTCTGTTTAAAATCCGTAAGGTCTGTACCTCACTATGTTAAATCATCCATTATTATGATAAAGGACTATGTTCCATTATTTATATTTTTTATTCCTCTTTCACTGACTGTGCTTTTAAATATGTGTATTACATGTTTGTTGTGAAGCTGTTTTGGACAGAAGTTATAGAAACACACAATTATAATCCCCTACCAAGTGTTCCTGATTAAACCCAAAGCGCAGGATAACAAGAGACTAAAGAGGAAGATATTTCCCTTCTTCATGGATACCAAGATTAGAAAAGAATGAATTTGTGCTGAGTTTCAACAGGTGCCCCAAAACACAACAAACCATTCGTGCTACTGTTGCTTTTTCTCCTGCTGGATGTGTAAAAACACACACAAACATCTGCTAACATGTTACCATACCAGTGTAAGGTATATTAATATTATCATCTAATACTGAACATGTTATCACCTTTAAAGTGTTTTGAATGGACGAATGTACATTTATGGAATTTTAGGGCAGAAAAAGAAGAGCTGATATCCTCTGAGAAGACGAGGGATTATTTATTTCAAGAGTAATAGCCACATCGCTGCTTTTGTTTGTTGTACTTGCTTTTAATTAATTCCAGTGACACTTGCAATGTTGTGTTTTGAAGCCAGCCTAAAGTACGGTTTCATGCCTTGAATAATTTAATTAAAAGTTTCAAAATGTCTTTAACAAGTGCAGGACTCTGAACTTGACTAAGATTTGAAAACAGCATCGGGGTGGTCCCCCTTCGGGCCAGCATCTTGAAGTGGGTGTTAGAGAAGTTAGGGAGTGTGTCTCGAAGCAACATGCATCTTTCGAGTTTTGTAACTGAAACTGTGCAAGACTGCAAAAGCCGTCCTGTTACTCTGTTCACCAGCAGAACAATGATGTTTAAACTGGAGAGATCACTAAAATAATGGCACAACGATGTGTGAAACTGGAAGCCTCCGTTGCCCTCCAAGCCGGCTACAGTGGCTGCTTTCAAATGGCCACAGCACTAACATGGTGTAATGAGATATCATGATACCAACTGTGTGATCAATTCATGAGCTATTTAAGAGGACATATGACTCTTGTGTGGAAGCCTTGCAAGGAACATTCAGCATGTCTCACTGACAATATGCACATCATAAATCCAAAAACACAAGAATAATAAAACATTTTAATATTGGTTCAGATCAGTGGCAGTGAATTCTTTGTATGGTTTTACCTTGAGACACTAAATCTCAGATTATCATTCATCTCAGACATGATCGGCTTTGGTGACAGCTGACATGGGTGACTTGAAAATGCATATTCAGCAATCGTGGAATCAAGCCCAATGGAGCATATTAGCCAAAAGCAACCTTCAGGGAAAGGCAATAAACATTTAGTTGGAAAAAAAAAAATCTTGTTATTGGATGAGTAAAACTCTTTAATCTCATTTGCATAGTCCCTTGGGAGAACTATTACAGTATGTGTTTTTTAAACTCCTTTAAATAGCCCCTCTTCATGAAAACCCACACTCCTCATGCCCCGCAGCTGAGGCTTACTGCCAATGGAAATTTCTGTAATGACACATTAAGAGCTGACAAAAAAAGATAACTTGTATAGAACGCATTATGAATGTAACAGGTTGTTTTTTAAGGCAATCAAAGAAGGCAGGCCTCCTGATGAACAGAGCTGTCCTATGTATTAGCTACTTACCTGAAACGTAAGGAAATAACTAGCCCTGGGCCCTACAAAGTTACATAGGTCATAATGATAATAGAAACATTCATAAAACAAGCATGTTGAATTTAGCTGTAATAATTAGCATCATAGTCTTGCTAGCACCACAGGTCTATAAGTATATGTGCTCCATTAGAGTTAAGGCAGCAGTGATTCCATGCATGGATCATAGAAGGATCTGATGTCCTGTGGGATGTTTTCTCCTTCTTCCTGCAGTGCAACCACCAGTTGCCACCATGCTGAGGACTAGAAATTCTGCTAGCAATATGCCGACCAAGCTGATCCCACAGGCTTTCTATTGGCGGCAGGTCTGGAGAATAAGCAGGCCACGGTAATGCCTTAAACATCTGTTGCTGCGAATATTCCCCAGTGATACGTGCCACGTGTGGATTGTCATTTGAAACCTATGCAGCTCAGAGGGCTGTGCTACGAGGCAAGATTAGGGGGTTAGCGAGGTATGTTGAGCCGACAGTCAGTATCATGAAGGTGGCTCTCTTTTTATCTGGCTAGATTACCATGGTAACTGATGTTGTGGAGCTAACCTGGTCCAGAGCAGGTTATGTTAAGAGTTGGAAGAAGCGTCTCCGTTTAACGAAAGCATTTCCTGCTGATTATTTCTAAGAGATAGAGATTCTCAGCTGAGGGAGTAGGCTGAATCTGCAAACTTGTTGAGATGTACAATACTACAACCATCGAATGAAGCCGTGTAGTTGCAGTATCGCGTTGCCATGGGAACCCAACACATATTTACTTGGAAACTGTATAAATATATTTTTATGTTTGGTTCTGATTTACTGTCAGATCCATTTACACTGCTAGTATTGCAGCTGATAGAACACAGATTAGAAAACTCATTTTTTATTAGTGTTTGTTGCAGAGAATATTCAATCAGTCACATTAATTTCACTTTGATTTGGCCACAAAATCAAGTGATAACCTACATTATGGGACAGCATCAGACCTAAGTGCACTTCAGTACAGTAGTATGTTTAAATATATGAAGTTTAAGGTTTTATTGTGCAGCTGTCAGAAAAAAAATTACACACGTTTTGCAATTTTGCATCATTTCCAGTCGCAGCGCTTTTTATTTTCATACATTTTTATTTTCCTCATTGCTCTCCATTAAAAACAACCTGCTGACTGAAGCAGCTGCACACGATCGATTCATTTTGTGCAGAAGAAGAGTCAAATGGCGCATCAAGCGTCCACTTTTGTGTTAATGTGCGAAGTTTGAAGCAGAAAGTGTGAGTTGACAAAGAAAGTTGAAAACCACGTTCGTGACTAAGGTTTCAGTTTTCGCCAAACAGACTTACACAGAGAAAGCCTGGCTATATCAAACTTGCTTCGTAATATAGCCCCCAGGGTGGTTCTCAAAGAAGAGTGCAACAACAGGCTGAAGAACATCAATAATGCAACCACAGGCAGTCATATTACCAAGGTTGACAACCAAAGAAGTGTGGTTCCCGGAGATACCAGCTCACGTCATAACACTGGTCGCACTCCACCAGTCCTGATGTGTGCAAGATGCTGCGTGACATTCATCACGCCTTTGCCACATACGTCCACGTTCATCAGCTCTTGACAGAAAAAATCATGACATGTCTGAGAACGTGACATCATTCTGTTGCTGCAGGGTCCACCTGACATGCTGTCTTGCCCATATATGACAGTTCTGGAGATGCTGTCCTATCAGTGATTGAAGGTCACGACCACTGAGGCGCCTCTTCATAGTATTAGCACTTAAGTGTGCCTGGCATCTTCCAGGAATTTCCTGAGCCATTTGAGATCCTGTATGAAATCGATCACTGAGATGTGAGAGCAAAATATACTGATCTTGAGCAACCATGGTAACGCGTTCACACCTAGGATATGGTCTGCCCTTTGCAGATCCCGTTTCTTGATGCCGTAGGGTTGAAGTGTGACAGCACAGGACCCGGTTTCTGTCAGCACTTGATAGTTGTGGCATCACACAGCATTCGAAGAGCATCTTCCTGCATCTCAGCTGGCCTGCATATACAAATACATGTCCCTCCATAAAAAATCACTCATTTGAATAACAATTAGAGACAATAAATAAATATCTTCATATGTGCACTGAAGCATGAAAATAACTCAACATGACAAGACAAGATGTCTAGAGTTATTACTCACACATCGACTATGTGTGCAAAAGTAGCAACTGTGAAATATGTGAACAAAGAAAGTGATGCATTTTCATTGGCGTTTACCCTTATTATGTTCTTCTATAGGTTCTATTATTGCCTCCATCTGAAATAATTCTTGTTTATGGAGAAAACAGAAGAAATCATGAGTAATTTGTTAGACATATTCATTATCTTCATTAGATCCAAGCATCATTAACCACTGGGGAGAAAAATTAGACTATTTGTCAGCACTGTAATAGTCTCTGTATACCACATTGAAGGAACCAGTATAGTGAAAGAATACAAAGCAATGAAAAACAGTCATGTTACTGTGCAATGTTTCTGGTATTTATTAACTTGCTGTGAAGTTGTAGACATTTTATAAAGACACTTCAGATTTGTATTTTTGTTAATTTCTCAATGCAACAGCAACTGGGTTTCCACGTGCCACCTCCTCTGCAGTAAATCAGTCGGCTATTATGAACAGAGCGACCACTGACGAGCTATCAAATCGCTCGGGCCACAGCAACCAGCAGGTGACCACGCCAACAAGCAAGTGCAAATGGCTTTAAATAGAATTTTTGCAAAATGTCAGCTTCCACACATGAGTGAGCAATCTCCACACCTCCAACCCTGACTGACACTGCCCAACCATGCTAGGTCTGGCATGGGAGGTACTAAACGGGTCAAACTGCAGGAGGAGACTTCTGATAATACTGGACAAGCTGTTGAATTGATAGCCGGTTATGGCTGTGTGGGATATTAAAGCCTTGCAAGATCCATTTGCAGAATGACCCAAGAGGTGACAAACTGTGAAAGGCAAAGCAAGAAAAAAAAAATCCTGTGTTCATGTTCTCTAACCACAGTACAGAGTGTCACGGTTGGGTGGTACTGCAGTCCAGTTTTGGTTTAAAGTTTGTAAATGGTGTCAGTCAAGAATGTAGTGATAGTAAAGGACTAATTTGCCGCTAACACTGCATACAGGTTAAAGGTCAGGACGCAAAGTTGGTCATTTAAAGTGCAGGATTCCAAAAAGGACACCAAAAAACACAACTAACATCTTTTAACCCACTGGATTGGTGGATTTAAGGCACTTAAAGGAAATGTAGGTTATAAAATTACTGTTTTGGTTATATCATATACACCGATCAGCCACAACATTGTGGCCAATGGCAGGTAAAGTGAATAACATTGATCATATTGGTACGATGTGGTGTTCTGCTGGTAAACCCTGGATATTGGCATCCATGTTGATGAGACTTAGACACCCAAATAAACATTGTCCAAGCACACTCCCTAATGCAAGTGGAAATCCCAAATGTCACTGGCCTACCCCTGCAGGAAAATGCACCCCACCACATGGAAAAAAACATCAAACAATCAGGAACATGTTGAGGAACAAACTTCCTACACCCCATTGTGATCAAGCATCAACAGGATGCAGTGGAACAAGTTTAATTGACAGAGGCCCCACTACACAAGCCAGAGTACCCAAAGGATCCACTGACAACGTACTGGTTCCAAACCACATAGGACACCCTGATAGGTCCTCTTGTCCATCCATGCCCAATGGTTCAGAGTATTTTGGAGCACACAAGGAGGACCAACACAATATTAGGTAGGTGGTCATAGTGTTATGCCTGATAGGTGTATATCGTATGGTTATCTCATGATATTAAAAATGTGAATCATGCTTTAGTTGACTGGAGTAAATAGTATTGGGAAACAGATGACACACGCTCTTTGCAGATACAAATACGTTCAATCAAAACATTAAGCAGACAGCATGTGTGAAGCAAAACATACTAGTTGATGTAAATATTAGCTGCATATGAACCTAATTTTTAGAAGACAGTGTTGCATTAGTAGTGTTAGGGTTAAGCTGATTGACCAAAAAAGCCAAAATTAATACTGAGGAGAGGAGCATCCAGTACTTTTGACTCACTACTTGAATTTCACACCAGACTTAAAAATAGCTGCTAACTGAGGGTTGGCTTGATAGACTATCAGCTGTTACTTTCACCATTTGCAGAAGACGTGTCAGAATGGGCTCCGATTTATCTTTGCCAAAGTGGAAGATTTTCCTCTTTACATAGACGGAAGTATCGCTCTCACATTTTAAAAACAGTGAAATTTACACCACATCACAGTCGCATCCATTTTGTAAGGTGAGGCTGGTGCATGTTCACGTAATCAAAATCTATCAGGACATTTCTACATGTTGTTGTACAGGTAAGTCACTCGATGTTCCTCAGAGCGCCACTCCACTCGAACGTCTGCTAATTTTATTCCACTTATCCTTAGACCTCCGACAATATGCGTACTTGTGCTTTTCTTGCATGAATTAGTATGTTTTTCCGTCTTTTTTTAAGGTGCAATTACATCTGCAATGCAAAGCGACGATGAGTGCAGCGGTGCCGGAGCTCGTTTGCCGTGCTCTCAGTAAAATACTACACGGGGAATGTCTTTCATTTAGCAGCTTCTCTTTGTTATGGGGTTGTTGTGTTTCACAGCTGGGTATCATTGATTTGCATGGCGAGAGATAGAGAACCACCTAATTCTCCTGTTATCAGCATTTCTCGGTCACTCAATCAAGCCTTATTGTAGCGCGCCGCTGGTTGTATAATGACAGTAATAAATTTTAAAAACAAACACCTCCCTCGAAGTTCATTTTAAGTTCCGGGACCTTCAGGAGAGAATTACACTTAATGCTTAAATACACTAAACATGAATTTACCTGCGCTTAAAATAGCATGTCGGTTGAGGAGAAAATAAAAAATCTCTTGCAGTTATATCACACCACTGAGCCTGAGCAGCGTTTATATTTTATTAACTCAAGTATTGTTTAGGGAAACTGATTACTAAACGAAACATTCCCAGATAAATCTTACATTTCTCTTGTGAATCCAAACACATTTCGAAACAAATGACACGCAGATCAAAGACGGAACGCAAAGATGGTGCGGAGTTTGCAAATCCACCAAAATCAATTGCTATGAAGTATATTTCCAGACTCTTCATTGGAACTGATTGGGCGGATGGCCAAGACGTGGGCGACAGGGATGGGACATGTGGCAGCTGGGTGGTGCAGGTTTTGTGGACACCTACGGGAGCGGGCCGGCAGCTCTTCTTGATTTAATACATTTAAATGTCTTCCTCGTGTCAGTTTTAGGTTCCCTCTGGTGAGAAAGGAGACATGTTGGTGGTGTTTCACGATGAAATTCTTCAGGCTGGGCAGATTAAACTCCCTCGCCATAATTATGATATCATCCAGATGTCTACTTTGCAGGTTTGTAATGACTGCACAATGGCACCACTTAGAACTCTATGGGAAGGTAGAAGGGCCGGCCCTTTATTAAAAGGTTTTCCATATCTGACAGACAAGTCTGGGAGACCACTCGTGCACTGATGGCTACATAGCTGCAGTCTGCTTGGCACACAGAGAAACTGTGTGATTCAGCGCTACTATCTGGTGTATTTGGTCCCAGCCATGTCTTCGTGAAACAGAACACACTGCACAGGCAATCAGGTCTCCTCTCGGAGAGTCAGTGTGGTAATGCAATCATTCAGTTTGCTGTCCATTGGCTGGAGGGAATTGGAAGCCAGTTAAGGCATCACAGTAGAACACAAGCTCACCATCCTCTTCTACCTCAGCTGCCCTTGAGGTTGAACATTTTCTCAGGCTGGAGATAAAAAGCCTCAGGTACAACAGACAGCACTGTAGAAACACTATTAACACCATTTACATCATTTACAGGGAAGCTGTCTTTAAAATACAGCAGGGTTTTGTTGTCTAGTAAAGCTACTCCAGTTAGCTGAAGAACTGTGAAACACAAAGAAAGCAACTGGCGACACTTCACCAAGTCTGATGCGATTTGATGCCAAGTCATTATCCAGATGATGTACCTCAAAAAAGAACCCTGACTAGTATCAGGTGTAAATGGGGAGCAGAGTCAGGATCTCGTTGCCTCGGCAGGTAAAAGTTAGAAAATTCTTGCCATTCAACACAGATTTTAATGATAGTTTTGATACTTTTTCATTTTTTTTAAACAATGCTTACGGAAACTGCGCTTCACAATCCCTGTCATCTAGCGTAGTGTGGGGTCACTGAGCTCTTGTTTCAGTGCCATGTTCAAGGACACCTCACTGGCAGTTCATTAACAGAAAGCATTACGCATCATTCTCTTTCATTACAAGTTTTATCACAAGGTCTCTAGATTTGAACCGGTGACCTAACAATTAAAAACCCTTTTATTTAACTCTCTGCCTTGATAAAATCTAATCATCTCTTCCATAACCAAAGTCGGGTTCCTTTGCTTTAATTATTTCTTCGTCTTCTTCCTCTTGACTCTGTCTTTCTTGAGAAAGCAAGAAAACAAAGCAATGTAGAGAGCTGAGCTGTAGTCAAGAGTCACCGTGAAAAAAAAAAATAAAAAATTAAACAATAAAAACCTCTTTTCATCCATAATTCTTTGGAGCCGAGTGTGTTTTCTCACTACTAATAAGCTCGTGGACAGAAACACGGTGCACAACATGCTCAGTTTTCCAAGTTAAGTGGTGTATTGCCATTTAATATTTACCAGATCTGAATAATACACCAACATTGCGGAGCAAAACTGTCAACATCAACCACTGCATGTGAAGTACTCCATCTCCAAGATAAATCCTCCACATCTGAACCCTGTTAGTGAAAGTGAGCATATTAGAACTACCCACACACACCCAACAAACAACATGAAGAAATCAACTGCACTGGTTGTTGTTTTTTCATCTTTTCATGTTTTGAAAAATGTCAGAGTGTAGTGCTGCTGTTGAACCTCATACATCAGTCAAAACAAAGTTGAGTCTGGCAATAAAATTTCTCTATCTTACCATTTTATACATCAGCTTTGAAAGATAATAAATATGAGCATGTTTGCCCTGCCACCAGAGGGTCAGCAATTAGAAACTCATGCTCTGCAACTGCACTGAAGATATGATAGGATAGGATTAATAAGGAAAATAAGGTAAAATTCAGCTGTATCGTTACTGCACAATGAAATGCAGTCTTTTTATGTATCCCAATTTTCATATTGCTGCAGAGACACGGGAATTCAGGTGCAAGTTTTTTTTCAGTGCGGAATGGGGTCATTGTTCTGCCTATTGGCTAATGACGAAAGAGCACAACTATTCTTCTCACCAAATGCAGTTGCAGTGTGTGTTTTCTTTTGTCCAGCCACAGGGAATGGCAATGAACCCATTATGGCTCAGCATTACAAAATCAACAAAAGAAGATGAGCAGAAACATGATGGCTCAGTTGTTAGCACCTTCGCCTCACAGATAGAAGATCCCCGGTTTTCATCCCAGTTAGGACACTTGGGATCTTTCTGTGTGGAGTTTGCATGTTCTCCTGTCCTACATAGTCCTATGATAGGCTGGTGACTTGTCCAGGTCGAGTCGACTGGGATAGGCTTCAGCCTCCCCAGGTGGTGTGTGGATGGATGGATGTGCAGAAACATTCTTTGGCACGTCTTTGGGTTGTGCAATGAACAAATCATCAGTGATAATCAGTAACTGATTGGCTTGGTAAATGTGCACTGGGTTATAGTTAACTTGCTCACCTCTGATGAGTGCTCAGTCACTTTCAATTAAAAGTATCTTGGATAGTCTCTCCAAGGATGAGACATTCCCAGACTATTTGACTCCTTAAGGGTCTTTTTTTAATGCTTTTGCTCTACCCGTGATTACATAGTAAATATATTGCACATATATTCGTTATATACACAGCTTCTTGGTCTATTCCCACTGGAAACTTTGCATTCCCAGCTCTGAATAATGAGCAGAAAAACGCACATGCTCTAAATATTCCACCAGCGACTGGTGTTGACATGGGACTAAAATGTGTTAAGTGGAAGTAGTATGAAACTGCACATCAGTAGCAGGTATGCTCTTATTCATATAAAAATCATTTGCAAGTTTAATAGGGGATATTCTACTAACCTACATCAACTGAAATCAACACACTAAAGTTAGAGGCCTGTACTCATGCATCACTTTGTTTAATTTCTTTACCAGGATAGGAGAAAGGAGTCGGCGCTTTATTTTTCTTCAGTTCGTCAGAGATTACTCAAGACAATTACATGTACACACAATTAAATTACAGTAACCGACCACCACTTATTGTGAATCCAAAGCCGTGCAGGACTGCAGATTTAAACGTGTTCTCTTTGGCAGGCCACTTACCATTATGAAAATCACTGGAGGAGGATGAAGCTCAAGACTGATTCAAATGAGCAATGTAGGATTTTGAAAGCCCCACAGGGAAACAGTAGTTATAATTATTTTAAGTATATTCAACTCTTGGCCTGATGGCCTCGTCTTAAACCCACAAATCCTCTGGCCATTCCAGATGGAGAACGGAAAGCACCAAAGTGATTAGAAGACGAAAAAAAGGGGAGGATTGCTTTGGAAGAAAATGGTCTTTGAACTATCACGAACCTTTCCTTTTTTCAAACAATTTTAATCAGACTGAAGTAGAACTTTAGTAGCTCTTCAACACCATGGTCCATTGGCATGAAACCCACCAGCTGCAAATGGTTCTCAGTCTGGCAGAAAAGACATAACTAATGACGCCCATCTAATGACTATTAGCTAAGTGTGGCCCCGAGCAAAGGGGCAAAATGATGATTTTAATGAAAACCATCAAGTTGAACCATTCATCGGGTAATTATCGTAAATTTGTTTTAAGTATTTGATCGAGTGCTAGTGGACCAGATATTGGCTAACTTAGGACTCAATAGAAAAAAAAAGTGAAGGAGGTTTTTTTTCTTCTGAAGCACTTTGAGGGCACAAATCCACACTACAGGCAACGGTCAGCTTGAATATAAGCACACGGTTTCGAATAGTGTCAGAGCGGTATTGCAGTAGCATGAATGTATTACCCTTTATGTATACCTTCTAGTTATTTATTTTCTAAGTACCTATTGTGAGCATATGCAAGTGGCCTCTCACTCTAAAAGTCTGACTGGCATTATTTGCTAGAAAACAGTTTCTGTTAATGCCTGCCTGCGTCTCCGCCTCTGTATTCACTCTGAACCCTGACAAATATGTCAGTTCAGAGAGCACAATGCAGTTGAGTAGTCCACTTTAGGCAAAAAGGAACCGTCAGTCACATATGGTAGAAGCACAGTCCGATTCAAAAACCCTTTGTCTATATGTTTTCAATCATGCTAGTAATGTGGCTCTAGTGATGTCAGTCAGTTGGTCAATCTTATCCTGCACAGACATCCATGTTGCCAAGACAACAAATTACTTTAATGATACCGTGACTTTTCGTTTACCTCCATGCGGCTGACATTTGTGGTCTTGAGTGAAATATCTTGACAACTACCAAGAACTGCGTTGGAATTCATGACAACCACATGTTGTATTGTGTTAACTTTGGTGTGAAGTGCTTTATTTTGCTTCTTTTTTAAACATTTGAAATTCTAAACTGCATTTGTGTGACTGTGATGTAGCTGAGAAAACAGTCTTAACAATCAGTTCAGCAGCTGGTCTATATGTTCATTGGAAAAGGAGGTGTCGTTTCTCCAGTTCTCCACTTGTGATGGCCGTGACCTATGGAATGATTAAAATGAAGGGGTCACAGAAAACACCAGAAAACCGAAGTTTATTGAACAAGTTTGAGGTCAAACACATGAAGGCAGTCAGCAGGGCAAACGGCACAGTCAGGGAGCGAACAAAGGCAAAATCCAGCGGCAGGGAAAATCCAAAAATACACAGTGAAGCAAACTTACAAAGGCTGAATGGGAAGTCGGGACCTGGCTAAGGTCATGCATGAGGACTTAACAAAGAACAAGAACAGTTGGATGGCTCGACGACAAGGAGTACAAAGACAATCTGGCAAATGAGTCGTGAACACCTAGGGGTATATATGCACAGGTGGTGCACAAGATTGGTGGAAAAATGACGAAATGCACAACGTAGAACAAACATACATGAAAAAAGACTCAGCAAGTAATTTAAACAGGGTCCATGCAGGATGCCAAAGCAATAGAGCTCTAAACAGACATAAAACAGTCACACAGGCATGCTAAAGCCTCAAACCAATTAAACCTTACCAGTGAACACAAGAGTACCCCTACTGGCACCTCATTTTGCTGTTTTGTAGTGTTTCTAAAAATAACAAACATTACTCAATGATCATAGCGGTCCTGCTCTACATGGTGGTCTTTAAATCCTCCCTCCTTTTGCTTGATGTCCAAAGATGTTCCACGCTGTACATAGCTCTAGATCTGCAGACGTGTTGCACGTCCCCTCGCATTGTGCGAAAAAAGGAATAGTGGCACAAGCAACAGCGAACGGCGTCACTTCTGCTTTCCTGCTCGTGAAGAAAGTCGACAAGCAGGCAGAGATTTATGAGGTACAATCACATTTATCTGCGACAACTGGGACAGGGCTTGTGTAAGCTCACTCTCTACTGACTCTGAAGGGTTGAACGCCGGAGCGAGTGAGGTAAAGACACAGGAAGTGGTAGGGGTGGTGGGGGTGGTGGGATATTGGGGTGGAGAGAGAGAGAGGGAGAGAGAGCACATGAATATGATGCAGTAAGCAGTGTGCAAATTAGTCTGGGGGGCTTCAGTGGTACAAGTCAAGTGCTGAGTTCTTTGTTTTCCAGTTGCTCGCATAGCCTGTAGGAAAGCAGGGTGACTAGTCAAAATTTGCAGCCTGTGCCAACCCCCCCTGTCCTACTTGTTTGTCCCAGATCTGCTGATGCAGTCCTCTCTCTTTCTACATTTTTTTCTCCAGCTGTGGGCATTTATTATTCAAACCATTCCTTTTGAATTCTCCCTCTTCCGTGCTTTGCATGAGGATTAGCAATGCAGCACTTGCTATTTTTTTCAAAGCAATAGCCAAATATCTTGGTAACATTAAATGGGATAATCAAGGTGGAATTTATTTTTCTCTCCATTTGGCAGGACAGTTTGCCGATTCAAGGCTTCTTACCAGGCTGATAGTCTCACTCAAAAGAAGCTCAGTGTGCTCAGGGTTGAGTGGATCGTGGCCTGTCTAAGGATGTAAGAGCCACTCCCAGGGGGAAAACAAATGCAAAAACAAACACATCTACGCAGCACATGGGGTGGTTTCCCAATGTTTGCTTTTTCATATTACACTCAACTTTGATTTGTTTTTTTTCTTTAAATTGTGTCCTTTAAATATTTTTTCACGCGCTGGGCCTGAATCAGCAATTGAAGATTATTACGCTTTACTGTTGTACCTCGACAGCTCAAACACACTTGACACTGTAAAAGTAGAAATGTAAAATTTTTACACCTAAAGGAGAAGCCACACTCATTTGAAGACAGCAATGTACATATTTTGGACACATAGGAAGATAGAAAGTCATCTATGTCAAAGTGGAAAAACTATCCCTCAACAGGGGAGGAGGTCTGCGACACCATCTATCTCCAGTTTACAATGCCTCCCTTTTGTCTCTACCTAGGAGATTCAACAACTTAACTTCTAAGAACCATAGTCGTTCGCAAATGGCCCACTGTGACTCGATCAACGCTTCCTCGTGTGACTCCTAACGACTCTGACGACCCCAGTGACTGTCGCAACATCATGGAGCACCATCTGAGTCACACTTTCAGAGCCCTAAAGGCCGCTAGTCACCACTGGTCTTTGCAAATACCTCCACAGAGGTTAAATACCCAGGTTTCCCACCAGCGAGTCAGACTAGACCAGTCTGGCCTTGACATACATGAACTGATGAAGCCACTCGGATGAGAGACAAAATGTCTTCACAGACATATTACTGAGTCCAGTTGCCTTCGATTGAATTGCCAAGAAGAAGAGAAAAATAGACCCTTTTCCAAACAATAACCACGTTACAAGGTAAACTACTCATTACTTGACAAGGAGCGACACCCAGAACACCAGCTGAGAACCTTTGGCAGTGGACTCATGGCATCTATTTTTGACGTTCATGGATTTTTATTGGTTTATGAGGCTACCCTGAGCATTGAAGTGTGACGCTAAAGGGTACCTGGTGCAATCAAATATGACGCCAGGGGGGGTCTTGACAAACGAGCGGTGTGTGATGAGTTAGGAGTGTGACAGGTCTCTCCTTACAACTTTATTCAGACATAGCCACAGCAGTGACAGAAAGAAACCAAGGTACTTGTGCGACATTGGACAGTCAATATGCTGTAATCTTCCATTCAAATAGCATCAGATTAATGGAATAAAATACACGAGTAGATGTTAAATGATGAAGGTGGTACACCGTTATTCGTATTGCTTGCTGTTGCTGTATTGCCTGATAATTGGGCCTGCACAACACTGACCTCACTCATACCCTCGTCAGCATTCCCTTCCCTACACCTCAGTGGTATAGACCGACTATCATAACATGATGCTAATTGGGCTTTCTGAAGTGTGTCTCAAAAGTTCATTAAAAATCTTATCTGAAGATGTTTTAAGTGATGTGATTAGGCTTCTGGAGGACTCCAGAGTTTGTGGGAAGCGTCCCACTGGTTGATATATCATCCTCTTTATAATTAATTTCTCTCCCATGACACACAGCATCAGATACTGTTCAGATATCCTAAGACGCATTACGCAACAATTGCACCGAGACTTGCACTACATGGAAATGAATTATTAACCTGATAAATAGTCAATATTTCCACGCTCGGCAAAAGAGGCTGGGTCCTTATGTTTGCTTTTTGACAGCTTCGAGAGGCAATTTGGACATTCTGTCTTTGTATAAATTGTTGCTTTCTTGCAAAATATCTACCCGAATGCAGCCAACTTTTAAATCCTTTTAAAGTCCCCATTCAGTATGCTGCCTTGTCAACTTTAAAATCTCTTTATTGCTACAAACACTATTACTGGACTGAATTCATTACCCTTAGGTTGGATCACAGTTAATTTAAATTCTCCCTAAATCTTGCAAGACTGGCTATACCAACCTTTGTAATTTCCTGCAGACCAATTGTATTCTCTTAAAATCCTATCACGTACTACGACAACGTTGCCGCTCACAGTAAATTATTTCCGATTGTCACTGAGCTATTTCAGCATTTTCTAGTTGACCCTGCTAAGCGAAGCACAGCACTCCTCGCTGCTCTCTCACTCTTGTGTCAACTGAACGGCACAGTTACTCCTTGTTCTTTCAAAGCCAATTTCTTCCCCACTTTCCCAAGGCTATCCATATCACCTGAAAGTAATCCTGTGATATGCACCTGCTGCCATGATCAACAACAAGACTGCCACGGGGGAAATGTAAACAGCAAGAAAACCCTTTGGCTATGTGGTTTCCTGTTCTCTGGCAAGTCAATTAAGCAGCAAATGACCCCTAGAATCCACTGTAATAAGCCAAGCACTACAGAATTGCCTTTAATATATCATAATGATGACAGTAATTGGATTGGACGGTTGATTGCATTTTCTCCAGCTGCAAAAGTACTTCAGTAACAAAACAGTAAAAATAAAAGCGCTGCCCATAAAACTGAGGTATAAAATCCAGCCTTTTTTTTAGTCGAGAGGTTTGGCGGGGTTTTAGTTAACCGCTCTGCTAAAACTGAACTGAAAACCTTATGGGTGAGCAACACTTTTTGTTATTAAAACATCCAATTTTCCTTAATGATGATGATGATTTTGTAGTTAACGCCAACAACTCAAAAACAAGGAGGAGTGATGCATGTTGATGGAAGGCAGATTACGACAACATTACCGTAGCTTTGAAGGCAGCATTTGTTCTCATTAGAGCTCTGATGAGGGTGCGGCGACGTAAAAGGTGCTGCTGCAGTAAGGTGCCAGTTATCATGGCAAAAATCACTGCAAGGGTGGAATAGCTTTGATACAGTGGTTATTTAGTGACTTAAACAAGTGGATGTACACCAAGAATAAAATTCTAAACGCACCAAGCAGCTTATGGCAACCCATAGTTAGACTGTAGTCATGGAGGAGGTCAAGGTGGATGGATGGGTTAACCAAACATTCAGTCATCACTGAAGACCACATTTTGTTTTCTGCCTCAAATCAGTGACTTGCTTTGTGTCTTTTAACCATTCCATAACTTTAACATCATGTTTGTTAGTGTAAACATGATGACAAATGTCTTCTAACTCTAATAATGTACCTATTTTAACCCAACCCATAATCAATCCTTAAATCTAACCTAACCTAGTTGTTTCTGTGCCTAAACTAAACCAAATGTTTATTATAGCAAATCCACATTGGAAAAGGGTTATTTTATTTTATTCATTTTATTTTTCAGCACTGACTTTCACCATTTCATCTGTTCCTATGTGGCCATCTAGGTTGAAGGCACACAACTCTTTCCAGGTGTGGAAAAGCGTTACTGAACCCTCAGAGTAACATCTGATCTCTCTTATTTACCATGTTAATGCCCAACAGTAACAGTGACAGCTTGTTGTTGTACTCAAACAGTGGACTCGTGGTACTAACAACTTGCAGTGTTCAGCTGTCTATGATTTTGCAGCCCAAGTTCTCTGCTACTCATTTCCACTTCTTATGGCTTTCATGTAGGGAAGCTGCTGCATAGAGTATTCTTCAAGGTTTAATAAATGTGTTTGGTATAATCGTTCGACTTGTTTTTCAAGTAGCACATGAGTTTTAAACATTGTCACAGAGATATGATAAGAAGGTGCCACCAAAAGTGACCTCATTAGATAAGAAGCCGTGGGCGACAAGCGCTTATTGCAGCGTGGGTGATCCTCAAAACCTCCAACACGTCATCTAGATGAGAGACACCATACATCACGCTGTTACAGTCATATAGAAAGAAAAATATATATATATATATTTGCGATCTGCCTGCAGCACAGGCTCTGATAAAGAGATTCATTTTTGCTCAAACAGAATGAGGAAAGCTACCCAATCAAATTCTCGGCTGCTTTTTGAACTTCACGACCATAAATTACAAGTTAAACTAAAACACAGCTCATTAGAATCAGAATATTCAGCCCGTTGTCTGTAAATTGTTCTGTTTGCAGTCATAGCTAAGAAACAAATTGCAGAGATTTCAGTGGCAGAATCATGTTAGAAAGTATAACACACCGACTATGCGGGACTTATATTAAGACTAGACTGGCGAGAAAAGATGTGATTGAAATGGGAAGTGGTACTCAAGCATGCTGAGTGGTCTTGATGATCACATTTGTCAAAGGCCCCACCATTGATTTTGGGAGATAATTATCTTGAGTATGTGACCAAGGTCACTCCACTGGTTTATTGGAAGTGAGAAAATCTTCAGCAGAAAACTAGCCTGCTCCATTACCATTTCATGAGCTTATAATGACTGAATGATATTATCTCCACCGCCACAGCATTCTCTGTTCCATCAAGACCTGTTTGATTATTTAATCATTCAAATTTCAATTCTATTGTGTACATTTATATATGGGGTGATGAGAAGCTAATAAATATTTATGTCCTTATTCCATGATTATATATCAAGAGCCCAATTAAAATATTTTACTTCATTTAAAAACATTAAATCCCACTGAACAACCACCATGTTTTTTTTAAAAGCAGTTTTAAAGACATAAATACATTTTTACGTCATCATTACCTTAAGCTGGTCACATTGGATTTTTTTTGTGTTATATTTACAGGTGTTACATTAAAAAAAAATACCCGACAACAAAGGTTTTAGGGAATTGCAGGTTTACAAAAGCCATGCAATAGGACATCATTTCCAAGTCTCTCACAACTTGCAGGCATTTTGTATCATGTGAGAGAAAGAAAAATACGAGGGAACATCAAGAAATTTCACATCAAAGCTACCTGAAAATCAGGCATCTCATTGTTATGTTTCAGGAATTTGGATACAATCTTTTGATGTGCCTTTCAAAGCCACTCACAGCCACAGCGTCTGTGGTCTGTGTGTGTTCTCCAAGGGCTTACAAAAGGTGGAAAATAGATCTAATTTAGTGTGCAAGTCAGAGCAAACAGTCTGTCCCGGTAAATCGCTTTGGCAGCAGATAGGAACCCAGATTACTTCCTCTGTTACAGATAACAGTGGCCATCGGCTGCCTAAACCTCTAATTGGGATGATCAAACTTGGATTTTGGGTGAGAGTCAGTGTGTGCCGAACATTTTTAAAGTTTTGAGTGTACTGGCATCATTTCCACCAAAATGATTTTTTCAACAATGGGGCTTTATAACTGACAGTCGTTCAGCTTAAAATGCTCTGTAAATCTGCATCATATTTCAAAATAACAAATGTTTCGTTCCTGCTCTGTGATCATTCTTGCCACATTTTCCGAACGCAGCTGATTAAGAAGAATAGTTGGTTCGAACAGAGACCTGTGTAAAATGAGGGCTGCTTTGTCATCTGGCTACGAAGTGTCACAGAAACACTGTGCACAGTTTTCATGCTTGTTTTCCTCAGTTAACAAACGACTACTGTGTTGTAATTTTTCGCCAATTTGCAACAGCAAATACTATTTAATCAAGAAAATGAAAAACTGTAGTTAGTTAGCGATCGTGGAAGGGTTGCAGAAAGTAAAAATGTTTACAGACAAAGTGCAGTAAATCATCTGTTTCCCATCATCTGCTCGCAACACAACATCTGTGCGACGCGACTGTGGCATTGTTACATTTTTTTCACTCAACAAACTTGGTAAAAGTTAGTTGAGTGATTTAAAACAGAGAAATTTAGTTTTAAACACCTTTCTAACCCCACACTTGGCATCTGGATCCTGGTATACAGGGTTATGCAACACTCAGAAGTGACATTTGCTAGTTTCATGTAAAACTGATGGAGCCATGATGCTTGTATCCATGGACTCCTGTCCTTCAAGTGTATGAAAACTACTCCAATTGGTTATTACTCGACAAATAATGTTTGTGCAGACTAATTTAGTCTCACTGCATGGATGATTTTATCGCGTCATAATTCTGGGAATTCATGATTTTGCCATTTTGAATCCTGGTGTGAGCAGTTATTTAATATTTTTTAAGTTTTATACACCCACCATCCACCCTGACCACCTCCCTGTGAGTCCTGTGCAATACACAGAGTCAGTGTGAGTTCTCATTCACCCAGCAAATACATTTGCCACCACAGTATATGGGGAAAATTGTTTTAGACATGCACTTAAAAAGACACAATGCTTCAATGAGCACTGTTACAGTCAATTTACAGTGGGTGTTAAATGAGTGTTAATTCAATTTAGCTCTGCATAGTTTGTCATTTCAAAAAAAACAATCAGCCCAAAAAACTAATATTTGCTTAATTTATTTTCCTAAGGGACCTACTTTTCAGAAACCTTTAAGAAAACATGTTAGACAACCAGTTATCGGAAACTAATTATGTGAAGTTTATCACACGAGAGCCCGTTTCACATATTCATCGCAGCATTTACATGTGATAATTCACATATCAGCACCTATATATTGGTCGCATCACATACGACGTTCTCGTCATGTCTATAGCCTCGCTCATTGGCAGTATGTTGTGAATTATTCCAGGTGTGAGGAAAACATCCGTTTGACTTTCGTAGCCATAATGAGCCCAGGAATCAGACGCTGTAAAACGGCTGTAGGGACGTGTAAAGCGTATAAATAGCTGCTGAGAAACTGACAATATCAGTTCTTTGCTTAACTTCACATCATCAGAATAACTCAAATGATTTATTATTTCAAATGATGAATGCGCTTGAAATTTTTATTATACGTTTTATTGGATTACTTCACAAATGGATAATGTGTCACAGCTGAATTTCTGCTTGTGTGGTTGGGCTAATTAGCACCTGGAGGTGTCTATAGCCAGGTATAGACTGAATAGAGAAACCACATTAAAGTTGTCTTCAAGTGAGTCCATCCATCCATCCATCCATCCATCAATCCATCCATCCATCCCTTCCATCCATCTGTCTATACATCTGTCTATCCCTCTGCTTATCCATCTGTCCATCTATCCATCCATCCATCCATCCATCCATCCATCCATCCATCCATCCATCCATCCATCCATCCATCCTTTCATTCATTTATCTGCTCATATTTCCCACCAGCTGGGTCAGTTGCATAGATGTGGGGGAGAGTCACACTCATAAACGTATTCAAGAGCTACTATATGTTTAATCTCAGCAACAACACATTGGCCCAAAGCTCCAGTCTATGAATAATGTTCACAAACCCTACTAAAAAAAGAGGAAGCCAATAAATTATTGCAAAGTCAGATGTGTTGTATATGATCTATACATAATGTGGTTGAGCCCGTATACTGTACAGAGTATATGGTTCTCAAACAGAAGCACAAAGCACAGATGTGGAACATTTGAATATTTCCTCTTTTTAAAAACAAAACAACACATGCTCAAAAATTAAATTCTGAAGCAAGAACCCAAACTTGGACAATTACAAACTGAACTGAGAGGCACTCATGCATTTGAGAAGTAATCACAAAAATGCACGACCAAAGTTACAAACCCGTTTTTCACCTGGTTCATTTTAATGGTGGAACCTGAACGAAGAACTGCAAAGCTCCAGGGTTATCTTTCCCCACCCAAAAAAGAGTCAGCCAACCAGCTGTTGGTCAATTAGTCACTGGTATGGATCAACAATTCTATTAACACCATCGTTATCCATGGGGATTATTTCGTACTGAAGGGCAGGGAAAATACTACCACTTACATTTTAATCTGATGCATGTGTCCATCACAGGTTGGTCTATTGTTGCGTAGAGTGCAGATGAAGTGAAAGTCTCGGGAAAACCATGCTATCAAAGTATGGTGTCCAGGGCCTTTGCTGCTTTATTTCAGATAATTGGATGTCCCTTTGGAAATGTTTACTCGGACTGAAAGGGCCACTTAGGCTGCCACAGAATAAAGGTGAGGAGTGACTGCGAACATGCACTTTGAGCCGGCCCGTCACAGTGATGGTAATACTCTGCTATTTGTGCCACATGATCTACAAATGGACAGGCAGATCTCTCCAACGAATGGTAATGGTGCTCCATGTCCGTGCGGCGGTTTTTAAACGGCGGAAAGTCTGCTGCTCGTTTATTGTGTTGCACGCGCTAATGTTTAAGAGCAAATGAAAAAGCACGCATATTAAGCAATCTCGCCTCTTAAAAAATTCGAAGCAGGAAAGCAACACTAATCAATTTCCTTTTAAAAAATCTGTTTATCTGAACGATCGAATGGGCCTTTAAAAAAAAAAAAAAAAGCACCACGGCGAAGGAGCGCACACACACCAACACACACGCTCAACTTTAAATAACCTTAACACCGACGATGATGAGATGATGGCATTAAATACTTGGCACCCAGGACTTCTCCAGGGCTCACAGCACAATGGCTGCATTTAGCACAAATTATCCTCAAACTGGGTTACCTCGAGTCAGTGAAAATCCAGTAGTACACACAGGGATCTCGAGCAGTTGCAGTGTGTATCTTAATTATTTGATTAAAGGGTGACTTCAGAGGCACCCGGAAGGTATAAAAGGAGGGGGCAGAGGGGTGAGAATGCAGTGCAGGAAGCAGAGATCTGTAGGAGCGTGTTTCTATGAGGTTACAGGAGGTTGTAATTTGTGTAAATTGTGGTTTTTAATGCCTGGTAGAGGATTTTACAGTTTATCTTTAGACTTCCGATGAATATTTAAAAAAGCTTATCTGTACATCCAGTATAAACAGAGCAAAATTATATCAATTTGGATTCATCTGGTCCCCTGATGAATATAAATATAATTTTCATCCCCCTTTTTAGCTCTGTGTGTATCAGAGAGATCATAAACTACTGTAAATTTTGTCATTCAAATCATCATCCATGTAAAAACTACCATAGTAGCTTTAAATATGTTATTTCTATTCACTGTAAAATCCAACACAATCATGAGTTTTTTACTTATTAAACTTGCTGCAGAAAGACGAGCGCGGTTGTCCCGTTACTTCAAGATCATGAGTTATTTATTTGTTTCGTTATCTTGGGGAAATGAAGCCTGTTTTCGCCTAAGAGTTTCAGTTATGTCACTGTGTCGAGATGGCGAGTTAATTAGCCCAAAAAAGAACAACTCATGCTTTCGTGAGAACGCACAGAATAATTATAGAAAAACTCTGATAATGAGTGTCTGGTTCATCAGATCATGCCTTATTTCGGCCATCGAGATCACTGTCATGACTGTCAACAATCTCAGCAGGATCACTGAGGGGCACTTGTCTGCTAAGTTGCAGCCGGACGGGTCTCGTCTTGAAATGACGGGGGCTGATTTGAATGTTATCTCCAACAGAAACACGCGGTGAAATTTCTGCAAGTGTTCGACCTTCACTGGAGCAAAACCCGGCGCGCTGATCGATAATGTTCACTCCTTGATCTGACATTTACAACTTAAATCACCTGCTACAGTTGTTGCGATGAAATCAGTACAAGCTGGCGCCTAGTGTGCGAACTATACCATGGCTTTTCACACCCTCCTGTGGGGACGCCTTTGTTAATTATTTGTCTGTTTCACAGTAGAGAGAAACAAAACCAAGTCACTTGACAAGACTAGCATGCATGCCTGTATCTTTATTAAAGTGCATTAGAGATGAATCGCCCACATGCATGAATCATACATCAGTAGTAGCCTAATCATCGGCACAATCCATGATCATAAAGATCTGCAAACATAGAAATGCATGGCATAGTTAGCACACTGCTATGAACTTAACTTGCCATGACCCTCCCTCCCCAAATAATCTCACAATGCATGTTTTCAGGGGGAGCTCATGTCTTATTAACTTCCCCCTGGCCCTCCTGCAGTTTGCACCCTGCCGGCGTGGCACTCCAGATCTCCGATAAACAAAGAGGAAGTGACCTTTTGCTTTCTCGTGATAACGACATCACGAGAAAATAAGCGTTGTTTCGCGGCGATAATGAGATAAATCAACTTGTTCTCATGAGATAACGGCATTAGAAAATACTTGCAAGCATGGCCGTTCTCAGCTTCCATTCATACTTGTACTCGCTACAGTATTACTTATTAAATACCATGTACCATTTAATTATTAGGTTGTTGCCAGCAGAGCACTTGCAGATAGATAGATAGGCATTGTGCATAGTTCAATATAATATGGAACACACAATGACAGCTTGATATTAAAGTCAGTGTGCCTATCCAATATCAATCATGACTCCCTGACATGTGCTGCCGAGCCACTCAGTTACATAATATGAAAAAGAGAGTTTATTAAAGGCTGTGCTGACATTATACTGACTTCATCAATCCCAGTCAGCCTTTAATTATTTAGTGAAAGACCCTTTTTGTGCGATAAGGAATAGGGATTTTTATTGAGCGTGATTAACATGTGTCAATGTGCCCTCTTTTGTAGTGTTTGGCAGCTGGCCTCTCTCCCTCTCTCTGTAGAGATGCAAACATTCAGTTCATGTTGAACAAGACACAAGAAAAGAGTGGGAGCTGTGAGACATGCGATTGCCTGGTAGCTAGGCAACCCTAGAGAGCTGCTCTGGAAGACCTTGAGATGTCTCTCGTATAAGGCAAGTATTACTGTTTGGAAGCTAGCTGGAACTCAGGTTTTTTTTTTTTCCTACTCAGAGAAGTGTCAGAGCAAGTTGATGGGATGAATCAGAATTTTGGGGAGTGAATAAATTTTGGATTCTTAAATAGGCCACCTTGGAGTTTTCACTTCACTAAAAGAAAAAAAAATGCACTCCTTGACTCAAAAAGACATTTCATCACGCATTCAAATGAATATTCATAGTGTTTTAAGAGATCAAATTATTTAACATGCTCTGTATGTCACTGAAGATGTCTTGTTTCGAGCAAAACAAATCAAAACAGTCCTCTTAAACTATTTAGGAACAAAAATCTCAGTTCCTTGTTTAAAACCTGTAGGAAAGCGTGCGATGAATGTCTCCTCTTACATCTCACCTCTGTTTCATTATTCATAACTGTTTGGCTTTACAACATGGACATCTGAAACCCTGTGCTACTGCTCAGGCACAAATGTCTGACTTCGTGGGACTCAGTGGCTGCCAGATAAAAGCAAAGTAAAGTGATTCACATGTGGCAAGAGGAGCCCTTTGCTTTTAGGGGTTGCTCACCCACACACGATGTGGGTTCAAAGCATCCGTGCTGCAGAGAGCGAGGCAAAAGTCCGGACACAGACAGAGAGAGGCAGACATAGGGGATGTAGAAAAAGAGCAGATGAAGAAGAGGTGTCAGAGGGGAAAGAGAGAAAGAGGAGATGGGGAAGCAGTGACACAGGAAATGGAGAGAGAATGGGGCAGAGAAAGTGCTCTGGGTAGAAGTAGGGATGGAGACGGGGAGGAGGGGGGGGTGAGGGTGGTTAGGAGCAGCTCAGCCGACTATGAGAGCAACAGCAGCGTGGGCACTCAAGTAGAATATTTTTCCAACATCATGGCAGGAGAGCCTCTGAGTGCCCCTGTTATTAGGTGTGTTTGTGTTGCTGAGCCTTCTCTTCTCCAAAGGAAACAAGTGGCTTATGGTACTGTACCAGTCTACTCCATGGATGTAAATAAAAAATAAAAAAAAAATAAAGAAAGAAAACGGAAGTTCATGTGTCAAGGTGACAGACTACTATGTGAAATATAAAGATGAGAAAGGACTGTTGGTAGATATACATTACATATAATACCATAATACCACACCATTGCCTATATATATATATGTGTGTGTGTGTGTGTGTGTATGTATAAACACACACACACACACACATATGTGTACATATATTAATTTTGATTTATTATTCAAAGAAAAAAATATATATTAAAAAGATAATACATTTAATCATTCCTTAATTTTGGTAAAACTGATGCACACACTTAAAATACGTAGCGTACAGCAGATAAGTAGACGCACGTATGGAAAACGCAGTTACGGCCACTTCTGCTTGAGCTAGTTGATTGGCGGTAATCGAAGCCAGTGTTTATAAAAAGGTTAATAACAGTGCGTGGATCAGGATTTATAAAGACTTAAAATATACACAAATAATAAAATAAATATAAGGTTGTTAATTTGCGGATTTTGTCAATTGCAGGGGAGGTTGTGGAAACGAACCCCTGCAATGGACGAGAGATTACTGTCCATATATATGTTTTAGCAAAACACTTTTGAACGTTCTCTTCGAGTGCCACCCACTTTTCAACAATTTACCAAAAGGACTATTTTATGTCAAAGTGAAGACATTTTTCTCCAAAGTAATGTCTAAATATAGTAAAACATAAGTATTCACCCTCTTTAATTCATTTTTTAGCAGATGCATCTTTGACCCCAATCACAGCATTAGGCCTGTGTGGATAGGTCTCAGTCGGCCTTGCACATCTGGATGCTGCAATTTCACCCCATTCTTCTTTGCAAAATAGCTCAAACTCTGTCAGGTTGCACAGGGATTGTGTGTGAACTTTCCTTTTCAAGTCATCCACAAATTCTCAGTTGGATTGAGGTCTGGGCTCTGATTCAGCCACTTTAAAGCATTCACCTTGTTGTCTTTACACCATTTCTGTTTAACTTTTGCTGTACGCTTTATGTCACTGTCTTGCGCTAAAGCAAATTTTCTCCCCAGCTGCAGTTCTCTTGCAGACTGAATCAGGTTGTCCTCCAGGATTTCCCTACATTTTGCTGCAGTCATTCCACCCTCTACCTTCACAAGCCCTCCAGGGCCTGCTGCCGAGAAGCTTACTCACATCATGATGCTGCCACCACCATGCTTCTCAGTGGGCATGGTGTGTTTGTGATGATGTGCAGTGTTTGGTGTCTGCCAATTATAGCATCAGAAGTTCTGTCCTTGCGATGTTTTGGATGTGGACACCTACAAATACAAGAATCAATAACCAACAAGTCTAAACAACAAATTAATAAACAAAAGCAAATCATGCAGTTGTTAGAGATTATTTTCATATGGACCAAACATATCATTCAGTACAGTGGAGTGAAGGTTAAAATGAGTGCTTTGTAGGGAAATGTTTCATCAACTATTCAACTAATAGCCATGGAATTTTAAATAAGCATTCATGTTATCCTCAGAACTGACTCTAATGACTTTGGAGATGTCTTGCACTTTACTTGAGTTTCATCCCTTAGGTCAGACCCTTCATTTGTCTAACACTTTTGCTTTTGAAAATGAGGAAATTCCCATCAGTCTCAGCTATATTTTATATTTAGTGCTATGTAGCATTTTTTTGTATGCTGCAATAAACATGCTGAGTATTATATCTGTACAACATCAGTACATCAGCATTAATCTCAAAGCACCCACAAAGAAGACTCCTGTTGATGACTGTTGGACAGCAAAGGGGTAAAATGACAGACAAATAAGACACAGACTACTCGCACCATTGTTGTTAGTGGGATACATTTATCATTGATTTAGATCTTTTCATTGGATTATTGAAGAACAAATGTTCAAGAAGAAAAATACTACCACACTTGTGCTTGTCAACAAACACCCAATGAAAAATATACAGAATTGTTTCATGCAACGAACATTTTGTTTTAGCTTAATGGAGAATAAATGGCTACTTATATCAAGTCCCTGCATTTAATTTCAACATGCAGCTGAAGCTCTCGACTGGCAGCATACAGTATGTCTTAATTATCAGCCATTCAACAGAGCTTGTTATAGAGCACAATACACTATTGATCCTCTGGTCACAATAGTTAGCTGCAGCACAATCAACCAGGGATTACTGATCATGATGAATGGATCACGGTAAGCAGGAAGGAATAAGCAATGTAGCACTGTTGCCGGGTGAAAATCATCTGTCATGCATGTCTATAATTACACACACACAGTCACAGGCTACAGAGGTCAAAAGTTTATGAAGCAGACTGAATTTATGAGAGGCTCTAAAAACTTTGAGGTCAGTCGAGGCAACAAAGCAAACATGTCTGCACAGTGGAGCAATAAGGAGATAATGAAATTAAGTTTTAATGTCATGTAAAATATTCACAATGTGTGACTAGACTGATCTGTTCATAAAAAGTAACAACTTTAGTTTTGTTGTTTGTATCAAAGCTTTACAAAGCTTCTGGGACCCTCAGACAAGACCCTCTGCATGCGATATAATAAACATTTTCACTAATTGCAGAATTTCTCAACAATCCACATGAGTCACAGTGATGCAACAAACTTGCAAGAGAGGCTAATTAAAAAGAACCCAAAAGCAATCATCTCTTTGAATCATTCTCTGACTGATTTCATATCTTGAAATACGTCAGTGTGATCTATGGAGAGTGCAGACTGCAAGCTAGGTGCAGCCGTGGCAAAAGGTCCTATTATAAATAAAGTCATTTAGTATAAATGTTAACATCTGACATCACTGCACCTCAGGTGTGACACCCGTATTAATGAAGCACACACTACACGTCTGCACGTACAAATAAAGCCATGCATCTCGGAAATTACCTCTCACCCAGAGCCCCTCAACAAATAACTATCCTCTATGAATTTTGACAAGTTTAAAACAGGAACGTTAATACATCTGGACCATGCGCCACATATGATGTGTGGCGTGGACAAAATTAAAGGAGGCCATGTTAACGGTTCTGCAGTCTTAACTAAATTATACTGACTGATTAAATTTTAATCCCAACAGTGGGACACATTTGTGATTGATAAGCAATGTGGAGGACTGCATGTTCTGTTCGTGCTGCCATTGTGCCACTGGAAAATGTGAAGAGAAACTAAACAGCAGGGATGGAATGAATTGTAATGTGGCCCAAAGTTTCAGGAAGAAATGTCGTGATGTTTGGGTTTCACTTCCCCGATCGCTGCCATCTTGGCAGATGTTTGGCACCGGAAAAATCCAAATCTGGGCAGCGTGGTGGCACCTGGGTGGAACTAGCAAACAGCAACCACCATGACAGAGTCAACCAAACATGTCCCTGAAATATTGATAGCGTCAATTAGTATTTTTTAGGGGAAATCCAACTAGCACCTGCTAGCACAAGCTGAGCTTCTGCATTTAACACTGATGGTTGCTACTTATGAATTTTAACTGCTTTCAGTGATAGCAAACATTGTTTTATTTCTTCTGTAAGACAAGACAAATACAAAGAAAATACACTAATTACAGTAAAGAAACAGCCTATAGCACGACAGCAAGCTATTACTAATAATTTTGATCTTTAAATCTACTGTATAATGAGTTTACTTCTTATTTTAGTTTTCATAAATAGTCAAAGTACTACATGCTCTGTCGAGTGTCAGTGAATAGTGCAGACGATGTTCTTTGCACTTCGAGGTACTTTTAACTGATGTTGTACGTGCAGACATATTAGAACAAAATTAAATTACATTATTTCTGCCAAATTCACATCAGAAATCTATTTCCTGTTCATTCTGAAAAGGCAGCAGATAACTAAAAAGCACATGTCCGTATCTCTGAATGCTTTATTAAAGGAAATTTCTTTCCCTGGCTCTCCTTTCAATCTCTGGCCATTTCATAACAAGTTCATGATCATGCATGACAAGTGTGTCTTGGCACTCAGCCTGTCACACAATTTGGAGATGAAAACACGCGGGCAGAGCTGACATTTTTTAATAATGCATGTGCTTCAGGTTGCCATTCTGGTGGAGCCTTTGTCATTCACCAGTAAACACCCTTCATAGTCGACCATTCAAGCAGACAGAATGGGCTCACTAGGCGAGAAGGGTCTTTGGAATATGTATGGACAGTTTTTCCTTTTCCACCTGAAAACATCAGATTTGCTGCTTCCATCGTGTCACGCACAGGGAAAATGTTGTACAGTATGTCTATATGGACACAATATATGTTTCTTCATTTAAAACAACAAACCTTTTTACGCTACTGTACATGTGGGTAAGTGGTGGAAATATTTAATCGCTGATGATACTCTGTGTGCACAGGAACATCCTTAACTCCAATCATGTGCAGTGAGTCTCGGGCTAATATGATAAACAATGTTCTACACCTTGAAATGAATTTTGATGTGGGTATTTATAACCTATTCAGTACCAATAAAGATCTTCGCTCCAAAAATCACAGCTGTCAAAATTACCGTACAGTGGAATAAACAGGATAAAGTGGCTGTTTTGCATGTGTTTTAATTAAATTTAGTAGGTAAACACAGAGCTGGAGTGCCACTGTTTCACTCCAACATCCTCCAAAACTGAATAATGCTATAGAGAGCACAGCAACGCTAGCATGTTCTACTTCCATTAGTACTGTCCTCGCTTCTTTGTTCTTTTAATGTATTATTAACTACTGTTTTAAATGGTTTGTATAATTCTACTTTTAATTGTACAGAAGTATCATCATTCTATTCATTAACTGTTCCATAATCTCTTATTATTATGATGTTGTCATGTTCACATGCCACTACCTAATATCTGACTAGAAGTAATACTGCTAATATTCCACTAATGCTTGTTTAAATACAGATGTTTATTCATTAGGAGGGAAAGAATTCAACTTCAGAGTGAGAAAGGCCACGTTTTGCAGAACAAAAAAAGCCTGACAAAGTAAAAGCTAATGTGCAATTACTTACCTACAAAAGTAATATCACAGGAGAAAAAAACAAAGATAACATTACAGGCAGCTCACACAGACAATAGCCCAACAGAGAGCTCCAACAGAGATATACAAGATGTAACCGTCGCCATACTGAATACAAAGAAGGTCTGTGTCTGGGTCAGGAGGCAATGAGGAACAAGCTCTGCCCCCAGCATCATAAGTCAGCCTGACCCTGTGTCTGGCCTGATGTTGTCCGGGCAACCAATCAACTGCAAGTGCCTCCAGCTAATGGGCCAATTGCCGGCCGTCACCTCAGTCAATCAGGGACCCACACATCTGACAAATATCAATCAATAATTACTGGTCTCGACACCACACTCGGTGGAGGATCTGGTCTAAAGAAACACGAGAAATCCACAGAGCGGTAACAATGATTAACTGACATATATAAAGCCTGCCACACACACACACACACACACAACAAAAAGTCACAAAATAACAACTATACTATAGTCAGGGCTGGAGGACTGCTGGACCTTACAGAGAAGAAACTTTAAATGAACAGATGCTTTTTTTTACCTGCAGGAGACACCTAATGGCATGACGTCCCCTCTGACTGCAGACATTGGAGGGGTTTGGAAATGTTTTTCAAGTTTCAAGAAGCTACTTTCTGTGTTTACTTTCCGTCTGACTGGAATGCATTTTATATAATTTATGTTTATCTGGAAAGCTGCATAAGGCTTGTGCAGCTTGCCCTATATGATCGTTCTTTGCGCAGCTCCTTGTTTCTCAACCTTCTACAACGGATAGTGCTTTTGGAATAAACAGCACATTTAGTCGTACAGTTGTAAAGACTTGATGTGGTATTAAGAAGTGGTTGTTAGTCTGGAGTTTGAGATGAAACCTCATGCAAACATTTACAGCATATTTGCGGACATGTGGATAGGTCACATTTAAATTTGAAAGTGGATGATATAGATTATCCAACACTACCACCGTGGGTGATTAGATGACATTGTGTGACATCAGCTCGTGAGACAGCAGAGCTGGCGGTCCAGGATTTTCACAGAGCCCGGGAACATGTGATGATGCTGGCGAGTGTTGATGATGATGATGATGGTGATGATGATGATGGCAGTGTCGGTGCCAGTGGCTGTGTGTGTGTGTGTGTGTGTGTGTGTGTGTGTGTGTACTGTTGCAATGTGATGAATATCCCTATCCCAGATGGCTGGCTCTCCACGAGACAGAGCGCGCAAACCCTCTCAACCAGCGTGAGGCTTCAGCGGCCAGCCTCCGTCTCCCCGCCAAGGTCACCGTCAGCAGAAAGGCAGACAGGAGCGGGAACGAGTTTAATATCTCCTCTGCTGACAGCTGCAATTTAATTGTTACCTTGTGAAACAGATACAGCACTTTCAAAGAGAAAGGAGGCTAAGGCGCTATCTTGATGGCTCTCTAGTGAGTGCCCCAAATCCTTAGGCTTTTTTTTTAAACTTGAAGAACAATTCTTTTAACTGCTTCTTTTAAACTTGAGGAACAATTCTTTTAACGGTCTTCTAGAGATACTGGAAAGAACCATGCAGGCAGTTTCAAGACTTCCATTTCCAAGTCCGTATACTGAATTCTCAAAGTTTGCATGTACGCCTGTATTTTGCATATATGCTAATTGGTAAGCAAGGGGTCAGGCTAGCGTCCACCTCATCCTCCTGCACATGACCCAGTGGGTTTTCTTAGACGCCGGTGCAGCCCGAGGTGTTAGACCATTCACTCATTAAACCTCCAGTCCTCTCTGCATGTGCACAGAGGTTATCTCAGTCCTCTGCAGCATACATCATGGAGCAGACGGCAGGCTCTACTTGAGATTTATTTTTAATGCAAAGTGATTATGAGAAAATCAGATGCTGCCACTACAGCTCAGTGGATCTACAGTATGAGACTGTCATGTTTTTACAATAATATCGCAGTAGAGTATATTAATAATGTATATAATTATATGTTACAAAGTTAAGGCTTTCCTTGTACAGAGCCGTACCATAAAGCTGGTAAAAACAAAGATTGGTAAAGATTTCACTTTATAAATTTGTTGGAGACTTGTGCAATACCACACAATTAGCTACTATATTTATTATATGTTCTTTACGGCAGCAGGACGATCATACAGTGCAATAGTAATGTGTTTTAAGTAAAATGTAGCTCAGGCTACACAATATTTGTTAGTTTGATCAATGAATTGTTGGTTTCATTCTTTTCATCACATTGGCTACAATACAGAGCATCACCTCAGCCTTTTACCAACGAAAATAAATAATGTTTTTATTG
The DNA here is from genome assembly GCA_024666655.1 of Dascyllus trimaculatus. NCBI lineage: Eukaryota > Metazoa > Chordata > Actinopteri > Pomacentridae > Dascyllus > Dascyllus trimaculatus. Next base: position 29,013,878 of record CM045457.1, read on the forward strand.
TTTTACATTTCTATTAAAAAATCCAATGCTGGAAAACAATAAATCCTTGGCTACTTGTCATTGGTTGCTATGCTGGTGTTTAAAAGCTCATGTGATCAGAGTCACTATCATATGTATGAACTAAGATACCACTGGAGTGTTACCTTGCCATTGTGATATTAATAGTTGTTGCTGTGATATCAGTAATAACTTAGTTTGTTGTGAATGTTTAAACTTGATCGGTGCAGCATCCAATGTGGTGACAAAGACAGAACTGAGCTAAAAGGCTAAGCTGTCGATTTACTAGTGAAACTACATTCCAACCCTCCTCTATGGCTATGAGTTGTAGGTAGAGACTACAAAAATAAGACTGCCAAACAGTAAGTTTTCTCTGAAGGATCATATTTAGGGATAGGGTGAGGAGCTCAGTCGTTTGTGACGGGGTCACAATCCACAAGCTTCTCCACATCAAAAGTAAAGATGCATGCATTTGTCTAGGATGCTTCTGAGACAGCGTCCAGAGGAGTTGTTTCAGGCAAATGCACAGTCTGGATATAAGGATGGACAAACCCTTCCATGACATAGCAGTTTTGTAGTTGTGGTGGCTCCACCCATTGTCTGACTCCTACTAACTTCAAACTAATCCTAAAATAAAGTGGAGCATGACTGGAATTTAGATGAGACATACAAATACCTCTGGGCCATGAACTGCCCTGGGATGGTACTCATTGGCCAAGTGCCACACCTTTAATTATACATAACTTCAAGCCCCAATACAACCTAAATGTGTGAAATATGTGAAAATGTTACCATTGGTACAGTTGTCATTAAATTAGCCACAGAGATCAAACCATCATACCAGGCCATAAAGTGCCAATCTTGCTGTGAATCTGGGCATATAGCAGGATTAACTTGCCTTTGGAGTCGGCCTCAAGTGGCCATTCAAGGAATTACAAGTCAAACTGCTCTGGAGGTTCCAACTTGGCCCAACCAGGAAGAGACCAGAGTCACACCCAGGACACACTCAGCTGGTTTGGGAACACCTTTACTCCTTGGTATGGAGGAGGTGAAGCTGTGGACAGCTCTGCTTAGACGTTTTTTCCCCCAATTCATTTAAATTATGGAACATCAGGCTAATTAAAACCTGAAACAGCCTTTTACAGGGAAGGTTCTGTCGTTTTAGTCCCTTGTCATGACCTCTTGGATAACTGGTGATAAAGAGTTTTTTCCTGGTAGAAACATAAAAGCAGCTAACAACTCTTTACAATGAAATACAGTCTTAACATCCCGGCTCACTACAGCAAAAGAACACATTCATTCATTCAATCATTTAACAGACTTTCAAAAGAACCTTTAATGGCTCGCTAAACCTTACACCCTCATTTAATATTCTACACTGTGACCAAGGTATAAAACTCTTGCACACTGTACTGGTCCACTGTCCTGCTAATTTTTAAATCAAAATGTATTCAACCGGCATTAGATGGATCAGACGGGGGAAAAACAGACAAATTATGTTATGACTAATGCTGATATACTTAAGCTTATTTTCTCATTATGTGGGAGGCTGTCAAGTTGGTCAGTTGCATAAAGCTTCATTGTGAGTAGGGAGGTTGATTCAGAGGGAACCTTGGAAAATTCAGAATACAAGACCGAACCATGAACAAGAGAAACTGCAGCACGCACAAGGTCGGTGAAATGAGGTTATTCAGAGATGAATACAGGAGCCCTTGCAAGGTTTTCCTTATAAAACAACAAAAGGGTATTTTGCCTTTAAAAAAAAAAAGATTTACGGCAGATAGTGCCTGTGACTGAACAGTGGAGAAACTCTGTCACCCTTGAGCAAGGCAGTCATGCAATAAACCACACCGGTGACACTGCAGACGGCAATGTTATCAACCCTAAAAGATATTTCTGTCTGGGCTGAAATATCTTTCAAGGGACGTATCGTAACTTTGGCAGACATTAAAGGCCTGGATGGAAGTACTACAAACAGACAAATGCAACCATCTTTTCATCTTTTGACACGTATCGCGAAGGCTGCACCTGAAACACTGCCGCGTTTTCAATCAATCCCACATGGTGTCTCCGGTTTTTAATGTCGCCAAAATCAGATTAGCATCATCTATCACCACCACAGAAGAGTCATATGTGCTTTAATGTTTCCCGCCTTTCCTATGACACTTTATTTACCAACAAGCAACGCGGCGGCAGGACTGTTAATCAGCTCGGAGGCAGGACCACATTGCTCTTTTGCCGCCATCCTTACACGGCTTTGCCTGTCAGCTTTGTGATTGATTTTAAAAATTTGATTGATAACTTTTTGTGCTTGTCAGGGCCTCGCTCCCGGCTATATTTGGGACCTTTTAACCATCTATGAGCCATTGTTCAGCTTTCGAGCCGCAGGCAGGGCTCCATTGATGCTGGCTCTCGTACACCCGCTCAAACAGTGCTTCTCTTTTAAATCACCTGTCAAGGCGCAGTTCTGATTCTAGTTGAGTTTTCTTTTCTTTGTTACGCTGCTTTCTCTTTCAGCCGCGTCTTTTTACTTCCTCGCTTTGTGTATGTCTGTAAACAAATTTCCTCAACAGTATCAACAGAGGTTAAAAAATGTATTAAGCATCTAAATCTCCTGCGCAATAAAAAAAAAATGCACTATTGGCAATGTAGGGGACTTGGCCTTGCACCATTTACAGCAGTTATGTTGCTTTTTATATTACAATTGGGTTATTGAACAAACTAAAATATGGTGATTTTAATCCAGTGTTAGACAGGTTTCAGCTTAGTTTTCTTAGTTTCTAAAACTGTCAGTAATAAAGTAGCAGTAAGTACTATTATATTATATAGTATATACATATGATATTACTATTATAAGAGTAGTATAAGAAGTAATATATACAACAATAAAAAAGATAAACACCAGAAACCCTTACCTTCAAGTGTATTGTTTTCTCTTGGGCAGAAATCCTATAATAATCATTAAACTTCAGGTTGATTAAACTCCACTATTAAAGGCACAAGAACAGTTTAAGTATTTAAAATACTATAACAATAATCGAAGAACATCAACACACAATGCAAACATTGGAATTGCTGATTAAGCAGCATACTTAGTGGAGATAAAGCGTAATAAAAGAGAAGTAACTTAACTACAGATGTTATTTGTCGACACTGCAGTCTCATCTGCTTAATACCTCGGAATTTTTAACCGTGCCACATGGCGTATGTATGTTTAAGCAGAACTGCCTCTTCCATCTATTCTCGTGTTAAACATTAACGCCGACAGGAGTCCGTGGAAGCAAACTGCTTTGACAGTCAGAGCCTTATTTAGCTTGCACAGGCAGGCTTGTTACTCGTCTCTTTTGAGTATTGCAAACAAAGATTATCACCCCATATAATTTCGGCGGCTATGGCGTATTTATAGATCAGCTGTGGGGGATGAAATGGACAATTGCCTGAAGTTAATCCCCTGAAGGGATTTTTTGGGTTTTGCAGCATTGTAACATGATGGCACACATGCCATTTTTGAAACTGTGAAGCTGCAGGTTTTACAGGTTAATAATAATAAAGCACTGCTGTGAGGTAACATATGTAATTACCATGTTTTAAGGGAAATTATATCATATTCTCTATTTGTATGAGTTTGTAATATCAAGCATTTGTTATTTATTAGTTAGATTTACTTATCTTACTTATTTATAGGTTGCCACTATAAATTGACAGTGCTCTGACATGCTTGTAGTGGCAGGACAACTACGAATTTTAATTAAACTTATTGTAAGAAATAGTTTAAAATGAGTTTTACTGTTGTATTTTCAATGCATTGGCTCAAACAACAGTGTTATGGAGGTTGTATTTCTTCTTATAATCGGATGAGTGCCATAGTTACATGATACACTCTCACATTAACATTACCACGAGTGAAAACCTTATAAGACATCAGTGTTACTCATTTGTCCACATTTCAAGCCCTTAGTTGTTATTATTGCATATACTTGTCAGTGACAGTCATTGAAACATTAGCAATATGTGCAACTGTACGCTCACCACCAACACTCCAGAGGTCAAGAAAGACATCAAGAACCTTTTGAAAGAATCATTACCATTTACCCTTTCTCCATCTATTCCCAGCGAGACAGAGAGAAAGAGACAGAGGAAGAGAAAAAGGACTTGAACTCTTTCAAACCCAACTGACATTTTTCACCGAGGGAGACCTTTGATTTCTAATTGTGATATAGATCATAAATGGTGTGCAGTGCACCCACGGGTGTGTTTTGTGAAGTTCTGTATCTCTTATGGTGTGAGATGATTTTTTTTTCTTTCTGTAATGTCCATACGAGGGCTTTGGGGGATTTGGATGATAGAAATCAGTGACATTTGGAGTCTCCGTAATGACTAAAAGGTGAGTGAGGATGAAATATGCAACAGAAAGCGATGGTGGAGAGAGAGGGAGCACTGTCACACATGGCTGCAGGCTCCAAGGCTGACCACTCCTTGTTAGGTTTCATCAAATGGTGCAGCTGTGGCGGTGCTTTACCGCAGGGGGAGGGCAACAGACACGCATTTGTGGTACAGACATGCAATGATGAAATGTGATATAACTGTGTGTTGCTATAAAACACATCAGCGCTGTGTCAGAATCACTTCCTTGTTCACACATTCACGAACCCCTTAATAACAAACAATCGCTCACTAGTTACATTTTTGTTCTGCTGTGGAAATTCTGGCTGCTGTGGGAGGCACCAAGGTTAAAAAGTTTCAAAGCTGACAAAAAGTACCTTTAAAGTTGCTATAATTAGCATTTTGATTTATAACAATGACTTAAGAGACTATGTTTAAGTGAAAGGAGTCGCTCATAGTGACAAATCCACAGAGAATTAACTGCCCATCTCTGCAGTGCCCCGCAGTTCTACAAACTGTTTCAACACCTTTCAGTCCGTTGCCTTGTTTCCAGCCTCAGCAGGCAGCTATTTTTAATGAATTAACTGTCTGCTACCTGTCTAGCACCACAGAAACATAAAGTAATAAGTGCTTAATAAACTCAATGGAGTTTTTAGCTGCAACAAAAGAGATTATTTATTTTTGGAGTTGCTGGAGATCAAACTGGGCACCCTATCCCAGTAGGGTACAAGAATGGCATCTACTATGTGTAACGTGAGTGCAGAAAACAGTATACAGTGACACCGAAAAGCATTTACTCCCCTCAGATATTTTCTCCTGTTAATGCTTTGTGACATTGAAATGTCATTTATTTACTTTAGCTATTTAAAAAAGACTCTTTTATGTCAACGAGAAAACAGATTTTCAGAAAGTGATGTCAATCAATTAAAAATATGAAATGCAACTGGGATTGTGCATGTATTGATCCCTTTTAAAGTGACTCATCTAATTCAACACAGCTGCAGCCGGTTGGTGCTAGAAGTGAAATGGGGATCATCTGAGGCCAATGACTGTCTCTCACATGATTGTAGTGCAAAGACACCTGCATCTGGAAGGTCCAGTCACTGGTGAATCCTGGTTATAATTACACGATAAGGACAAAATAACACTACAGGCAAATCTGTTACAAAGGTTATTAAAACCATACGTCAGGGGATGATACATGAAAATGGCCAAGTCACCAAATGTCCCTTGGAGTACAGACCACTATAAAAACTGAGTGGCCTTGCAAGAAAGAGACTAGTACAGCAGGCTGCCATGACACCTATGACTCCTCTGAAGGAATTACAAGCTTCAGCAATGGTGATGGGAGCATGCAACAACCACTGGGTTCTTCACCAGTCAAAGCCACTTTTGACAAAAGCTTAAGATGGACTAGATATCGCCAGGATTTATGGGAGAGACTCTCAAGTCAACTGGAAGAAGGTTCTGTGGCCTGATAAGACTAAAATTAAGCGTTTTCAGATGAGATGCTGTGTTTGGCGGACACCAAAAACTGCACATACAAACACACCATGCCCACCACAAGGCATGGTGGCGGCAGCATCATGAAGTGGGGATGCTTTTAGACAGCAGGCCCTATAAAGCTTCTAAAAGTAGAGGATAAAATGAATGCAGCAAAATGTAGGGGAAATCCTGGAGGACAACCTGGTGCAGTCTGAAAAGGAACTGTGACTTGGAAGATTTAAGATAATATAAGATAAGATCTTCTTTGTCACATACACAATTCTATACAGCACAATGCGCAGTGAAATGTGTTTTGTACCAGCATCCAGTTGCAATAAAAATAACGGTTCAAGAAATACATGAATAAATCAAATGAAGCAAATGAAACACTGTTATATATATTATATGAGGTGCATGTGTAAAAAGGTACCAGTGTGTACAAAAGACCTTTAACCTTGTAATTAAAGTATGAGAACCCCAGTATCATTGTTATGTATGGTATTTGATTAAAGGTTTACACCATTGCCCTCTTAATATTAATTAAATAATACACCTATAGCATTTTTGGTTGTTTATTGCCATGGATGATAACCCTTTTGTGATGTAAGAAAACACTGACATTTACATTTTGTTTACTCACTGTCATCTCTTTGTTTTGCACGTGCACGCCAATCACACACATTGGTGAATGTTTGATTTGTAGTGAAGAGATATGAAAGATTTCTTGCAGCGTTAACTAGTGATTCGAAATCATACATCATATAATTTCTGATTTCCAATCATCTTTTACCACCGTGAAACCTCCACTGTAGCAGTAATTGCAGAAGTCTTTAAAATATTTCACATTTTTAGTGTCTTTCACTGAGATGTTCACATTATTTGTTCTTAGACATGTAAATGCATGTCTTTTTAAACCATATGTCATTGGATATCAAGCTACCTTTCACTAGCTGTAGAATCACAGGTACTGAAGCGCTTTCCTTGAGGAACATCACAACAAGAAATTAAATAGAAAAGACACAAACATGTGCCGCCTTTTAAAAGAAACAGTAGCTCCTTTGCTCAGTGAAGGACATATAATTCCCAAGTCACATGTTCCTGCATCATATAAATTCACATAGGAGTGCAGGTTCGGATGCCTCGCTGTGATTTTAAACATTCATGTCTCAAACTGAAAAACTGCAGCATGGTTTGTTCTGTATGATAGTCATGCACTGGCATCAGAAGTGACAGGTAGTCTCAATTATACCCGCAGTGTGCAGTGGCAAAGTATTCAGCAGCATTGCAATTACTGCTGGGAGAAAAAGGAGGATTCGCTTGAACATAGACCGATGTTTCCCACATGGCATGAGATGTGCTGTTTGTAGCGATAACCCAGCCCCCACCCACCCACCCCAAAAAAAACCATCTCACTGCTTTGCTTTCGAAGAATACAGTTGTGTGAATTAATTCATGTGATATAACAGCACCTTAACAGCTGCTAAATGAAATGCAGCGCAACCGTTTTTTCAAGTGTGAACCACAAATTTGAACTGATAAAATTCAGATTCCCTTGACTCGTCCAACTGATAAAATGCATTTAGAGGAAACGCGTGGATTGATAAGGAACACATTAATTGGGTTACCGGCCATACAGGATGGGAAGCGATCTGGCCGCTTCAGCAATAGAGGTGACAAGGAGATTAGATACAGGAATGATGATGCTGAATTACTGCACTACAAGTGTCAGCTAAAGCCTGTCCTGTCCTCGATAATGTCTTGGATAGCCCTTGCATGCTGGAAAATGCTCAGTCACACAACAACAGCAACTACAGCATGTCAGCATCTGACAAGATGAAAGGACTGAGCTTGAGGATGAGGGGAGGATAATATTGTGTCTTTGCACTGGAGGAGTTAACAAGTTACTTTTCTGTACGTCTCTTATTGTGCTGATTACAGTGATTTTGATTGCAACTCTGGTGCTGGTTAGTGGGGTTGTAGGAGGCTGTCATTACCATCCATCAGAATTCTTCTACTTGGTATCATGCCCACTCACTGCATTTAGATAAGCTTTTCTGCAACTCTGAGCAGCAAATGAATACAAAGTTCTTCGCGGTGACACGCTATAATAGGAAACTTTAATATAAAAGAGTAGAACAATTAATTTCACTCTTACATTGGCCTAATGTTACCTTTATATGCTTCATCATATTCCTCATTATGTATGTGTTCTGCCAGTGTGCAAATTAATGTATTCATTTTTTCAGTGCATTAAAGAAATAATTATAGGTGAGAAATGCATTAAATAGGTCATACTTCAGTTTAGTCTCACCATTTATACAAGACAAATTGCACAAAGTATATATATTACTTCACAGATCTTATGTTATACCTTCTAAAATTGCATCAAATAATTAGTTGTTTAATTACTGATCTAAGTATTTACATTTTTAGATTTATTCATGTTATTATAACAGTGAGTCACTGAATTCCTGCCTAATTATTGAATTAGGCAGGAAAAATTGCACACTGCAGAAATTGTACAATAAATTAAGAGCCCCCTCTATTGTAAACATAATGGAACTGAAATGTCTCAATAACTATACGAACATACACCGATCAGGCATAACATTATGACCACCTGCCTAATATTATCTTGGTCCCCCTTATGCGGTCATAATGTTATGTCTGAACCATTGGGCATGGACCAGAGGACCTCTCAGGGTGTCTTATGGGGTCTGGAACCAGGACGTTGGCACTGGATCCTTTGGGTGCTCTGGCTTGTGCAGTGGGGCCTCTGTCAAACAAACTTGTCCCACTGCATCCTGTTGATGCTTGATCACAATGGGGTGTAGGAAGTTTGGAGGTCAAATCAACATGTTGGGCCATTGTCATGTTCCTCAACATGTTCCTGATTGGTTGATGTTGTTTCCATGTGGTGGGGTGAGAGAGTGTGCTTGTTGTGGGACAATGTTTATTTGGGTGTCTAAGTCTCATCAACATGGATGTTAAAATCCAAGGTTTTCAATCAGAACACCACATAGTACCAATATGATCAATGTTATTCACTTCACCTGTCAGTGGTCATAATGTTGTGTCTGATCGATGTATATCAGTGAAACTTTGGAAAGACACTGATGACCCTCTGGTTATTTACCTTTAGCCACCATCAGATCAAATATAAAATTTAGTTTATTCCTGAACACCTTTAAAAATGATATTACCATCAGTCACAGCTACACTTTGCATCTAGTGCTCGACTTTAAACTTGTTAACATGATAAGCAGTGAACATGATCGTGTTTCTCAAGTGATGCACTCTTTGACCTGTGGTTGTGCCTAAAAAGTACTTCTGTAGAGATGAGGTGTGGACTCAGACAGACATTGGTCAACAAACAGTTCTTCGAAGTTTACAACAGAAACACCCATTACAGCTTTTATGAGGCAGAGAAAGACACATTGGTCTTCAGCAGATTTACAGTCTTATAACACAGCCAAACCCCCACAAGATGTTTTACTTCAAATCATTAAGGGACATTAGAGGAAACTGAGAACATCATTGAATTTAATTTTAATTTTATTCTTGCCATTCCTGGTATATTTCGAGGAAATTTTGCACTTGCTGTCATAAGAAAGAGACTCATATCATTAACAACTCTCATCTTGTACCTGCCCTGGCAGTGCAACTGCACAGTCGGTGCCAAGCTGCCAGCACTGTGAACATTTTGATAATGAGAAGTCTCTTTTTCACACCCCACACAATGTGTAGGGTACCATCGCATTACCACAGCTGAAATGGAACCCTCCAATATGTGCTTTGCATGTGACATGCAAAACAAAACACATATGGATAAACAATTCCAGAGCTGTGGTTAATTTACTAATTGAATAAATTTACATACGATAAAAGGCTTGTTTTCTCTCTCTTGTACAGTTGCTTTAACCCGTAAGCTGTGGTCAGCGTTTCACCCATAAACAGGAAACAGCAGAGATCTTTGTGTCAGAAAACATTAATGTTGATGAAGTGAACCTGTGGAAAATACAACCCGTCTTACACCTACATCGATAACTAAACCACCCACCTGCAGCTGAGAAAATGCACTGTTTCTTCAGTGGTACACAAAGTATTATATCAAATAATAAATAAATGAAAAACAAAACAAAGAAGGAAAAAGGCACATACTGTACGTGGAATGATACAGTATTCATTAGGTTAGAGGTAAACAAAGTCAGGACGTTTTATTTCTAGTCAGCTGGCAGTGGGTGTTTAGACTTTACCTTCTTTTTGAATTGGGACTAAATGGGGAAGACTGGTCTTGTTGGGTATGTCAGAATGCATCTCCTCTGTTGTGGCGACTGTGTGGTGGTGGTGTCCACCCCGGTGCACTTCAACAAATCCACAGCTTTTCTCTGAGCCAGGCAGAGTGTGAGGAGGTTGGCCGTTTGCCCTCGGCCGGTAATGTGCCGTCGTGAGGTGTGTGTGGTTGCGCCCCTGGAATTGTGCATGGGGATGCAGACGGCACCTGTTTAGAGCACATTTGACTAGGAGGATGGAATTGTGTTGGTTCTGATCAAATTAAAGTCTTGTAGAGCAGTTAACTGTACTATAGACAGGACAATATAGATGGAAAGTATGCAAAATAATTAAAACTGCTTCTGGCATCTCTGCTCATCAAAATTACATTCCACATTTGTATTATAGATAGATAGATAGATAGATAGATAGATAGATAGATAGATAGATAGATAGATAGATAGATAGATAGATAGATAGATAGATAGATAGATAGATAGATAGATAGATAGATAGATAGATAAAGTCTGCAAACTGTCTGGATTGTTTTGTTATGTGTAAAGCTCTGGCTGTCTGATCTCATGTTTTGGAGACTTTCATTGGTTCACTGTATTGGCATATTTTCTTCATGATATATCCTCTAGCATATTAAAAACACCATACAGACATGTTAAAAACGTTACAAACTTGATGTAAAATGGAGGGAGCCTTTTAAAATCTGGAGACAAAAAAAGCATTTACACATAAAATGGGTCATTAAATATTAGGCTTCCTAATATTTAGGTCATAATTTGCCTGAACTATGCTCTTTGTGCAGATGTATGTCAGATAATAAACAGCCACTGAAACTGTCACTTTGTGCCTTCTAGGATTTTTGTTGTGTCATTACGTTTTCACTTGCAGCGGGAAGCCCAACCTTTGATATTTGGTGGATGATTTTATCTAAAAGGATCACAGGCACCAGGCGTGAAGCTCTATTTAGACAGCCAGTCATGCGCGATGGACTAAATGCAGCCTTTTACACAAAAGACCATTTTGACAGCAGGCATTTTGACATGTCGTAACCGTAAAAACGCAGGTGCGACTATTACCGTCAAACATGGCACAATTCATTCAGCTGTGCTGGTCCCAAAAGCCTTCCAAAGTGTTATTCGGCAAGCCTGCTCAGCGGGACACACAAATGGCACAGGAGCATTATTAATGTTATTAGTAGCACCTGAGCTTTTCCTACCATAACAACTCAAATTGTCTGCCGCGAACAAAGGTTCATGCTGGTGTCAGCAGCTTTATAAGGGACTACAAGCTGTTTGGAGTCTCTGGACTATAGATCTCTAAATTGCCAGGTGCTGGAGAGGAGAACTGAAGTGATGTGCCCTTGCAGTCTGCAGTAGTACAATGTTGGCCAGCCCAGTCTGCCCGGCAGCTCTCTTCTTTTATTATTAGGGCCCGAAGCACTACAGTGCGTAGGACCCTATTGTTCCTCTAGTGTTTGGCGGTTTGGCGGTTTGTTTGGCGGTTTGGCGGTTTCTTTTTCTTACGCCACTTTGAACCTCAATTTGACCCCCTAAACATGCTCAAAAACTCACCAAATTTGGCACACACATCAGGACTGGTGAAAAATTTGATATTTTGGGGGAATTACACATATGAATGGCAAAATGACTCAATAGCGCCACCTAGAAAATTGGCCTTTAGTGGAGTTAATACGGCTAGTTTCACGTAAACTCATGAAATTTGGTACACAGGTACAGTAGCCCGAGACAAAAACATTCCTGCTTTTAAAATTTCAAAAAAGGCTCAACAGCGCCCCCTAGAGCACGTAGTGTGCAGGCAATGGAATTTAACGAACTCCTCCTAGGATTTTTGTCCGATTTTCACCAAATTCGCTGTGTGGCATCTAGACCCATCCAGGATGAAAAGTTATTAAAATCTTGTGGCTGCGACACACGATGTGGGCGTGGCATGGCGGCCATTTTGAACAAAAAAGCTAAACAGCGCCAACTAGAACACGTGGTGCACAGGCATTGGAATTTAACAAACTCCTCCCAGGATTTTTATCCAATTTTCACCAAATTCGCTGTGTGGCATCTACACCCCTCCAGGATGAAAAGTTATTAAAATCTCGTGGATACGTCACACGGTGTGGGCGTGGCATGGCGGCCATTTTGAACAAAAAAGCGTAACCTCGCCCACTTCAACACGTGGTGCGCAGGCATTGGAATTTAACGAACTCCTCCCAGGATTTTTGTTCGATCTTCACCAAATTCGCTGTGTGGCATCTAAACCCCTCCAGGATGAAAAGTTATTAAAATCTTGTGGCTGCATCACACGGTGTGGGCGTGGCATGGCGGCCATTTTGAACAAAAAAGCTTAACATTGTACAATGGAACACGTTGTGCGCAGGCATTGGAATTTAACGAACTCCTCCCAGGATTTTTTTCCGATCTTCACCAAATTCACTGTGTGGCATCTAGACCCCTCCAGGATTAAAAGTTATTAAATTCTCGTGGATACGTCACATGGTGTGGGCGTGGCATGGCGGCCATTTTGAACAAAATCGCCATGTGGAACGAAATGGGTTTTGGAGGTGAAGGGATCCATGTAAAATCACCAAATCCACACAAATCCTCATTAATCTCAAGACCTAATATTTAATATACAATTCAGGAATGGACGTGGTCAAACGGCTCCACAGCGCCCCCTAGAAATATTCAAATAGTCATATAAAATCACTGCTTTATCCTACAAACAAAAAATTTGGTACATACATATAGTATCCCAAGACCAACAGATTTGCACAGTCGAAATTCTAATTGGCTCTACGGCGCCCCCTAGACAAGGTCGTGTGGAGAGGAGTGCGGTGAGGAGCGAGGGCCCGTCCGACGCTGCTTGCAGCTTTAATTTAGATTTTGCTCTTGCACTTACCACACTTAGTAACTATCTCTGGTTCTGTAATGTCAGAAATTACAACATTCCAATTTATGTATAAATCAAATTATTGCACATAGTTAGATATTGCATATAGTAAAAAGTCAGTTGAGGTTAATTGTTAGCTGTTAAATGTTAACCATCTGTAGCAACCAATAACATAGTACTTGACAATGACATAATAATTTTGGCCATTTCAAATGTAATAAAGCTAATATCATAACAACTTGCCATTAATGTAATAAAGTTTTTGAGCCAATAACATACATAATACTCTTCAGTGTTTATGTTCTATGTTGCATATTGGAGTTAAGTGCCTTCATAGTGCCAGTACAGTTATTTAAATACAGTTTGAAGTGAGGACTGAATCGTTTCTCCTTGAGAAATGTTTGAACAAACTTTCAATTAAATGTTTTCCGAGAAAAAAAATGTGGTAAATTAATTTGACAATGTAACATCCAACAGAGACACTGGCATGAAATGATGAGTTTACATATCTAAGCATAAAAACAATATTCTAAATAAAGATTTTGTACAACAAATAATCCTCAAATTGGCTCTTACAACCATAATTAAGTAGAGTGAGAGCTACATGAGATGGAAGCCCTAAACGGCCATGGTCCGACATAATTTTTTCGCAACAAAATCCGTTATGTTGTGATAATATGTTGTGAGGTAGAAGGCGAAGCCAAACTGCCAGACCACTGTTAAGGATAATAACTTGTATCCGCAGACTTGCAAAAGTACAAACAAACACATGAACAGGCCTAACTGACCTCATTAGAGTGTGCAGCGGCAGCAGAGCACCTTCTGGTCTGGTTGGTTGGCTTCGCTTTGTACCTCACCGGAAAATTAACTCAAATTTAATTTTTAATTTTAACGAGAAATCAAATTTGTCATTGTCAAGACATAACAGATTTTGTTATCTTGTGATAACGACAAAATTATCTTGTTATAATGAGAAAACGGTGTGGAAAAAATTAAGTTGGACCGTGGCCGTTTAGGGCTGCCATAACATGAGACGTGTCCTTGATGAATGAATATGACCACGATGTCATCCACTAGACCTATTTTTGATGATCAAACTGCACAAAAACTGCAAAAAAATCTTTTATTTCCAAGAAATTCAGTCCTATTGATGTATTATTACATTATCGGATGCAGTTATTACATTTTCAAAGGATTGTTTTAATGCTGGGCCGTTAACGTAATAAGTTATTACATTACTGGTGAAATGTTATTACGTTATTAGCTGCTACAAGCATCAACTGAACATTTTAAGCTTCCTGTATTATATGACGTAAGGTAACAACAATACACATTTTTTCTGTTTCTAAAAAATGGGCAGCTGTGGCTCAGGTGGTAGAGCGGGTTGTCCACTAATCGCAAGGTTGGCGGTTCGATCCCCGACCCCTCTACATGCCAAAGTGTCCTTGGGCAAGACACTGAACCAGAAGTTGCTCCCAATGGCAGATTAACGCCTTGCATGGCAGCTCTGTCGCCACTGGAGTGTGAATGTGTGTGTGAATGGGTGAATGTAAAACACATTGTACAGCGCTTTGGATACTACTAAGGTAGAGAAAAGTGCTATATAAGTGCAGACCATTTACCATTCTAAGAAAGAGAATAGTATAGTAAATCAGAGGAAATCTTCTGCTATGGATACAAATATACATATAAATATATATATAAAACATTACAATTAGTAGGTCATAGCACTTGTATGTGCAGTTGCATTGTTACTATTCTGTTTATAGCAATCGGTAACCAGCGATGAGAAGGAAAAATAAAACCCAAAAGCAAGACAAAGGAAACAAAGCCCGAAAGGTGCATGAAAATCTGAAAGCGTTAGACCTGACATGCTATTTTTGGTTCCTCAGATAACGCTGTCCCAGGTTGCAGCGGCCTCAAGTGATCCAGCAGTGTGGAGAGAACAATCGACAAGCATCAAATTCAGGTTAGAGCTTTACAACAGTGTAGAAAAGCCAAATGCATGAAACTCAGCTTTTCTCAGGGTCTCCCTTTAAAGAAGCTTAACAGTTGAGGAAAATATCGACTCCGTAACTGCGGGTCATCTTTGCTGAATGCATTTGTTTTGTTTTTCAACCGTTATTGTCCCAACAACACCTGGACGTATCTCCAATGAATCACATGAAATATAAGCGTAGATGTGAGCATTTGTTATTGTTACCTTTGCTTTCATGACACAGGAAGAAATACATTCATATGTATAAGCACAAAGGTTGATGCGTCGGAATGGATTTCTGAGCAGCGCTGTGTGTTCTCAAGGTGATCTATCATGCTCCCTTATCCTGCTTGTCAAATCTGCTGAACTTGCTGTTTGCCTTTCAAAGCGTTTCCAGAGGAGGCTGAAGGTGTTTTCGTGTTGCAAATTTCAAAGACTCGGGTTGCTATTCATTTTTATTTTTAATGCTAATGCGCGTGTTCAATCAGCGGCTCAGGCGCCGCATTAGTTTGGAAAGCTGTTGAAAAATGTTATCAAATGTCTGGATTTTCACAATAAGTCAAGACCAATAAATGATGCCATATTTTGAAGCAAGCGTGGAGCAGCAGTAATATATGCAATTTCTTTAACCACAGTTTGTACATCACCTGAGGCAGCACTGACGGATCGCTGTAACAAAAGAGACCGAACTATAGGTTCAACTATGATAATAAATGTATTTAAAATATATTAATTAGGCCCAAAATCATGACAGCATTACTCTGAGACAAGCCTGCAGGCATGCAAGTGTGCAGATAGCTTCTATTAATGGGTTATTTTAATTCTGTTATCCATGTAATGAATATTTTACATGCAATAGTTGTAATAAAATTAAACTATATATATGTAAATCAGCTCATTCAATAATGACAACTTAAATATAGGATTCCAACATACTTTCTTAATGTTTAACTGTCTTACACGTGTATACCTGCTTTTTTATTCTGTTTGTTTGTTTTTATTATTTGCCCTTTACCTGCAAAGTGTCTTTGAGGGCCCAGAAAAACGCTATACAAAAAATATATGATTGTTTTTATTATTATATGCATTGTGTATTTGAATTTTAAAACAACATTTGATGAATATTCAAAATTTATTCTAAATGTAATCCTGCGCTTATATGTTTTTTTAAGAGAGAAAAGAAGCATTATTTTACTAAAATTGTATAAAAATTGTATTTGTTTATTTATTTAGGTTTTCACCAGGATACATTTCACTAGGAAATTACATGAGCAGTTTTCAGGTCCTTGTCTAATTTTTTAAAGACATGATATAAAGCATCATCCTTGTATGAGTTGTATGAATAAATTAACTGTTGCTATATTTTTAAAAAATAAATGCAGTATGTGTTGACAGTCTAAGCATAATTCTCTTTCTGACAAGTTAACTCTTCTTGTTTCTTTAGGAAGCCATGTTTACAATTCGAAATAAAATACATTTCCTTTGTTAAAATAAAAAAAATAATTAAAAACAAACATTTGGATGTTTTACAAAGCGAGTGTTAGCGCTTTACAGTCGGGGGTTAATGCTTTGTCAGAAATATATGTGTTCCTGCTCTAACCCGGCGCCAGACAACTGGATGCTGGGATGCCAGAACAGATCATACACAATCAATGTCGATCCTGCAGGGAGTAAGGAGGGTGCAAGGTCAGTCAACAAAGTAAACACTCCCTGTTCTCTCTGCAACGGGTGTTACAGCCCATTATGTGTGGAAACTCCCTTTGGATGTGTCCCGCCGTCCAAGACTCTGCGCCCTCTGGCCCTCATTTGAAACAGGGACGTGACCTTCAGGCTGAGAACTGAACTACACGGCGCTGAGCCTCACAGATTTGCACTGATTCAGCATAGTGATGAAACAGGGGAGATCTGTTCCTCGCAGGGCTAAAACATGCAGCATAAAAACATGAAGTGTTAATTTTATTTTTGTCCGTGAATTGTTTGTAATCCCCCGTCATCTCGTACAGTTTTAGGATTATGGCTTGCTTTTTGCTTGATGTTAGGGTTAGCTGTGTGGGGGACATCTGGAGAGTTAGAGCATCCTGCAGAACTAGAGGTTCTCTTTTCCTTTACATGTGATGCTGGCACATATCTTAAAAGCTTGTCTTTTTATAATGACGGCACATAGATACAATGGCATATGAATAGGGTTCAAACCAGATAGGGATTATATCACAGAGTAAAGATAGTGGTAAGAATGTAATTAAATGTAAAGGTTAATTTCAGGCTTGTGAAAGAACATGATCATAAAAGTTGTTAGACATACTGAGCAGCTTTGCTTGTGCAAGGTTCCTATGGTGACATAAACGCTATGCGGAAAAATTAACTTTGACAAGGCTCCAACGTGAAACTGAGAAAGTTGACTGGCTGCATTTTGGATAAAGTACAAAAAATATATATTTTACTTTAAATGAAGTCCACTTTCAAAGAGTGAAATAGGTCCTTACTCACATGCAAGGCAGCCAAATCAGCAGTTAGCTAACAAATACAGCAATTAGGCATAACATTATGACCACCTGCCTAATATTGTGTTGGTTCCACCTTATGTGCTCAAAAACACTCTGAACCACTGGGCATGGACGAGAGGACCTCTCAGGGTGTCCTATGGGGTCTGGAACCAGGACGTTGGCACTGGATCCTTTGGGTAATCTGGTTTGTGCAGTCGGGCCTCTGTCAATCCAACTTGTTCCACTGCATCCTGTTGATGCTTGATCACAATGGGGTGGAGGAAGTTTGGAGGTCAAATCAACATGTTGGGTCATTGTCATGTTCCTCAACATGTTCCTGATTGTTTTATGTTGTTGCCATGTGGTGGGGTGCATTTTCCTGTGGGGGAGACAATGTTTATTTGGGTGTCTAAGTCTCATCAACACAGATGTTAAAATCCGAGGTTTTCCAGCAGAACACCACATAGTACCAATATGATCAATGTTATTCACTTGACCTGTCAGTGGTCATAATGTTATACCTGATTGGTGTATGTAGTTTACTCAAAAAGCAATCAAATGAAAATGTTTAAACTGGACCTGCGAGCAGGAGTCCAGCAATCATTGAAAACAATGTTTATAAAATATTCAAACTTGCCAAGGACACACTGTCTGAAAATGCTCTCATGTGCATTCAACCTACACAAGGTTTGCTGGGACTATGCCAAGTTACTATCAGTTAAACCTAGTTTACAAATTGAATAAATAGATTCACAACTCAAGTTCTGATTTCTGAGAATGACGTTATGAACCTTTTTGTCAGTTCTTTGAAGGGGCGATGAACATGGCTCCAAAAAACACTGCATTTACACCTGCTGGTAACTTTCACTCATGTTTTTGCAAGATTTTACAGTATTTAACTGCATTTTGGAAAAACGATACACTACTGTTAGAGTTTGGCTGTATTTTTACAGTCATTTATTACAATGTACCTATACCTGCTTTATCCTGAGTGAGACGAAAGATATAGCCTGGACATTTTGCCAGTCCATTGCATGGCTAAGGCAGTTTGGAATCCACAAAGAAAGGCCCCAGGTGACCCCAGCGGCCCCAGTAAGTAGGAATCCAGAACAGCCAGTTTAAACAGTTTAATGACAATTTAACAGCATGATTCTCTTTTTTCTGGAGTTATAATTTTTTGTGACAGTTTTCTGTAGCAACTGTGTTTTAAAACATCTTCCAACTGAGGAGATTGGATTTGAACAGTTAGTAAAAGGTTGCACAGTCTTCAGATGGGCACATAATACAGTAGGGAGTGGGAAAACACGATCTGCCCAGTATGCAAGATGATTAATTCCTTCATTTCTAACAGAGTCTGACAGATTTTGTTTTGCAGTTAGCATCCTGGTCACACGCAGCGTCCTGGACTTGCCCTTACAAAATAGTATTTGTCATTTTGTGTGTGTAGGGAGAAGAGGAGGAGGAGGAGGAGGAGGAGGAGGAGGAGGAGAGGTAGGAGGAAGGTGTTACTTTTCTGAAATGATATAAACCTTTTCACTGACTCATATGTACAGTTTGCCAGCTGCAAGACTCTCAGACAGTTGGTAAGTGAGTTTGTGTTTATCTTGTGAAATAGTCTGTATGCGACACACAGCTTTGTATGGGCTGTGTTGTGTGTGTGTGTATATATATATATATATATATATTTAGATAAATATGCCAACTCAAACTGAGGCTACTTGTTTTATGTACTCTGAGCTGGGAAAGTAAAAATAATCCTGCATTTCACATGGATGGGCGGTGAGCGGAGGCGGGAGGGAGGGACACATCCCGGACAGCAAGATCTAATCTAGATTGTTGACAGTCAGAGCAATCAACCTTCCGAATCATTCAGGATGATGGACGGCTAATTTTCTTTTTTACGTCTTAATGATTAATCCCCCTGCAGTGTATTTTTATATTTTTTTTAACCTCCGTGCGGCATCCATGCTGATGTTGATGGTGTGACTAACAGTGACACTTATTCAAATTAGTGTTGATGTCCCTCTTTGGCACTGGCGTCAACACTAGACGCTGAGGGAAGCTGCAGCGGCAATCCAGCGAGCTCATGTGCAACAAAAGCCACTGAGAGGAGTTACATTTGCAGCCACTCAAAAGTCACTGCTGGGTATTTTTATTGGCAGAGGCATGAGCATGAAGGCAATTATACGGAGCCTGTGGGGTGAACACTTGGTGTGACCCTGGCTCACGTCTGAACAAGGTGTTTGTTTAGATTAAAGTCTCCTTCTCCCTTTTCCTTAAGAATATTCTTGGCTGACTCTCGGAAACAATTCTTGCAAACCAACTGTTGAAGGAAACTCTCTGTGTGCACCTGCAAAACTACATTAGGGAGTCGTGACATGTGATTTAAGTCTGTTTTTTGTTATGTAAAGGAGTAACCAAGATTACCTCATATGAAGTTTTGGTCCTTAAACATTATGATATTTATGTAAGTTATTTCTTATAATTACAAGATTACAGTCGTGACATGATTTGCATAATCTCAAAAATGCTGACTTAGTCATTTGGTAACAGTACAAATAGGTTTATTACACATTTTATCAGCTTTAAGTTGAGTGGTTTGATCACACATCCAGCAAGCAAAGAACAACATTAACATTCATTTGGGCTCTTGTCAAATATTCACTGTTTTTGGTCTCACACAAACTCTCGTCGAATGTATGGATTTGTTTTGGTTTTATTTTTATTATTTTTCTGCCATTTATAGCCTATTTTTGGCAGTGGCCGGGGAGAGAGAAAAAGGAAATGTGTGAAAACAGAGAAGGGGAACGACATGCAAGAATCCGACTGGCGACTTGCTGTTCGGGGACTTGGTGCCCGTATGGCATGAGCTTGTTGCAAAGCGAGGTGTAAGGTGGCCTGGTGACGCATGGGAAGGACAGCAACACTGGCAGAAGTGAGCTCGAAAAACAGGAAGACATTTAATTTCAAAATATAAAGGGGTGGGGGAATAAACTTGGAGGAAAAACTTGAAAATAATTACTCCTAGCAGTTACACATTAATGGTTAGTGCTGAGTTGTGCTGCCTTCACAACAGACTGTTTCCATTCTGTCCTCCCTGTATACTCATGTATACCGATCAGGTATAGCATTATGAGACCTGCCTAATATTGTGTTGGCCCCCTTATGTGCTCAAAAATGCTCTGAACCACTGGGAATGAACAAGAGGACCTCTCAGGGTGTCCTATGGGGTCTGGAACCAGGACGTTGGCACTGGATCCTTTGGGTACTCTGGCTTGTGCAGTGAGGTTTCTGTCAATCCAACTTGTTCCACTGCATCCTGCTGATGCTCGATCAGATTGGGCTGTAGGAAGTTTGGAGGTCAGATCAACATGTTGGGTCATTGTCATGTTCCTCAACATGTTCCTGATTCCAAATGCAACTTTGGACTCTTGGGTTTTCTGTTTTCTGTTCTTTCTGCTATGTAAAGCGTTACGTGATGACGTGTGTTGTAAATATGCGCTATACAAATAAAATTGAATTGAATTAAGTCTAATCAACACAGATATTAAAATCCAAGGTTTTCCCGCAGGACACCACATAGTACCAACATGATCAGAGTTATTCACTCCACCTGTCCGTGGTCATAATGCTGTAGCTGATTATTAAGCAGTTCCTGTCTTCCCTGTTCAAACCGGCCAGTCAGGTCACAATTCCTAAAATAGAGGTGACATAGTTCAATTCATAAACCATAAATCGTTCATCAATATTAAACATCTAAAATATACAAAACATTTCTGCTTTCTTCAATATTCATTCTGTTTCACCATTCAGCTGTCATCCAGTCAAATTTAAGACCCCACCTACTAATATACCACATTTAGGAGTTGCTTTGTGTCGTATTTCCTCTTGAATCACCAAAAACCTTATGTGTTGTTTTTTTTTCTAATCAAACAAATCAGCTTAACTTTAAAATAAGTTGTGTTTCTGTCCGGTGGGATTATAAAATTAAATAAAGTAAAAGAAAGCAACAAAGCCATCCGTGATTAATGTCCACCTCTCTACACCGAAAGGCTTAGCATGTAGTCAGTGAGGGTGCCGGTGCTTCCTAACAGCACCCCTAATCACTCAGCCATCGGGTCGCTCACAAGTATAGATTTTTGCTGAAAACTGCTGCCTGCTGCAAATGAAACGAGCAGGAGGTGAGATTGAACCAAAAAAAAAAAGTGCAGTTGTGGACCGGACAGCTATAAACGAAGAGCTGACAGTCACTATAAAGCCCAGGGGATATTTAGATCCTGGTGAGAAGCTTCATATCATCACTATGAGCAGCCACTTTCACATTGTCACGTTGTTTTCATATCGTCGTATGATAATTTGTAATTATAAAAATCACACTATCATCTAAATTGCCATATCTCGTGAGAACACATTTTATTATCTTCATAAGTCTGACTCAAAAGACACACTTATGCAAAAAAAAGAAGGAATACTTAGCTGGTTTGTACTAATATTATTATTATTATGGATCTTTTTTATGCAACAGAACTCCCTGACTGCTGTATTCAGTTATTAATGTGGTTTTCTGAGTCTCTTTGTTTCTTTATGTGTTTTCTAATGTCTAGAACAGAGAGGCAAAACATATTAAGTATACTATTAATACACAAAAGCATCTAAGCAGACAACACACACACACAAAGCCTCAAAAACAAAGAGTAAAAGCAGCACTCATAGGCAATTTGACAGGCTATATATACACAACTCAACCATTACACTTCACACACTTATCCCAATTTGAGTTAGTAGAGTAATGGGGGCAGAGATTTAGTGTTGAGTAATTCCCTTATACCCATCAAATGACACCTTGTAACAGATAAAACAGGAGAGGAGGCACTTTCAAATGAAATCTAAAAGGCAGTTGCCGAAGTGGACAGCTGCAACTATCAGCTTTTCAGGCCAAAAATATGGAAAATATATTCAAATACAACTAATTTTCCATCGCAAATACGGTTTTATAAAAAATATTATATTGTCACGTTCTGTCTATGTAAATAAAACTAATACATTTTATGTTAATTGTGTAAGTGAACTTTGTTGTCAGCATATTTTATTTGTTTTCTCAAAACACGAGTTCATTGCCGAGCAGTTTCTTCTTTCACATGCAGTAAAATTGCTTGGGTTCATGAGGTACACAAGAATAAAACAAAGTAAGAGAGAAACAAGGCAAAAGTCAAGAGTCAGAAATAGAAAATAGGAATATTTGTCCTGGAGGCATGGCAGATTGCCCCCGTGATGGAGGAGGTGAATGTGTACGACATCATTGACTTTGGCAGGAAGAACTTCTTCTACTCCCACAGAAAATCCCTCCTCTGCTGCACCCGTGTTGTGCCTTCCTGGTGGTGGTGTTACCCAAGATGTGGACGGACTCCACTGCTGCCAAGTCACACTGGGTGATGGAGGTGGGTGGGGCTCGGAAAGGAGCCCAAAGACTGCGGCCTCAACCAACAAACAAAGAAGCCTTGGGGGGGACTTATGACTGGAGATGCAGCTGTTCGTGAGCAGGGGTATTGAGGGGAAACTGGTGTTGAAGATTGGAGCATCTGCAGCCTGTTCTGCAGTACATAATGATCTGGCTGCACCTCATATGAAAAAAACAACAAAAAGCAAAACAAAACAAATCTAAAAACTCTTGCCTGTTTGTATTTCTTCAAACCAATCCCAGTCAACTTGGGTGGGGCTAAGCAAAGGGTGTGACTTCGGTGTTTCCTCAAAACAGTGTGGAATTAATTTGGTGGAACATTTAAATGCAGAGAAACGAGCACCGTCATTAAAAAGGATAATCCACTGAAAAACAACTGTCATGGCTGCAATCCAAAACCTCTGCAAAACTTGAACATTTCAGTGTAGTAGGTTGCCAGCCCAGAGGTTGTTCTTGTTGTCTAATTTCGAAACCAGTACCATGTGGGTAGTGGATCGGGACAGGACAAAGCCACCTGTAATGAGCGGCCAATGGTAGGTTTACACCAATCAGGCATAACATTATGACCACCTGCCTAATATTGTGTTGGTCCCCCAAAAATTACGCTCAAAAATGCTCTGAACCATTGGGCATGGACAAGAGGACCTCTCTGGGTGTCCTATGAGGTCTGGAAGCAGGACGTTGGCACTGGATCCTTTGGGTACTCTGGCTTGTGCAGTGGGGTCTCTGCCAATCCAACTTGTTCCACTGCATCCTGTTGATGCTTGATCAGAATGGGCTGTAGGAAGTTTGGAGGTCAAATCAACATGTTGGGCCATTGTCATGTTCCTCAACATGTTCCTGATTGGTTGATGTTTTTTCCATGTGGTGGGGTGCATTTTCCTGCAGGGGTAGGCCAGTGACATTTGGGATTTCCATTTGCATGAGGGAGTGTGCTTGTTGTGGGACACTTTTTATCTGGGTGTCTAAGTCTCATCAACATAGACGTTAAAATCCAAGGTTTTCCATCAGAACACCACATAGTACCAATATGATCAATGTTATTCACTTCACCTGTCAGTGGTCATAATGTGGTGGCTGATCGGTGTACATCCACAGCTACATCAGGTGAGTCAGACTAAGTCATCTGAAATGTGTTCCCCTTCCTTCTCCTGAAACCTTGAACACTTTCATGGTTATGTTTAGGCAACTACGAGCACCCGATTAAGGCCAGAGATGGCCCTCGGTCTAGGTTAAACAATTAAAATGTCAACACTAAATAAAGGCATGTCAGTCCCTTCATCCACCAATCATTACCTACACTTTTTCATATCAAGTCAACCTTTTCCTGCTTCGGAAGAAAATGTTTTTCGAAAGTGTAATCCAGCAATATATTTTATTCAGAAACATAAGGATCAAAAGCCGGGGGAAGAGGTGGCAGAGGACAAAAGGAACTTGACCGATCCAGAATTTTTCTAGCATCATTTCTTGGAATTTTTTTCAAGGTGCTGTAGCTTGGTTTGCATTTTGTAATTCATCATGACGGTTAGAGTGGGCTGGTATGATTCTTCTTTAAACATGCTTTATTGTGCATTATATAGCTGCATTTTTAAATAGCTGCTACTACAAGATTGGATCTCTGCAGGAGGGTAACTGTTGCCTGAAGACAATACAGACTGCAATGACTTTTTTAACATTTAGCTAAAAACTACATCTTTGCTGATGGAACCCAGCTTAACAGTAAACTGTTCTATGAGCGCAAACGTAGGACATAAAACGCAAACATGGCCTTTATCCTTTTGGAACCCACACAAAAATTCCAAGGACCACTTTCACGTAGAAAAATACAAACATAACGTGACAAAAAAAGGAGAAAAAATAAACTGGGCTAAAAATATGCGTGCCCTGTCAACTGTAATGACCGAAATAAATATTCTATTTACCCTCGGTGAGACACTTGTGCTTGCCTCTGGGAAATAATGAGATGAAGTTGTGGTGGGATGGGTGAGAGGCTGACACACAGAGCAGCATTCAAAGTTGCTTTTAGTTTGTTCGTTGCCTTTGATTTTAGAACAGTCAAAATAAGGAAAAAACCTTGGCTCACATATGCTACATATATACACACAGTGAATGGCACTTAGCATCCAGAGTGAAATAAGGTCAACCTGAGTAAGCTGAAGCTTCAGGCTGCTTTCTACTGATAGTTTGTTTTCCAACTGAGTGGACGGATCTAAGTCTTCTGAAGCAGGATTCACAGAAAAAGATTCAAAAATCCAAAGGGTTGAGTTGAAGCACTAGATACCCTGGCACAAGAAGAAGCTTCCCAAGTTTCAATCAGAAGAGAAAACATGTCAAATAATCACCCCATAACTTTTCAGTTTCACGGAATACGTTTTTTTTCCTTTCTTCTTTTGTCTCAAACCAAAAACACTCTGCTGTTTTCTGTCCTGCATTGATACATCGAGTAGATTTAACTGGTCAAATATATCTGATCTATTGGTCATTTTGCACGAAAAACTAAAAAAGAAGAAGTGCAATGCTCAGCAAGAAGGGAGTGCTGCTCTACCAGAAAATGTGTGCACTTATTTTCTCAGTTCTAAAAGGCAATTAAGCGCACGTCTTCTTGAAAGCCACCTTACTTCACTGCAGTACGAGAGCTGCAAGTGATCTGCATCAAGTCTGTCACACGGAGTTAAGTGCATTTTTCTTAATGTAGTTAACAGTTTCCACAGCCACTCCGCGACGACTCCGGTGATTCCTGCTTTGTTGCTTCCCTTTCTAAGAAACTGCACGTCCGCTAGGACTTCCTTTGACTTCCCGACACATCCTCTGTGCTTTGAGTTTTCAGCGTCTCTGGAGCTTTGATGGTTTTAGTGCCTCATTTGACTGGATTTCACCACATTCAACTCTCTGCTTTCGAGGCAGCATCACCGCCTGCCACCGTGAATCCAAATTTGATGTGTTCAGGGTCACACCTTCCAACCAAATGCTTTGGGGCTTTTATTAGCACGGAGTCCTATCCCACACATCGCTTTTGTTTTTTCATTTTAAAAGCTGATCCATTTTGTGTCACTGCTTCTGAGGGAATGTAAGCTAGCTGACAATGGCAAAACCCATATGTGTGTATTTGATGATGCGATAATACTCAAACATAATTGGCCATCAAAATTATTTACTATTATTGAGACAAATTTAGATCTAAAGATTTATATATGCATATATATAGTAAAATGTTGCTTGTCAACAAATTTCCAGAGGCACCTTTGACTATTAATATATATTTTTATAGTACATAGGCTCAGAAATGCACACTGCGCCCAAAGTATTATGTTATCTTGCTGTAGTATCACATCTCAGTAGTTCATTTTGCTCTACTGTACTTCCACAACTTTCTGTGAATGACACCGAAAAGCCCAAATTGGAAACACACGGCGACATTACTGAAGTTATAAAGAGATGCGGACTCCAGTCTTCTCACTGCTTTGACTTGTAACCTCATTCCTTCTCTTTTTTTTTTTCTGCGATCTTACATGTCTCACGTTCTCCCATTTTCAACTGTTATGTGTTGTGCAGATTATCCACGCCTCAGAGCAAGACAGATGGAGTGTCGTGTCTTGTGAGATGATTAAATCACACAGCAGCCAGTTCTGATGTGCCCTTTCTAAACTCTTATTCCACTCGGATCGCCCAGCCCAGTAAACAACCTTGCGATGATAATTAGTTATAAAGTATTTAATTCTACATTACAAAGACAAATGCAATTCTGCTGTTACTGCACACATTAAAACTGCAAGTTAATTAGCTGAGGTCACATTTGGAGAATTTGCTAGCTGAAGAAATAAATTACATATTTACAATAAAACAATGGGAAAAACACCAACAAACTGCCATATTTTTTTTGAGAAATAAAAGATCCTGTCCTAATTGTCAGCTCTGAGGAGAAGATACCTCTGTACTTTTGGGTGACGGTTCCCATTATTTAGTTAATGAACCCTCAGAAAAGCAATCTGGATCTAAATGAAATTTAGATCTGCGGTAATACGAGGATCATCGCTGGTAATGTGCAATTCTCTGCTCTCTGTTGATGAAAATTTCCAAGAAGAAAAACAATATCTAGCAGCTCATTGCAGAGATGATAATTGTTGTTCCTAACAGAATGCACAGTGTGTGGGAGTGTGGTTAACCAGCTTGGCTGTAGAGCTGGCACAAGGGCCGGCTTCCGCTCAGAAACAAACCTGTGCGGCACAGTGTGTGTTGTACCTGGGAACGGGGTGTGCTGCGTGAAAACTTTGATCAGTTACCTGCAGAACCTTTTCACCCAGCATGTTCCACGATGAGCCCACACAAGGACAGTAAATAGGAGGAAGTGTCATTTGTGTGGGGAAGTGATTCACCAAAAACAAACTCATACAATGCAGCAACAGCTTCCCAGATGCAGCGACTGACGGAAAATGGTGTGTGCATTATTAATGAAACAATATTCAGGTGAAATGACAAGAAGCTGATCACTATTACTGAGGGGCCCCTGGTCATGAAGTACGGACAATGGCTGTGTCGGTTCACTGTGATTCGATAAACTGCTAAACACTTTCTTATATTAATGTATTAATTAACAGAACACAGTTAAAAAATGACCAGAGTAAAAATGCAGATACTGGAAAAAATGCAAACCACATTTTATTTGTATCAAAGGAAGAATCCAGTAGTTTACTCTTATATTTTTAAAATTACTAACTACAGTTTAACCACCAAATCATTATGCGCACACACTGCAAGTATGATTCATTTTTATGTAAGACTAAGCAGCCAAAAGTACAAAGAATCAACAAGCTTTTTAGCCAAGCTGCAGTGGCCACAGTGTGAATCTGATTCCCAGAAAACAACTGCATCATTTTCAGGAAACCTCTGCAGTGACTCTTCGTATTACTCAAAGTTTAAATCCAACAAAATTAAGAGGTCACTTGTTTCAGTAACTATCCAGCAGCCAACAGAGCATCGCCTGGTTCAGCCAAAGTAATGCAAAGTGAGAGTCCAATGAGCCAAAGCATAAGGTAGCCTGAAAATGGCAGTG
The DNA here is from genome assembly GCA_024666655.1 of Dascyllus trimaculatus. Taxonomy (NCBI): domain Eukaryota; kingdom Metazoa; phylum Chordata; class Actinopteri; family Pomacentridae; genus Dascyllus; species Dascyllus trimaculatus. Next base: position 29,041,900 of record CM045457.1, read on the forward strand.
GAATGACTGGAGTACTATCATGAAAACACGTTCTACATGTTTGTGGTCGCGAGCAAGATGCACAGAAGAGAGTATTCCAGCATGTCGGCTCTTGAATCTTGAATCTTTGGAGAATCCAACCTCAAGCCTATGAGACACGTAACATCTCAGGAAGTACATTATGCTCATTATATACAATCAAAATTGACCTTGTACAAAATACTGTACATTTAAAAAGACTGTTACCTGATTTCTGTGCAGATCTCCGATTGGACAGTCTCGGGCTTGAACTCCACAGCTTAATATTTTCTCTCTTCCTGGAAGGATGTGGGCCTCTGGCCTGCTTCCCAGCTCCCGGAGAAGTGCTGAGAGCTGCACGAGTAGAGCCAGGTGAGACTGGAGAGCCATCTGGAGGAGCCTTTGGTTTCATGGTGCAAACACTCTGCTGGACATTAATTACAGCATTGTCCATCGCCGTTTGAGCCCCGAGTCCAAATACTTTCAGAGTGTCTTTAGCACAGTTGTCTTTGTGTGTGTAAGTAGATGGAAAAAGGAGCAGAACCTCATAAAAAGCACATTAGTTTGTACAGTATAGCTTCGTGTGAATGCCTTCCAGACTGCATTAAGATGTATTGTTCTGTGAAGTGGCACAGTTCAGAGAGTCACACTGAGTCCTGCTAGGCTAGTGGTGACAGTATTGGTTTTATGGCTGCTGGACTAGTGGACGTAAAACCCTGCTGTAAAGAGTTCACTGGTATGTGTGAGTGAGATCAGAATCTAATAATTCTCACTCCATCCTCCATAAAGCTTTTAGTTGTTTCAGAAGTTTGTGTATGTTGTTAAAACCTTCTTACTATTTTCCTTCAGAAAAAAAGAAGAGGCTGTCCTTTTAGTACTTTGTAAAAGGTTTATGCAGTGGTCCCACAAAACCTCTCGTCCAAACAGGAGTTCTTAGGGGAATGTGCTAGTCTCAGCCCCGACTGTTGCCATGCAACCACATAAAACCCATAGGAAACATGGCACCTTTACTTAAGTTTGGGTGTTTTGTTTTTTTTTCTTTTAGCTTTCAGGCCCCACTGTGTTGAGTTTATGAAGTCACTCAGCATTGTTAGGAAGTAGCAAGAGAAATGTCTTTTCACTGAAAAAGAAAAATATTACTGCAGGAGGAGGCTCCCAGCAGACACACAGACGTAGCTGTGTTTGTCTGTCTTTGGAAGATTTTCTGTGCAAAAACAACAAGAATGTTCTTTTTCCTCAGTTTTTCTTAATTCTTTGTTGTGAATACCTGCCGGGGCCACAAAGGACAAACGCTGACACCAGTTTAAACGAGTATTCCTATCAGAGCTTTACAGCACTAAAAGCATCAGAGAGAGGAGTCGAAACAAACCGCAAGTATTAAACATCCAATTGGCCGGTGTCTGCTTTGTCATCAAACATTAGGGGACGGAAAACATCAAGTCAGACAAGTGGACCCCCGAGGCCTCGGTTTTTGAGGATATTCAACAACAGGGAAGTTTTGCACAGAAGAAAAAACAAGAAACTGAAGGTATTCACTGAGTCTTATGAGGGCTGAAAATGTTTATCCAAAGAAAACCATTCATGTAAAATATCTTTGATACGTTAAAGCAAACCAGCCGGCCACACCTGGCACGGTGTTTTGCTGTGAGTGCTGCTTACAGACGTTTGTGGTTAGGAGGTCATTTTGGGGTCCAATCCCATTCGGGTTGGAAAACAGCCTTTCAGTTCCACTACTGTACGGAGTGTGAATAGTAATGTCTTCTGAGCATTAGACTCGGGGATGGCAGCGGGAAACACAATCACTCCTTCGCCGTCCCTCATTTACATGATAATAACAACTTACTTTGTATTTGGTTGCACCTCACATACATTCGGCTTCAGTGGTAGCAATTTGTTCTGCAACATGGTAATAGGTATAGAGGAAAATAAACTTCATTTTGTTTCATTTGGTAAAGAACAGGAGTTGGAGCTTCAGTACGCCTGGTTAGTAAGATTTAGCCGAGGATACATAGACAAAAGGATAAACTTAAATTAAGTAGGATTTTTTTCATCCTGTCAGCACTCTCTCAACTCTCTGGGCATTGGACAATGTGTTGAGTGTGCTCTTTGGTACTGGACCCCACCTCTGGGGCCATCCAACAAAATGGAGGATGGCCTGTAATAAATGCAATGTGGTGGTGCACTTCTTTGAACATGCACGTATAGGTAGCAATAAATGTGAAGGTGCGATAGTTTGGCTAACTGGTTTTATGAAAAAACAAACAATGGAGACTCGAAAAGTTCAGTTTGTATCTTGACAGTCTTCCAAACTCTGGGAAGACATTTGTTCAATGACCTCAGGGGATCTTATATAAACAGTGAAATGTTGTCTGCACAGTTTTTTTTTTAATGCAATGCGAGATAATGGTAGTGGATTGAAACATCCGGTTCAGTGGAGCCATGTCTCCCAGAAAAATATGTTCCCAGACAACCGAACTGGCTTGTCAAATGTCTTTTCACAAAACTTACACTGATCAGCCACAACATTAAAACAACTGACAGGTGAAGTGAATAACATTGATTATATTGGTACTATGTGCTGTTCTGATGGAAAACCTTGGATTTTAACATCCATGTTGATGAGACTTAGACACCCTAATAAACACTGTCCCAGAACAAGAACACTCCCTCATGCTAATGGAAATCCCAAATGTCACTGGCCTACCCCTGCAGGAAAATGCACCCCAACACATGGAAACAACATCAACCAATCAGGAACATGTAGAGGAACATGACAATGGTCCAACATGTTGATTTGACCTCCAAACTTCCTACACCCCATTGTGATCAAGCATCAACACGATGCAGTGGAACAAGTTGGATTGACAGAGGCCCCACTGCACAAGCCAGAGTACCCAAAGGATCCAGTGCCAACGTCCTGGTTCCAGACCCCATAGGACACCCTGAGAGGTCCTCTTGTCCAGGCCCAATGGTTCAGAGCATTTTTTAGCACATAAGGGGAACCAACACAATATTAGGCAGGTGGTCATAATGTTATGCCTGATTGGTGTATATTCTGCAGGATTACGCTTGTTTTTGACACGTCACAAATACATTTCAAATCAACGCATCTTTGTCATTTACTGCGTTGCTTTCCACATGTCACTTTTTCAGACATTCAGTCATATATTATATGGGACAGGACTTGGTAACCCAGACAATGAAGGAGAAACTAGAACATTTGTGAAAGAATCATATTTAAACAGAATCAAATTGCTTTGATGAACTTAACCAAGTTGTTTAGGTTGTATCACCAAGTATGTAACAAGTAGCTAATGCTGAGAAAGGGTCAGGTTTAACTCAAAGCATGACATTTGAAAATGAAAGTAAAGAGCAGTTGAAAATAAAACTTGAGTCTAAACATATTGGCCCCACCTGCAACATGAACACCCTGTGTCTGACCTATGTGACATCATTCCGCCAACCTCCTTATGTGGGCTTTGTGGCTCCATAAAAGTGAAAATATTTCCTACTATGTGACCTCCTCAGGAGAAAAAAAATGGAATATAATAGAAAACAGAAATACTTTATTAATCCCTGAGGGGAAATTCTGTTGTTTCTGCAGAAAGAGTAAAGTTACCACCACCATAAATACAGATAAATAAGCAAAAACATGCAGTAAACAACAGGAAAATATAAGATGCAAAATGCACAATAAGTGTAAGATACATTCTGAGTAAAAATGTCCTATGTGAATAAGAAAGTGTTTATGTGTAGTGCAAATAATGTGCAAGAGTAGACGAAAAAGTGTGCAAAAGATAGGTTTCGTTTAAAGCGTAATTGAGAATCTGGTTTATAGAAACTCTGTGCTATTAGAAAACCGAAGCCGGTCTGTGGTCTGAAACGACTATACTTGAAAATAATTTTAAAAAACACCTCAACTGGCTCCTTTCAGTGCAGAGAGGGGCATTGGTTCTAGTCTGAGCCCCAAACTCCTTCCCCTATCTATCATAAGTTTCAGTGCATTGAGTTACAGGCATTAATGTCAGCAGATAAAGTCAGGTTTAAACCCAGGTTAAAGATAGAGCTGGGGTCTACCTTTTTTTAAACAGAGAGGCGGTGTAACACTTGCTTGCAGCCGAGCCTTTAATGGGCTCCCTCACTCTTCTCATCTATCAAGGGACTGAGCGCGAGTCGGAAGAAATTGTGAGTTTAAAAGTAAACTGGCAGCCTTATTGCCTTCCACACTGGAAGGTTACACTGTGAAATTTATTCAAGTGACTTTGTGTAGTGATGCACTGCCTACTTGAACTCTCTGTTACTAGTCAGATAATAAATTAAGACATTTTATTCAGGGGAGCTTACTTATACCACCCTGTCCCTTTCCACCACTTATCTCATTTGTGCAGCAGTTTATACTCTGGCAGAGCAGAGTTATACAAAAATTGGTTGATTTGATAAATGTAATATGATAGCTTCTCTCAATTCTGGACCCCGCGTGTCTCTTTGTTCACGTAAAGTTCAGCACTGTCATGGTATTCTGTAACTGGTCAGCGTTATTGCATTTTAAAGTTCAGAAAGTTGTGCTCTATGCAAAAGCACAGCGCACATTTATTTTTGCCTAAACTGATCACAGTGGTCCCATTGAAATGAAGAGACATTTGCCTGAAATGTCACAGTAATAATCGCTGGTGAATGCGCCCTTAGGATTCTCAGGCCTTCACCGTTAACTGCAGGAGAACCATGTGTGCTATACAAGTCAGCATAAATGCTAAGCTGGGGTAGCTGGCATCTGGAATAAGGGACTGTTTGCACCCAGTGTTGTCGGAATCATGTTTGATCAGAAGCAAAGATCTAAGCGGCCATGGGAATTACTCAATTGTGACAATGACTTCCTCATCTCTCTCCACTGACTGATCTTTAGAGAAAGAGTTAAATGAAGCGTCTCTTTCTTTCTGTGCATTCCTATTGCAGTGGCCCTTTTCACCAGTAACCCCAATGTTTCCTTCTCCCCAGAGGGAGGGAGATGACAGGTGGTCCCACTGAGCTTTAGACTGCTAACCCCACTGTGCACACACTTGCTGAGTGGCACTTTGTGCAGCTGGAGATCTGTGGTGCTTTCACCCCTTGGCTGCACAGCACACTGAGAAGAAGATACATGCTTCAATTCAGCTGTCAAGCCTTTTCCCTTATAGATGGGCAGTTTTCCATACTGTTCTCTCGAACTGTGCTGAGTTGGAGCCAACAGAAGAGGGAATCAGTTCCCTTCCAACAAAGAAAGCCATCATGGAGATGTCTCGCCACGAGATACTCATGCTATTTTTTTTCCCACTACGCCATTGTCCGCAAGAAGTCGGCGGCATCTCTCTGCTACATGCAAAAAATCAACCATTATCTGAGGTCTCTGACAGACTTGTTTGTGTATCAGATTGCGCATTGTGCTACTAGCACAGGGAAAACCTCAAGTGTCCTCAGCTGGGGAAGACTAGACCTGTGAAAAGCAGGCGTAGTTTGGAGTGACAAATATAAAGTATATAATGGAATAAATATGTGCTCTTCTCTTTGGCACTCAAGGTAACAGACTTATGGTGTTTTGTGGCTGGAGGCTGGAGACCCAAAGCAGGCAGTTGTCTGTTGTTAGCGTTTTGCTCAGGTGCTCTTTTCTATCCCACACTGCATACATTCACACACTTCAGGTGCAGCGGTTGTGCATTACATCCCCTATGATATTTACTTTTGGCTACAGTTGCCAGTGAACTCCATCAGAATGTAAAGATGATGCTTCTTTCTGAAGTTGCCTTGCAAAAATTCAGTACTGTTGTCAGTTACTGGGCAATGCACATAGTCATTAAAATGAAGTCATATAAGGAAGTTAAGTTTCCTGATTATTAGCAGTTTGAAAGGGAAAAATGATTAGTTTTCCATTTTGGGGTAAAATTATTCAGATTCAAGGCAATAACTGAAAGACAGATTTCTGTGACGTACACAGTTTTCACAAGCTAAAAACAATTATGGGATATATGCATAGATGCGCGCCATATCATGTGTATTCTGAGAAACACATCGAGTTTCCCGAACACTCCCCTCGTTTTGGCACACACCCAAGGAAATGATCTTCAATTAACCTGTCAATCAAACGCAGTTTTCTTCCAGTTCAGGATTCATTTCGCCCGTCAGTCCGAGGTGAAAGGTCTCATTTTGCCATTAGTTTCTCAAAAGTCTTCATATGTGCAGCAATTTAAAACTAACAGGCTTAATAAGGGAAACGGCGGACCACACAACCCAGAAACTGACAGACTAATGCACAATCCTAAAGCTTGTGGTGCTGAAACTGTAATTAATTGAGAATAATTATTGCTTTCATCGACTGAATTACATTAGAAAATGGTTTCAGAACCTTCCAAATGACTTGGCGAGAGGTTGGCTTAACTCCCTTTTGAATAGTTTTCAGATGGCTGCATTGCCGATGGGATAAAACTTTAGTTAAAAAGATATTCATTCATAATTCCTGGAAATGACTTACATAAAATCTGCATGGAACATTCATGAATAGTGATACGTGTCTGACCCAAATAATACAAGAGAAATCGAAAGTGACACTTTGTCTCGGCGTTTCAAGCAAGGTAATTTTTATATTGAATAAACGATAAATACTTCATAATTTTTTTCCATCTTTCTCCCCCCCAGCTCGTCTTTCCTTTGTCCCTTCGATAACAGGTTTGGCTTTGGGTTTTAACAGGTTTTTAACTTGGACTCTCTTCTCTGACATTGTAAGAAATGGAAATCCATGTGCATATTTGCTTTTGAATATTCCGTAACAGGTCGAAGCCAAGCAACAGAAAACAAAATGTGCGACCAGCATTTTAAAACAAATAAGCACAGAAATAGCCTGCTCCTAAAACAGCGAACGGCGATCAAAATGCAAAAGGGTCAGAAAAGTTTCCATCAGGGTGAGAGGAATACAAAATGACACGGATGAACACCAGAAAATGCCTGTCTTAAAATGGCATTTTAAGACAGGCAACCCCAAGAGACAGTGGCATACATGGTAAACAATATGCTGAGCCTTTATTCTCCAGTCAGCACATGCATGTAATTGAATAAGGCCCTTGCTAAAAAGCTAATTAGTGACGGTCAAATATTGATCCTTGCATGTATTAGCCAAATTAATCTATTCCAACAATAGCTAATCAGTGTATACTGTAAAAACTCTCCAACAGTAACCATCACCTAAGTGGACTCATCCACTCTTCTACTCAGTATAAAAAGTATGTTACTGAAACAATCTTTTAAGACAGATTCATGATATTTTAATGTTTTACATAGGCTCAAGTCTGACAGAAGCCTTCACTTGGATTATGTTTTATCACTGTGTACCTCACAAACTCAATGAAAAAAATTATATGTTTCGGAAGGTCTAAGTCTTGTTTCATATTATTCAAACACACCTTTTTTTGATTTAGCATCAAAGAAAAGTTGACGCCATACGAGGTGTCTGCCTGAGCGGCCCCAAGCAGAGTTTTTCTTATAGCCTGAAAAGGCTGCAGGAACAGATCCTTCGCGATGCACCGAAGGAAATGTTCAACAATGGCATGACCTCAATTAAGATGAAGATCTCCAAGAAGTGGGAATATCTCACTGTGAGCTCTGAACTAAAGGCAAATATAACTTACAAAGAATTTCTGTGATCTAGAGTACAGTTTGAAAATGGTGACACAAAAATGCCCTGCAGAAAAACGTCATCTGAACATTGGGAGGGAAAAGCGTCATTCATACTAAACCTTTTTTCTTTGTATTGCAAAATCCACTGAAGAAAGCACTGAAATTCAGATTTTGAAAAAGAAATAAGTTAGAAATTAGTCTTTAACATAGCAGAAGTGAAAAAATGTAGTACACATTAATAACATTTTGGATTAATAAAGGTATACACCAATCAGCCATAACATTAAAACAACTGACAGGTCAAGTGAATAACATTGATCATATTGGTACTATGTGGTGTTCTGATGGAAAACCTTGGATTTGACATCCATGTTGATGAGACTTAGACACCCAGATAAACATTGTCCCACAACAAGCACACTCCCTCATGCAAATGGAAATCCCAAATGTCACTGGACTACCCCCGCAGGAAAATGCACCCCACCACATGGAAAAAACATCAAACAATCAGGAACATGTTGAGGAACAAACTTCCTACACCCCATTCTGATTGAGCATCAACAGGATGCAGTGGAACAAGTTGGATTGACAGAGGCCCCACTGCACAAGCCAGAGTACCCAAAGGATCCAGTGCTAACGTCCTGGTTCCAGACCCCATAGGACACCCTGAGAGGTCCTCTTGTCCATGCCCAATGGTTCAGAGCATTTTTGAGCACATAAGGGGGACCAACACAATATCAGGCAGGTGGTCATAATGTTATGCCTGATCGGTGTATATGTTGGACGTTGCTAAGAAGTGCAATATGATCTGGGCATCATTGTTATCAAGATTTCTCTTTCGTAAGAGTAGGCACAAGTAAAGTAAGTTGCTGTCTGTGGATATGACAATATGTTTTAAATCTCAGCCGTGATGGAAACAGAGGCACAAATCCCAATTCACTTAGCCAAATCACTTCTTTCACTTCATTTTAAAGGTTGACAGTTAAATGTCAGTGTCAAGTTTTGCAGACAAATGTTTCAAGTTCAGTTTTAAAGATGATGATGGTGGTAGACATCCGTCAGTGTTCTGGCCCTTCTTCCTCTGGGGAGCATGAGAGCTGATATCGTGTTTAACATCCATCTATTTGATCATTTTCGATATATTTCACTCAGAAACAGAAATTTTACAAGATCATAGTGGAGCTAGAAATCTACTCAGGAGTTGCTTCAATATGTATGTGTAGCTAAAACTTAGCAACATTGCCTCTAAATGCACTGAAATAACATCCACTGTCTTATCTACATTCAGCTAACAATGATTCAACATACTGCTCATTTACTGGAACAGTGACAATGTTTTGTACAACTTTTAACTACTCTACACCCATGTGTGCACAGCTTAAGTGTGTGTACATGGGTGTAGAGTAGGTGTTCTTGTTGTAAGAGGTCTGAATAAGCAGCCTTTTGCACAATAGGTGGATTACCATTCCAATCTACTAAATAGTACTACAAAGACTGAATGTATCCGTCACTGTCATGCAGGTTGTACAACTCTGCACATTAAAGAGGCATTTATTGAGGACAGTGAATGCCATGTTGACAATGTTCTACTGCAGTTCTGACTCCACTAATCAGAGTCGCTTTTGCCGCTGAGGACAAAACATTTTTCCACGCGCTATCTGCAGCTCTGGTATGTACTCAGTCATGTTTATTTATGTTATGTGTGCAGCACTTTAGTGAGATGAAGAAATATGTATTACTTAAAAGGATCTGAGATAACACCTCAGCTAGACAACTATCTCAAATAATTACATGTGTGACAATGTGTGACAATTTGAACCCAGTGCAAGATTAACTTGGGACTTACTTCTTCATTACATCGAGTGATTTTCCTTTGTAAACAGCATTTGTCACATCACTTTAAGGCCTCATGCATTCTCGCTGCATGTGAGAATTTCAAATAAATTCACAGCTGGACTTCTGAATGTGCCCACTTTCAGTTAATGAGTATACCACACATTCAGGGTGTTTTTCCATTGATTTGTTTGCGTGCATAGCGTAAGCAGTGTTGTGTAATTTCGTACAATATTATGACAATGTCCCATTTGCACCATTATCTCTGTTATTAGCGAAGCCCCAAGAAGAATCAAGGTAATCCTAGAATGGAATTAAATCATTTTAAATTTGCAATTAGGTAAATGAAGTTCAGTAGGTGGTCACAATACAGGGGTCATATCACAAAACAGCAGCAGATTAAAATAAAAGTGAATGGGAAATTTCATCTGGCAGGTAAGTTCAGTCAGTCGCCCTTTTCATCTTTCCTTCATTGTCTCTTTTTTGGCAGTGCCTGATGCCGTTTTCTCACCCCATGTTCACTCTTTGTTTTGTGTCTCATATCAAGATAAAAGCCAGATGCAATTTAGTACAATTGTTTATATTCAGCCACACACATTTCCATTGGTCAGACTGAAAATCTGATTTCATCCGTCTTGGTTTTCCTAGGTCTTTCTGCAAATCAGCGTGATCCTCACTCCAGTGCACATAGTCATAGTAACGCACCTGAAGCTGTTCAGTAACTGCTCAGAGGGTGCTACAAGAAGAATAACTGCAGCAGTTTACCAGTTTAGATCCACAAGAACAGTTTAGACTGGCAACTAACAACTGTGACAAATAACTTTCACTTGTTATTTGGCTCTGATTCATGTCACTCCTAATTCAGTATTAGCGCTGATTTAACCCTACAACAGGTTGTTAGGCATTTGCATGATGTGTTAAAATTGCTATATGACGACCTGGCTCCAGGGTCGCAACACAAAACTGAGAACGGCACCAAAGTTGCAAATATAGTAAGTGTTATATTTCAATGAATATCTTAAAGTAAAATCAAGGGGATAAAGTGTTTAAGCATAAGCAGCCCTGTGGACAAGTAAGACAGTGAAACCTAATACACCACCCAAAAACTCCTGCAATTCCACTGCAGCTTCAGAGGTGAAGAGATGCACAACAGCAATACTGGTTACTTCCATAGAGCACGTATTGACATATACAACAATCAACCACAACATTATGACCACTGACAGGTGAAGTGAAGAACGTTGATCATATTGGTACTATGTGCTGTTCTGCAGGAAAACCTTGGATTTTAACATCCATGTTGATGAGACTTAGACACCCAAATAAACATTATCCCACAACAAACACACTCCCTCATGCAAATGGAAATCCCAAATGTCACTGGCCTACCCCTGCAGGAAAATGCACCCCACCACATGGAAAAAAAACATCAAACAATCAGGAATGTGTTGATGAACATGACAATGGTCCAGCATGTTGATTTGACCTCCAAACTTCCTACACCCCATTCTGATCAAGCATCAACAGGATGCAGTGGAACAAGTTTGATTGATGAAGGCCCCAATTCACAATCCAGAGTACCAAAGGTATTCAGTGCCAACGTCCTGGTTCCAGACCCCATAGGACACCCTGAGAGGTCCTCTTGCCCATGTCCAATGGTTCAGAGCATTTTTAAGCACATAAGGGGGACCAACACAATATTATGCAGGTGGTCATAATGTTGTGATTGATCGATTTATATGTGTGTGGAGACTTGGACGCCTTTACACCCTCTCCACATCCACCTAGAACACATTAAAAATCACCTCCCATCTTGAATTCTTGAACACTTCTTCACACTTGAGGTTTTCGATAACTCATAGCTATTCCAACTGCCTAAGACACATGAAAGGTTTAAATGGGCTGTTTGTCTGTTTCTGTCATCCTTCCAAAATCGCTGTGTCTGCTTCTCAGACTAAGCTCGTATCTATTTGTCAACACCTGTACCATTGTCTGTTAAAGCTCGTTGCTACCTCTCAGAGTGTGTTTCTCAGTTTGCACCTGAGTCTGTCTTGGTCTCAGCCAGTTCCTGTTTTTCAGTCTGCACCCACTCCTGAACCTATACTGATCATCACAGCACATTGTAGTAGCAGGTAGAATACAAAAAAAATTCATTTTAGTGGCAAGAAATTATACAATATGTGCAAAATCAGACATTAGTTCAACTGGAACTTTGAAACATCACTGCCAAATAAACTTAACAAACAAAACTGGACATATTTAGTATTCATTCAGTCTCCATTTTGCATTATTTGTAATATGGGGAAGGAATTACCCTCCTCCAGAGATCATCTGACAAATTCACCTGCCGGCTTAACTCTCCCCAATACCTTTATCAACTCCCCAGTATAAACAGAGACCAGTTTTCTGTACCTCTTCTCTCAGTCACCTAAGACTCTATTTCCTTCCAGTTCACTCTTACTGACACTCGGTTTGTGCCAAACACTTACTACCTTCCTGTTCAATCCATCTAATACATTTTGCTTGACATTCCATTAACTGCAAGCTTTGAAATTTAGACGATTACTTTAAAATAGAGCATTTTAAAGGTTAACTTAAAGTGAGAAGATTGAATGCTTTCCATGTCTCTCTTTATCTCATCCACTCACACAAGCAGACATGCACACAACCTCCCACTTATTACATGAAGGCTGGAGGTGTGCTTGTGTGCGTCGCTCAGCATGACCTTTGGTTCTGAAGAAACCGTCAATCCACATGTTCATAATTGAGTTTGTCTCATTAAAGTGGAAGACCTCCGACCTTGTGGGCCATTCCCTCAACAGCACTTAAAGTTTACTAAAGCAGTTAAAGTAGAGAACATGCTAGCGGGGGAAAAAATGGATGGATGTAGGTGTGTTGGAATGCAAATCAGGCTCCCACTTGGCTGATAGTCTGAGGTGAATATGTGGGAATTTAAGGGAATCAAATGACCAGTACTTCATTTGTTGACTGTGTGGTAAAATTGATCGGAAATATATGTATGTGTTTTGATGCATGTCCCCATAGTTCCAGTGAACGTGTCTCAAGTGGTTGTAGTACAAAGGCATCTGGACATCTAGAAGTTCCAGTCACTGGTAAATTAGTACTCCTGGCTATAACTACACCATGAAGGCAAAAGAACACTCCGACTGAACACTCAGTGAAAAGGTTATTTAAAAGTATAAGTCAAGAAATGAGTCAAGAAAATGTCCAAGTCACTGAAAATTGCTTTGAGTACAGTAAATGGCACATGTGTAAATCTGCCAAGACAACAATGACTCCTCTGATGGAGTCCAGATCTTATGTCGCTTAATCCTCCATAGGGTTGCAAAGGGGCTGGCTCCTATCTAAGCTGACTTTGGGTGAAGGCAGGGGACACCCTTGACAGGTCACCAGTCTATCGCAGGGCACTAATCAGACCAAAAAACTGAAATTAAAATCAACTGGAAGATTATTTTTTGGTCTGATGAGACCAACATTGGGGTTTTTTAGACTTCAGACTAGATGCTATGTTTGTTGGACACCAAACACTGCACAGCATTAAAAACACACTATCCCCACTGTGAAGCATGGTGGTGGCAGCATCATGATGTGAGGAAGCTCCTCTGGCTTTTCTCTCTCTCCTTCTTACAAGGCTTGTAAACGTGGAGGGTAAAAAAGAATGCAGCAAAGTATAAGGAACTCCTGGAGGACAACATTTGTTTGCCAAACAATGACCCGAAGTATCAAGCTAAAGCAACACAAAACTGATTTAAAGTCAACAGGGTGAATGCTTCGGAGTGGCTGAGTCAGAGGCCAGACTTCACTGCAACTGAGAATTTTTGGCTGGACTTGAAAGGGCCTATTCATTCCCTGATCCCTGCACAACCGGACAGAGCATGAGCAGTTTTGCAAAACTGAATGGGGTAAAATTATTTAGATGTGCAAGGCTAATTGACACCTATCCACACAGGCTCAATACTGCAGTTAAAGGGTCATCTACTAAATACTGACTTGAAAGGGATGAATATTTGTGTAATCACTTATTTCACACATTACATTTTTAATAAACCGTTACATTTCTTCGTCTGTTTTCACTTTGACATATAATAATCTTTTTGTCCTTTTGTAAATTCTTGTCAACAAAGCCAAATTAAATCGACTATAATTTACTGTAGAAAGGCAGTTGAAGGGGAAAACATCCAAAAGGTGAATATTATTATAGGCTCTTATTAGGCCTTATTACATGACTAATCTGCTTCACATTGCCTTAATTGCAAAGAATCAATCATTAAATGTGCCTCTCCGGTCAAATTTTCTGAATGACTGTGTGACCGTTCCAAATATATTGTGTTAAGCTGTGTCTTTCAAAGATCGTCACTGCTGCATGCGTCACATCGCCGGCAATAACTGACAGCACGTCGTTATGAAAAGATCATACAAGGATGAGTCGGCTGATGCTCCGGCCTTGAACGGGACATACACGTGAGATGCTCATTCCCAGCAAGTTTTCTTTTCTTCTTTTTTATTTTTCTATTTTTTTTCTTTTTTTTATATCTTATGCCAACAATAATCTATGTGATTAAGTTAACAGCAAAAAAAAGTGGCGGCCCTAATTAAAAATCAAATAGCTGTATAGTATTCTGCCTTGTGCACCTGTAATGTGGGCACAGATGGTGTGGACTCTCCTCACCTCTGTTAGTTGTCTTGCGTTGTGCAGGAAACACATTAACACAGGAGTCGTCTGGCTTTTTTCAGGTCGCACTTCCCCAAAGGACTAAGTTGAACAGTGTCTGCATCCTTTTGTCCTCATTATTTTGCCATCAGTGTCCCATCATCGGTATGGACTTCCAGCCGCCCTGCAAAACCAAGACTCCCTAACCATTTAAATCACCCATCGTACCACTGCTTTAAAACACCCAGACAGCCATCTTAGTAGAGCTAACACTCATGTTAAAAATAGAGATGAGACATTTAAGGAAATGTACAAGTTTTACATGATGATGATGCTGATAATAAAAAAAGGTATGTATGTGATAATTACTAGACACTTTGCAGCCCTCTGCTAATTGGTCTTCAATCCAATGTGAGACACCCTTTGTAGCGCTGTTTTAGGTGTAAGAAAATAATAACTGTGGTGTTTGTACCTGAATTCAATCTAACAAGGCTGAAAAGGCTCTTGAATCTAGCATTTTCACCACCTGATGCTGGGTGCACAGGAGCTACAAACTACAGCTGATCCAAGGGGAGCTTAGTCCTTTTAATAGGACATGACCCCCCTCTAAAAATGAAATTTTAAGGGGATCCCTAAAATATTGACAGCATGCTATTTTTATCATGCAATTCTGTTTTTCTATATTTTCATCTTCATGGATCTTGCATAAAATCAGGTAATTATCATTCATGCATAAGGGTGAATAATCACTGATTCACTTTAATAAAGATACCAGCATTCATCCCTATTCTTACCATCGCCATGAAAGCGTGGCAACGAAATATCACTAACTTCACTCCACTTCACCTCAAAGATCAGAAACATTTTCTCTGGGAAAAAAAAGCACGATAAAACAAAACAGAGAAACAAACTCTAACCCTTAGTGGTGCTGAAAGCAGGCAGCAGCAGCTACTTTTCATCTCTATTTTCCTTTCATATTCTTACAAATAAAAAACAATTATAGACAAAACGCTAAATCAAGTGCTTCATTAATGTTGTTTTGACCACAAAAAAGTGAGAAAAGTAGGCTGCCTCGAAAGCCATTGTGCGGTTCGCGCACTGCAGGAAGCTCTCAATTACTTAAAAAGCAGGGCAGTTTGTTGGCACTGCTAAGCTTGAAAGTAACAATAGAGCTGTCCACTTTAACTCAGGAAGTGCAATTGTATTGACAATTTTACTGGCAAAAAAAGGAAAGAAGCAAACTGCAGATTAGTAGTGAATTACACAGGGGTTGAAACCACATGCAGAATCACTGCTGCAGTACACCACAACATGTGGTTTGTAGACTGTAACTCAACAACAACTGGCAAGACTCCATGATGAAAGGTTGAAACTACTGTTAATAAAAGAACCCAACACTCATATACTCCTTTTCCACCAAGCTGGTTCCAGTGTGAGTTCGGAGCCAGTGCCTGACTTAGCACCAGTTCTTTGTGTTTCCGTAAGCACCGGCTCCAGGTGCTAAAAACTGATGCTTAGCAAGGACCAACTCTTTGCTGGGCCAGAGTTAAGAACCAAGTACGCCAGGGGCTGAGGGCAGGGTTATCGTGACCAACGATCAGCGGTGGAAAGGGACACATAAGCAGTAATTTGTGTCCTTTTTCTCCAGGATGTCCCTGGTCTGATTGTAGATGTATTGGAATGATGCTGGGACACATGTATGTTTTGCACACACTGTTGTGGGGCAAAATCCAGTACAATTGTGTCCCACTAGTAGCGCAATTGCAGATGTGCCCAGGCAACAGGCGACCTCCGTCTCACGGACCTCCCCCTGATCTTTTTCTTTATGAAGATGTTTATCTTCATAGAGTGACGCAATAGCGTGGCTCCAACTTGGCTTCTTGCCAATGGAGAAGCAAACCGGTTCTTAGGAGGAACGAGATTTGAACCACCTAAGCACCAGCACTGAACTAGCATCTTGTTCTTCTAGGTAAAAAGAGAAGGGGTATTATGCTGCTCTCATTTCGTCTGCTATTACAAGTCTTCAAGAGCAGAACACAGACAACATGGCAATGAAACACAGGGGCAGAGCCACAGGGCAAGTTCCCTGAAATTGCACACAACTGCAACCAAATTATCCCACTGAGACAATGGAAGATTAATTCCATGGCAGAACTCAAAGCACTGCTACAAGTTTTTACCTTAGTAATCAAAACCTATGGTGGCACACACAAGACTTCAGCTTTTACCCTCTAACTGAACGGAATGACAACCTTTTTTTTGGCAAGGCATCTGCTTTACTCACAAAATTAGTCGTCCACACCTGAAATGTAATTAATTACTTAAATACCTTGAAAATATGGGCCAGAATAGCATCTGTTGTTAAAATCCTTCCATTTCATCTATTCCTGTCCAGCACTGGGGTCTATCCCATTATGCATTTGGTGACACTCAGAGGGATAACGCATATAGACAAGCACATTCACACTCACATTCACACTTACGGACAAATTAGCTTCAAATACACTTAGACCGCACTGTATGTGTGTGGAGAAATGGAGCCGCCACGAATAAACAGCACAGCCAGAGAACAGGGAAAAATGAGATCATAAAAATAGACAGACATCAAAAATAATATCTAGCATTCTGATGTGGATCATAGGAGAGGCGGATAAAGTGGAGGTAATATTACCTGAGCTGACAACAAGTTGTTATACTGTTTATACCACGCTAACATGTGCTAATGGCATCTGGTGGCTCTGAATGTTGTATACAACACCTTAACACACACACACACACACATGCACAGGCAGAGCTGGTGTGCCTCCCACTTGTGTCAAAGTGAGTGAGTGTCAGTGTTTACAACTTCAATAAGATGATGAAGCGAAACTAGACTTTTGGTGATAAAAAACAAGGGGAGAAAAACATGAGAATGAATTGTGAGAACAGCAATCAGGTTAAATTGTGTTCTTTCCTCTCCGTGTTTATTGTCAGCAAATAGAAATACTGTTACGTTGATGTGCTAGGTGGCAGTGTCTGTCTCGCTAACTTAGCTGGGCCGTGCATCTCTCAGCCTGTCCTTGCTGTCTTGCTTGCTCACAGCCATTTCCAGGCTGTTCTCAGTCATTTTGATGCCTGACAGAAGTGAGAGTAAAATACAACTATTTATTAGGTTTGATGAACACCAATGGGCAAGTTAACACACTATAAAGCTGTTGTGCATAAACATGCATTTATATTCACAGGCATGAGATGAAACTTGCACTCTCCAGCAGCAGCAACCTCTGTGGGAACGAGTCCAGACAGTAAATGAGCAACATGGTACTGTTCATAGGCGCGCATACACCGTTCAGCCACAATATTAAAACCTCTGACAGGTGAGGTAAATAACATTGATCATATCGGTACTATGTGCTGTTCTGCTGGAAAACCTTGGATTTTAACATCCATGTTGATGAGATTTAGACACCCAAATACACATTGTCCCACAACAAGCACACTCCCTCATGCTAATGGAAATCCCAAATGTCACTGGCCTACCCCTGCAGGAAAATGCACCCCACCACATCGAAAACAACACATCAAACAATCAGGAACATGTTGAGGAACATGACAATGGTCCAACATGTTGATTTGACCTCCAGACTTCCTACAGCCCATTCTGATCAAGCATCAACAGGATGCAGTGGAACAAGTTTGATTGACAGAGGCTCCACTGCACAAGCCAGAGTACCCAAAGGATCCAGTGCCAATGTCCTGGTTCCAGACCCCATAGGACACCCTGAGAGGTCCTCTTGTCCATGCCCAATGGTTCAGAGCATTTTTGAGCACATAAGCAGGACCAACACAATATTAGGCAGGTGGCCATAATGTTATGCCTGATCGGTGTAGTTTTGAAACAAAACAATGATTATCTAGTCTCTGGGTTGAGATTTAGTTATGCCTATGGACTAATGTAAGATGGAAAACAATTGACTGAGAATGATAAATGTTACTCTAAAAAGTGGATTAGTTAAGCATACTGGCCAATATGTAGATGCACATCTCTCAGTAAAAAAATAATCATCACATAATTAGTCAAGCTGTCGTATAAATCATATTTTATTTGTTTCCAAATGTATCAAAAAGAAAATCTGGAGGAGCCACTTGAAATGAGCACGTTGCAGCTGGTAAAATGGATAATAGCATTGTTATCTGCACTTTCTTAGACCGACAGATGGAACAACCAGTTTTCAAGGTAGGAGTATTGTAGTGGGAGCACTGGGTGTCAGGTGTGACTGTAGCAAAGGTAAAATATAGACATGGCACATTTGTCAGGCGAGAGGCACCTTTGGAGAATTTTGCTTTGGGGATTTTTGTTTGTTTGTTTGTTCTTGTGAGTTTAATGTTTCATATATCAGCAACATGGTTTCAGGCTGAGTGCCACAAACAGAACCGGAAAAAACTGAGAAGTGTTTGCCTTTTTTAAAAAGAACAGTGCTCCACATCAATCCAAAAACACATCAGCTACACATAATGAATTACATGCCAAAGTCACAACAGAAATCTACACCTAACAATAAATGTTGTTGTGCTAGTGGTTAAATGCCAGCGCTGGCTAGCACGACTTGCCAAGTGGAAATCTAAGATGTATAATTAAAGCCAGACCTCCACACCTCTGTATTTTACTGCACTGCATGGATGTTGCCGCAAAAGACTGTGATGCAGACCGGTTAGAAATGAAATATGCACTTTCCTCATAATGGTAAAATAGTTTCTTGAAGATATTTGAAATAAAAAAAGGACAGAAAAGGCAGGTGGTGGAAAATGTGTATTTATAGTAGAGGTTTCATTTTTTTTTTTGACTGGTTTGTTTTTATTAGTTTTTGGATGACCTGCAACCTGCTGTTAGTAATTTGATTTTTCAATGTTATAAAGTGTGTTTTCGGCTGTCGACATTGGTAGCAAAACAGCAATTACTCATTAGTTTGGCTCTTTTTCCAAAACCTGATGCTAAAATTAGCTAATAGGCAATTTTAAGTTGTTTTAACTGCTATTACAAGTTCAAGAAAAAGTTGTGTGGTCCACCTAAATTGCAAGTGAACCTGGCCACTTTTCTTCAGCCTGCTTTCAAGCGCTCCCTCTCCACTATATTATTTCTGCATGTTTCCTCTATTTTTGGCTCCTTCTCGTTCGGGGAGAAATTCATAGAGAACACTGTCAGGCTCTTCAACCTCAACAGTGAGGGGAAAAATTAATCTTTAGCTGAGGAGAGCAGATCGGCGGGCGACAAAGCAGCACAGCCATTAGGGCTGCGGAGGAGGCCAAATGCGCTCGTGGTCATAGATCGACGCAAATGACTGCGCCAGGGGGACGACAATTCCCCTCTGCTGGAGCTTCTGCTGGATGATCATTAGTGTGCTGGGTTTGATTGATATGGCACATTTCCGATGGCAGGTGGACGACTCATCTCAACATGGCAGTCCCCAGTGATTAATCTCATTTTAAGATGCATCTGGAGGAGTCGACTCATTCTAGGCGGGCTGGTGTAAATTAAAGCATATAATAACGCAGCACAGCCCGAGCTATTGGAGTCGGGCTAAACTGGAACGTCAGCGCTTCGCATCATTCAAATCAGCTGCCAGGGCGAGATTGTTGGTCCTGATGAATGTATATGAAGTGACACAAAGCAAGTGTCGGATTAATAATTCAGCCCGCCATTGTGACACCGAAGTATATGGTGTTGAGCCATGCAGGTGGAAACAACACTGGGATCGATTCATCACGGTCCCCGCACTTCACGCCGACCGCAGCAGGCCTCCCGACTCTGGCGACGGATTGATTAAAGTTCTTGATTAACCATTTTGAAATCAAACCTTTCAAGTACACTCTGCTTACATCTAGAAAGCTGATG
This sequence comes from Dascyllus trimaculatus, assembly GCA_024666655.1. NCBI lineage: Eukaryota > Metazoa > Chordata > Actinopteri > Pomacentridae > Dascyllus > Dascyllus trimaculatus. The sequence continues at coordinate 29,061,915 of CM045457.1, forward strand.
GCTGAGAAGCAGAATAAAGGAAGGAGAGGTTTGCTTACAACATGTTCGGTGCTTGAATGTGAAGCAGGGTAAGGCCTGATAAAGAGTATGTTTGGTCAGCAAAACAATTAACCTTGATAAATAAAGGTAAAAATATAACAGCGGAGGCTTAGGTGCCCAAGGTTAATGGTTTGGGAGAAACTATTTCTGCCCTCAGGAGATTATTGTAATTAGAGGTTCTGGAGGATGTAATTCTACAAGTGAAATTAGATGTTTTTGCAGCAGTGCCCGTAATCGCGAGGCCGTATAGAGAGGATAGAAAATCTCTCGATATTAAAAGCACCGTGCTTATTTCACTCCGTCTAACATGGCTGGACTTGAAGTCTTATTCAGTGGGGTTCAGTCAAAGGGCTACAAGGCAATAGAGTTCAGTGGTAACCATGGATTCTTTCATTCAGTTAATGCCTTTTGCTTGAAAGTGAAACACAGCCTGAGAACTCATTGTCTGCGGCAGATATTTAATTGAAACAGAGAAAGGGGGGTTTGTCATTTGCACTCTCGTTCTGAAGACTTTTCCAATATTGTAAAAATTTCTGTGTAGACTTGGTGTGAAATTATTATTTTTCTTCTTTATAACGGAATCTGCTGCCAGCTTTATCTTAGGCTTACAGTCCTGCGTTTTCAAGAACATCTCTATCCTGTACTGCCAACTGCAGTACGTGACAATCTGGAATTTTAGGCACACTAAATTATAAACGCAATTTTGATTAAAAAGAATGATTAAATTCCCGTATTTCACACCTAAAAGACAGAGCTATATGTTTTCATACAATGCATCACAAGTTGTCCCATCCAATTGGGGGGGGACACTAATAAAGACTATGTTGTATTTTATATTTGAAATGAATTCAGTTTCTGTTTATTAGTATAAAAAAGATATAGAAAATAACACACAGGAACCTCCCAAGAGGAGATCTGTACTTTTCATCAGCACTGTATATCAGTGAAACATGGAGATGCTACTTTTTGAAATAAGACAGAACTTCAGAAACTCAGCGAGTACGAAGCCTGAATAAAGATGAAGAAGATTTCACACCTCTGTCACATATAATGTGACGTTTCCACTTCATTTTACATGTTTTGAGTCGCTGCAGAGGCTGATGTTGGGTAAATGTGCAAATGTCGTATGCAGCATATGGCATCAAACGGGGGAAGGTGATTTTAATTTTGACAGCACTTGGTATGCACACATGTCACGAGGTGTTTACAATCAAATACCACTGAAGCAAAAAAAAAAAATCTGTCAGTCAATTTGGGAGCAAGAACAAGTTCAGCATCTCCTTTTGAATGTTGTTGTCCAGATTCTTTTACGTTTGGATCCAAAATTGTACTTGTAAGTCAAGTGTGTGCCAGGTGAAGGTCTTTTCATATCAGCAGAAAATGCTGCCGTCTCCACTTGACCTACATGTTCTGTTTTCACAAAGGCATCAAACATCAAACGAAGACAAAATTCCAAAACTATTGCACACGATCCACTGTGGCTTGCTGAAAACGCGGCGACCCTTTTCACCCGCTTTGTTCTACCTTTGTGTTGTTACCACAGTGTACGTTCCAGGAGGTAGGACAAATTATTGGCTTTGAAATTCAGTCCAAACATCAGAGGCAAAATGAATTACCATGCTGTTGACACTTCACAGAAACAGTCTTCACGAGCAACATTTACAACTTTTCAAAGTTACTGTTTGTTGAAGGGTTATTATATAGAACTGTGGTAGACTGTAGCTGTTTACATTCTTTATATACTGAAAATATACGTCGATCAGCCACAACATTATGACCGCTGACAGGTCAAGTGAATAACATTGATCGTATTGGTACTATGTGCTGTTCTGCTGGAAAACCTTGGATTTTAACATCCATGTCGATGAGACTTAGACACCCAAATAAACATTGTCCAACAACAAGCACACTCCCTCATGAAAATGGAAATCACAAATGTCACTGGCCTACCCCTGCAGGAAAATGCACCCGACCACATGGAAGCAACATCAAACAATCAGGAACATGTTGAGGAACATGACAATGGCCCAACATGTTGATTTGACCTCCAAACTTCCTACACCCCATTCTGATCAAGCATCAACAGGATGCAGTGGAACAAGTTTGATTGACAGAGGCCCCACTGCACAAGCCAGAGTACCCAAAGGATTCAATGCCAACGTCCTGGTTCCAGACCCCATAGGACACCCTGAGAGGTCCTCTTGCCCATGGCCAATGGTTCAGAGCATTTTTGAGCACCAGTCAGGTGGTCAAAATGTTATGCCTGATTGGTGTGTAAGATATTGGGTGAGTGAAAAAGAACCAAGCGAGTTGGGGAGAAATTTTTAAATTCATGTGTTGGATTTTAAACCTCATCCCAGCAACAGACACAAAACACCTGAAACACATTCATGCTGATGAAAGATTTTAAGTTAAAGCTACAATATTCAGCTTTTTACCCTCAGACAGGAAAGTAAAATGCGACCCCTGTAAACTCCCAAGCCTCAGAGGGATAAGTTCATACCCCAACACTTATCATTTAATGTGATGAGCTTTCAGCCTGCAGGAACACAGAGAATCTGAAGCACAAGGTTTACATCTGCGTCTCCATTCTGGTATTATGAAAAAGCATGTGCATGATCTGCAAAATCACTCACACATGAGTCATTGCGTAAACATTTTATGAAAATGATACATTTTTCAGTGGCTTTAATATATCATTTGGTGGCTTGGGTAAAAAGGCATAGCCATTACATCTGGAAAGTGCCAGCAGTGCTGTACATATCCCATGATATCCGGTTCGTTTATTAGCCAGACCCTTAACTTAATTGTTTTTTTTGACTTATTGTTTTCCTGCATCTATGTCAAAACTTTGCTGTGTCAGAGCAATTACAGTCTCATCTTAAAAGCTAAAAGCCAGCTCACTACTGGCCACACTCGACTTTAGCTAACAGACTCACATCATTACTTGAAAACATAATCTAATATAAAAACAAAACACATAAGTCAGCAATAAGAAACAAAACGGTACTAAGAGGATGTGCTTGATGCAGCTTTCATTTATACCCACAAGCTACAAAGGAACCAAAGATTTCTAATTGATTTTAGGGAGCTCACTAAAAACAATTACACTCTGCCTCTACAAGGAGTCAATGCAGGCTAAGATACAACAAACTGTATAAAGTGCAGTGTCCAGTACATCACAGAATCCCTTCCAGCATGCACCCAGCACACGACAGTAATCAATACAATAGGGATAGGGAAGGTGCCCCTGATTGATCGGGTGGTTAAAGTGTACATAATCAATACAAACACTGACTGGATCATGAACTTTGGAGGGTGTAACTTAAAATCAGGTTATGTATATGCATCTCATGAATCTAGGTATCAGATATATAATGTCTGAATCAAATCATTTAATTGGCTTATAGGGAAAATAGACAAGATTTACCCTCTGTGACTTTAGTTTTATATTGATGAACATGTTTCAAGGACTTGCTGACCCAGAGCACAAGAAGGACGAAAAGGTCAAAGTGACATACACCAATCAGGCATAACATTATGACCACCTGCCTAATATTGTGTTGGTCCCCCTTATGTGCTCAAAAATGCTCTGAACCATTGGGCATGGACAATAGGACCTCTCAAGGTCTGGAAACAGGACATTGGCACTGGATCCTTTGGGTACTCTGGCTTGTGCAGTGGGGCTTCTGTCAATCCAACTTGTTCCACTGCATCCTGTTGATGCTTGATCAGAACGAGGTCTAGGAGTCTGGAGGTCAAATCAACATGTTGGTCCATTGTCATGTTCCTCAACATGTTCCTAATTGATGTTTTTTGCATGTGGTTGGTCACTGATATTTGGGATTTCCATTTGCATAAAGGAGTGTTCTTGTTCTGAGACAATGTTTTTTGGGTGTCTAAGTCTGATCAACACAGATGCCACAGTCCAATGTTTTCAAGTAGAACACCACATAGTACCAATATGATCAATGTTATTCACTTCACCTGTCAGTGGTTTTAATGTTGTGCCTGATCGTTGTAGATGTTATCTTGTGATACTGTACATAGGCAGTTCTGTGCAAAAGCTTCACACAATAAGACGAGTAAATGGTTTAGAATTTAATGCGTTGAACAAACGTGGCAGTTAAAACCGAAGAAAATTCAATCAGTATTTGTTGTGGCCATCCTCCATCTTAAAAATAGCACCAATTCTTCGAGGTGCACTTTCACGCAGTCTTTTGAGGTACTTGACAGGTAAGTTGTTCCAGTCCTCTTGGAAAACCACAGTTCTTCTATTTGTTTACGCCGCTCAATTGCTTCTGTCTCTTCATGTAATCCCAGAGTGATGCAGCAAAGCTAAGATCAGGTCTCTGTTGGGGCCATACCATCTGTTGCAGGGCTCTCCTTCCCACTGAAGATGGTTCTTTATGACTCTGCCTGTATGTTTGTCATGCTGCAGAATGAATCTGGGACCAGCCCGATGCCTCCCCAACAGTAGCGTGTGATGGATAATAACCTAAACACATAAAGTACCTAAAACCTTGTCACAGCGCAGTATGCCATTCCATTTTTCAGTCTGTGACTCAAAAATGAAACCAAAGGCCAAATAACTCTTCAACATTCCTTTGATAGTTGCCTTTTCATCTTCTGATGTTTCTATGGCAGAGAGGGGGTTAGGTTTTTCACCCAGTATAACTGATTGGCTAATCATCTTCCAGATCCCCGATTCTTCTATATTTATTTCTGCGCTCACAGGTTCAGTAACTGATCCAAAGTGTTCTGCACCAGCGCATGTTGTATTTGTTCAGTTGGACTGGATGCCTATCAAATTGTGAAATAGGATTTTTGGATCAATAAACAAAGACATCCACAGTGTTTTTCGTTACCGTGCACACGAATGTCGTCTAAAAACACTTTTCCGAAAGCATTTTTTTTGTCTGTAAGTTGAGTGGGTGAGGTGTCATCTCTAAACCATGTGACGTCTCTCCTGCTCCTTCTTTCACTTCCTCCCTATACACATCTATACTGCTCCCTCGCACATACACAATAACATACTCTACACGCACAGCTAATGCGTGGTGACTTCACAAAGGATTTTTTTTCTCTCAATTTCTCTGTGGGCTTCCTCTTTCAAATTCATCTTGTGCACTTCCTATCCTTTCATGGTAGATTGAGCTTTTCAGGCATTGTCAGGCTTGTTTAAAATTTTAACAAGTTGGGGAAGAAACAAAGAGACTAAGACGAGGGGAGAGTCCCTCATCTGAAACTGCAGGTATATTTCCCATGAAATGTTGTGCACTGACGTGGAAGAGTCTTCGTCTTTTGTGTCTTCTGATGCCATTGGCCCCTTTTAACCAAATGGTGAAGACTATTCAAGCTTTAACTTTTAGAGTCTGGGTTGGCCTACCAAGAATAACTATGCCCAGGTGGTTTAAACTGAACGTCTTTAAACCCATTCCAAGACGCTCTCTCCTTTAGCTGCTTGAGAAGTGTTTTACCTCGGCTACGGCTGTGCTGTTTGTTTTGTAAGCTTAGTTTGCTCAAGCTCCAGGGTGATGAAATCTCAATAAAAAGAATTATGCTAATCAGCAACAATTTTCTGTTATACCCCACACATGCTTCCCTTGATTGAAATGTAATTGGGTAAAATCATCAGCAGAGGATGTTGATCATGGATGGCCCAGCAGAAACAGTGCCATGCTTCGTGCCGTCTTCAACAACGAGTCGTCTAATTTTGTGACAGGTGTGAAGGTAATTGAACACTGCCAGATATTGAAAGGCAGCAAAGAACGTGCGGAACAACAGAAAACAAACGCAGACAGCAATGCAGGACCAGATATGCTTACATAAACAAACCACAAATTTGATTTAGGTCTGAAGAAATCATGTCAGTTTTCTCAGGGACACAGCTTTTTCTACTAATGACGCTGAGATCATTTGCTTCCTATAATTTATCGTTTTTAAAGAAGTTGGTGGTTTTAGCACTATGGAGGGACGCCCACAGCAACTGAAAACAGAGAATGAGCAAGACTTTACAGCCGCATTGGTGGTTCTGTGAGATGTACACCAATCAGCAACATTATGACCACTGACAGATGAAGTGAACAACATTGATCATATTGGTACTATGTGGTGTTCTGATGGAAAACCTTGGATTTTAACATCTATGTTGATCAGACTTAGACACCCAAATAAACATTGTCCCACAACAAACACACTCCCTCATGAAAATGGAAATCCCAGATGTCACTGGCCTACCCCTGCACGAAAATTCACCCCACCACATGGAAACAACATCAACCAATCAGGACCATTTTGAGGAACATGACAATGGCCCAACATGTTGATTTGACCTCCAAACTTCCTACACCCCATTGTGATCAAGCACCAACAGGATGCAGTGGAACAAGTCTAAAGTCATTTAGCATGCTAGTTTGTTTATTAGCGCTAACAACAAACTGCATGACAAAACAGCAATATTCCATAAACTGTGGAAATAAAATGCCATGACAACTCAGCTCATAACTGTTTCACTCAAAAGCACAAAAGCCATCTAAATGCTTGTGCTAGAGGGCAAGTCACAGGGTCACCAAAATACATTAGGATTCATCCTCTCAGCACATTAGCTGTACCAGATGTAATGGAAATCCAACCATTAGCTTTTAAGATATTACGCCCAACAATCTCACACTCATGATGCTTAGTTGAACATCCAGAGCACATTATAGAGACCAATGGACCATCCAATGCAGCGATACCACAACAAAAATCTTAATGATTAAATCGATTTGTTTTCTAAAGTTGTTGAGTGCAAATCAGATGGGTCTCATGATCTCACTTTTTCCAAAAAAACTGCTCACAGTCCTGCTAACAAACGCGAATTGCAAACTACCATGATTAGAATGCATATGTAAAGTGAAGGGATAGGACGTTTGTGAATGACAGCGATAACCAACACTTAGGAGTGCAGGGATTCTCAGTCACGACTGCTTTGCTTGCTTTAAAGGCTTAATTGCAGCGAAAGGATCCTATAATAGAAACAGAATAGAAACGTATGATCCCTATGAGATGCGTTTGAGAGCATGCCAATGTCAAATGAGACACAGGGAGCCAGAGAGAGTTGGCAAACGGGCTCTGCTTCCTGGAGGAGGCAAGATTGAAAACACCCCCACCGGTGAATGTTCCCATTATACTTAATGGATGTTTATGGAAGGCCATGGCACGCTTGCGTAAATGTTTATGCAGCATATGTACATTGAAACTACTAAGAATTTGATATGGCAACTGTCTGCTCACTTGTCGGACAGAAAGTATCGCTTCTTCTTGGAGGGATTCAAACACCGGCAGCTTTGAAGGACTAGTGTGGAGAATTTAGTGGCATCTAGCGGTGGCCTTGAAGGTTGCAAGCTACTGAAGACCGTCTCCTCATTCCTCCCTCTCCGAGTATGTAGTCGAACCTGCTGCCACTTTGATGTAAAAACACTAAAGAAGGCAGCGTTTGGTTGGAAACATGGCAGTGCAACATCTGCGGATGAGAATCTGCTCCCACGTATACCTGAAGAGCTCATTCTCAGCTAACAAAAACACAGCGATTCATAGATACAGTTGATCACACAGGAATGAAATTAGATTTAGGAATACTATATTATATTTCTGCAGCACACTGATTCTTTAAGTGTTTGATTTCTATCAGAAATGCCAGTACTAAACATCAGACCGACTGGCATTTTTAAATGGGGAATGGAACAGAATGTACGATCTGCCCAGAGCAGGTGGGAACTTTCATTTAAAACAAAGACATAATCTGTGTTGAATAAATGTGCGAATGAAATTAAACACTCAACTCAAACATATAGGCAATCACTTGAAAAAGATATATTAAGATGTACGTTCAATGCAGACCACCGCCGTCCTGACAACCGAGCAATATTTTGCCGACCTCATTTACAGGATTTCCACATGAAAGGTCGCACTGCAAATTAATAATAAACTCCAGTGTAGTGCATCTGGTACATTAGTCTGGGAATGTATGCAGGTCCAATAAAGCATGGATTGGTCATGTACGACCAGTAATAATAACACTCAGCCTATTAGACTGGGCTGCTGGGAAATAACATAAGTCAAAGAAAAAGACCTTTGAAGTTCCTGGAATCACTATAGCTCACTTGTCACAACCCAATTATTTCATATATGTTTGCAGAGGATCTCCACTCCTCCTGTTTCAATTCATTTCCCAAGCTTAACACCCTATTATTGCCGCCATGCATTCTGTAACTGCATCTCAATACATCTTCCCTCTTGCACAAACCTAAAGTTGAAGAGAAAAAAAAAAGCATAATTCTGACGCGTATTAAAATGTCAACACCTTGATGCCTGAAATGATATATACTCCACAGTTTATGAATACAGCTCTGCCCTGTGTGGCTTCTAACATATTGAATATTCCGTCGGGGAAGCAGCATTTATATTCAGCTGTTTGGTGGGGTTTAGAAAACAAGGGCTGATCCTTATTGTGCATCTTAAGCTGGTCCCGCTCCCTGAAATGAATTCGTTTAACAAGCACTTCTTGAGGGTTTGTGTGCCAAGAAGCAGTGAGTTACAGCTGTTCCACAATGCTTCTGCCACAGTCCAAATTTAGCTGAATAGCTGGAAGGGAACGCACTCTCCCAGCTGGTTCAGGACCTTGCATGGAGGTGCACCCAACAACAAAGCACTACCACATTTTCTCTCCTTCACGAAGCAAAAAAAGTACAATATTAACTCACCCATGACACAAAATGACTGCACGACGTCTGCAGGGGGTTGAAAGGCGTGTTGATCAAGCCGTATTGATTCACTTTTTTTTTTCTTTTGGTGTTGAGGCTTTTGATATCCGAAGCTCACTTTGCAGAAGAACAACAACCCCCTCCTCCCCTCTCCCCTCCCTTCCCCGGAGTGTCTTGGAGCTCCCAGAGTCCCATGATTCGGTTACTGATGTCCAATTCACTTGTGTCGCGATTTGTGAGCATAATACATGAATTTCCTTTTGTTGTGAAATGTTTTTAAAAGCCCCCTGGGTCTTTGTCTCGCTTGCAAAAATTTGCATTTCTTTCATTCTCCCAGCTCCATGTATATGCAAATAAAATAAACTAAATTAAATATATTATGTAATAGAAGGAATAAAGCGCAGACTGCCCATCAGCGCTGTGTTTATTCCCTTATGTGGTCTTAGCTTGTTTGCTAGTTTGTTGTATCAACATTTGGAAAAAAAAAAAATACTTCTGAGCCAAGAGAAATGACCTGAACTGCATGAGCGAAGAAAAACAGAATGTTGAACAATGCACATGTTGTAGCTGCGGTATAATGGTTGTGCTCTGACAAACAATGCACTATTATATTGTGTAGATACTTGAATGACGTAATGGAAATGTAAAGGGCTGTAACCAAGAGAAAACTAGCTTCCTGGCACACTGACTAGGAGGGGAAAAAGGGGGAAACACTTTGTTTACCTCCAAATTTCACTTGAACCCACTTAGCTATCATGGCTGTCAATGTCAGGCAGCCAGTAGCATTGCTGTTCACCTTGAGGGGTCCCTGGGAGATTGGCTTCTCTGGAGCTAACTGATATGGACTAGAGCCCAATTTCCTTTTGGCTAATTAGCTTGGCTACAATACCAGTGGCAGTCCTTATCAGCCCCCAAGCCTTCTGCTCTCTGTCTGTTTTTTTTTTTTTTCTTTTTTTTTTGTAGGTCTGGAGCACAGTAAGATAGCTTTCCCATAATGACAGGGCCTTCACAGAGATACACTAGGTTTCACTTTATACGCACTCGATAGCAGATGCTGTGCATATTTGCAAAGCACATGAGCCCCTACTTATCAGGTCTGTATCAGCTTTGACTGAGATATGCAAAGAGACATGATCTCGAGGCAGGATCCACTCACGTTTAATAATCACAGCAGAACGCAATTCAGAAGAATGAGACACACAGAAATAAACACACGACACTTTCCTGCACAAAGTGTTAATAGATTTTATTTCCTTTAAGGACACACCAGACTTTGATGGAAACTTCTTTTCCAAATTTTGGGCATCAGAGGTTCATAGATTACTTGAATTGACACTATGGATTTAATATACAGGATACCGTGCATGCATTAATGTGTGAAGACTTTAGGCAACTAATTATCAGTCCATGCAATATAAAGTGCAGTTAACAGAAAAGTAACTACATCAAATCCATGTTTGGTGCGGCCATCATTTGCTTTGAGCAGCACCAGTTCTCCAAAATACACTTCTGCATCCTTACCTAAGCTTTGATTGTACGTCTGTCCAAAAACAACCAAGCTGGTTTTCATTAAACTTGCTGGAGAGGTGAAGCATTAGCAACAAAAAAAGAACCCATTAAATTTATGTGGAGAAGTGGTTTCCTTTACAAAATTGCATATCATAAAAGAGTGGGCTCACGGCCTTGGCGGAGGTATGCACTATCCGAGTGTTCGCCAAGCAACCTGCTCAACTTGCGGCAGTTCCGTGGATTAAAACTTTCTCAGTTAAACAACTGTATTTCATGTTGAAATCAGGGTTTTGTAGACACCAAATAACCTGTACCAGTGCTCCATTTATGCTTCTGATTACCTCTACCGCTAGTGCTTTTTGTCTTTGTATCTTTGGAAGTGTTTTCATGCCGCAAAATAATTTTGGAACTCAACGAGGCTCTGATGGTTTTGTGTGATGGATAAGAATCCAAACAGGTTTCTGAACAGCTTTTTTGACACCGCCGTTGGTACACATGTAATATTGCTGTCTAAGTGTGATTTTAAAGCAATGCTTCAACACTTTGGGGAACAATCATTTACTTTGTTGCCAAAAGTTTGAGAAAATCTCCACTCCCATAGAAATAGTCTGGCTCTGTCTGAGGCTATAAAGACTGAGTCTTTCTGAGTTTCCCAGGAAACCAGCAGAAACTCCAGGATGTTGCTGACACGAACCCTCTTTAAAACTACAATTTCTTATCTTCACATTTCCTTTTTTATAAATGAAACAAGCCCTGACTTGATAATTAGTGTGATGGAGAGGTGCTGGCAACAGGAACACATTCAGACAAGGACAGGCATCTAACTTTTGAAAAGAAAGCGGATGGCTAAAACTATTTCTGCAAGAGAGATACAACTTCTGTGAGTGTTAAAGGAAGGATTTTTAAATGCTGAAACAAAGAAATCAAATGTTATTTCTCAGTTTAGAAACAACTGTTCTCTAACAATCATGTTTATTTCAATGAACATCTGAACAAAGCACCTAAGCCAGTTTAAGGGGTTTAGAGGGGAATTACAACCTCCTATCCAACACCAAAGCCAGGATATCACACACAGCATGACCCCCAGTGAGCTTTGTTTAGGCGGAGAGTCATTTCAGGTGTTGTGCATTGTTTAATCTCTCATTTGTCTTCCATCTGACTGCTTGGCATGTGCAACCACTCCGGACTGAAATGCACCCTCTGAGCAAAAACACTTATTGTGTGAGCTTCCTTCAGTGTTCAGGATATCTTCGGCAAACCTTATTCTAATTCATGTAATCCTCAGAGATGGCACAGGCCCAGCATGCAGCCATTCAGAATGCACCAGTGCCCTCAAATACTTGCTCAGTCCCAGAACACAGACAGTAAGGGCCTCGGGGTAATTTCACACTCTGTTATGATTTTGTTCAGAAATAATATGGGTTTGGAGAGAAGTTTGGGTTTACTTCAAAGAAGAAAAAAAGAATATTGGTGATGCGGAAATTTTCCTTTGTGTGAGTCGAGCTTTGATACTCGAAAGATATGAGTAGCATGTCGATTTAATGCACATATGTTTGCATCACAAAATGATGGTTATTATGATTGCACAGCATCAATAAAGCTTTAATCTTCATATTAGCACCGGACATGAGATAAGCAACCATTGTGCTCAGTCTAATGAAATTAAATACATAGTATTCTTGCAATAACACCCAGTTACTGCGCAATATGTTTCACAAGGACAGAAAAGTGAACAAAAAGGAAAGCACCTGGCAAACACAGGCTCTCTAACGTCTCCTTATGTGTTCCTTTGGAACATTTGGCTGCAGGGCATCACAGGGTGACACATGTACACAATAACAGCTGACTAAAAGAAGCATGGGGCCATATAATAGCTTCCATGACCATTAAACTTTAATAGACACACATAACTAATATGTTTAAACCTGCTGCAGGTTTGCCCTTGTCCCAGACCACCAGGCTCACAGATTAAATTTCTAAACCAGATTGATTTGCACAGACATGACCAATGGCTTTAATGTGATAATGCATCATGGGCCAGTGCACTGTTATGGTGGTGTAGAGAATGACTGTGGTTACAATTACGTGACTGGGTTGCTGTCCGCCTGGCAAACAACACAGAATTACCACCAAGCAAAGCATGTCAAGACGACCTAATGCTCTGTCATTGAGACCCATCTCAATTAAGCTGAGGCTGGACAGGTGCCGGGGAGCTGACTGATTGGCTCTTCCCTTCACATCTCAATGCGGTGAAGTTCCTTTTTTTCCCAGTGGAAAGAAGGAGATGTTAAAGAGCTTTAAATTGAGTTTCTCTGTGGTGTTCAATAAAGGGAGATGCAGTAGATGTACGAAGGAAGAACTGCCTGTTTTGATAATAGGTTCACTTGAGTGTTTACAGTACTTCAGTGTGTTATTGGAGTACTGCTCTGCAGAAGCATGAGTGCATTTATGAGAAGGGAAGGAACAGAAATAATTTGCTTAACTGTGCTACCAGTGCATGTGATATTTAGTACTTTTCCTCTGTTAAACTAAAAATATAGTTTATAGGTTTAATTTTTGTATCTTTATTGGTCTTAACAGTAATTCTAACATTGTAGTTAGCAAGATAGTAAGATAGCAGCTTCATCATGATAAATAAACCCAATGGGTTATCGAACATGAGGTGGTAATCCTACATTAACTAACTAACATATGGGTTTGTTTCAGCCACTGTGAATGACAGATACCAAGTGTTGATTGCACAGCAATATCTGCCCAAATGGTAGTAATCAGTAATTTCCCTTTAAGTAAGAAATGATCTGTGATGAGCAGTATAGCCATTAAAAAGGGTAAACACCTGCGCGGCTGTGGCTCAGGTGATAGAGTGGGTTGTCCACTGATTGCAAAGTTGGCGGTTCGATCCTTGGCTGATCTGCATGCTTAAGTGTCCTTGGGCAGGACACTGAACCCCAAGTTGCTCCCAATGGCAAGCAAGTGTCTTGCATGGCAGCTCTGTCGCCATTGGTGTGTGAATGTGTGCGAAACACATTGTAAAGTGCTTTGGATACCACTAAGGTAGAAAAAGGCGCTATATAAGTGCAGACCATTTACCTCGTAACCACCTTCCTACGTAGTATTTTTTTCCATAAACACATGCTAGTACAAATTATTCTACTTACATAATGACTGACTGTCTGTAAATATACTGTACTGCTATCTGTAAATACCTATTTACTTGCAGATCAGCCAGGCAGTATTTTACTACACTATTGCAATATCCATTGCATTTCAATGCTTGTGTCTAAGTGTCTTTGTCTTTTTTTGTTTTTCTACTGTGCCTTGCATGTTTGCACCGGGGTCTGAGAGAAACAGCATTTCAATCCTGTCCTGTACATACGGCAGAACTGACAATAACGTTGACTTTGACTGCTAGCCAGCAATCAAGCTGTAATCATTGTTTAGCCGTATCCTCGGGAATTATGTTTCTGTGTCTTTCCAGTCCTAAAATCAGAATAACTATTGAAAAGCAGTCGACACAATTATCTAATAGAAGCAGAAATAGTTTAGATGTAAGTATTTTAAATCATTATCAGGCTGCTTCAACAACCAGAGTCATCTGAATAATGTGCACCAATAACAACAATGCATTCATTCTGGTGTAATGGCAGATTTATACTGTTTGGACATGTGTTTGATGTGTTATTGGATATACAGTATATGACTATAAAAATAAGTCAACCTACTAAACTCAGTGAATTGAGAAAAAAACTACATTGAAAGCAGTGTTGCTATAAATGGAAGCAATAGAAATGTGCAAATAAACATGCATTTTAAGGAAGATTCTACTGATTTGGCTGCAGTCTGAGATGTGCAGGCAGGGAGTTCCAAAACTGGGGGAGACACGATGATTCAGAAAAGAACTTGTATAAGCTGCTCACTTTGTCATGACTCAAAATAGAGGTAAATGGTGTGGGGAGATAGCAGGAACCTCCACATGTGAAGCACTCTCCCAGTGAAACTCCCCACTGTCAAATGAAAAGCAGCAGCTGACAAGTTCTCTGGCATTAGAGGAGGCAAACGGCAGTGTGTGCCCTGCCAAGGTTTACAGAGGGGCTGGCAGCAGCAATAGCTGAGCTTCACACTAACACTTAGCGACAAATATCCTTACCATTTTCTTGGAAATTGCATGGTAAATTAACAATATATATGGTTGTTTGGTCATAGCCAAGACAGAAGCATGGAGGTGTTAATGATTTCTGAACATCAACACAGTAACTGGCCAAATTGATATAACACTCAGATGCCGGTGTGGTGATAGCACACACAGATATCCACAGAAGTTAGGTGGCCTCCGGGAGGTAAATTTTCCATTTCAAGAGTTTTGTCACTGCAGCTGGCTGATGCACAGACCTTATCAGATATCAGATATAAGGAGGACAGTTTCACACTGTTGGGCTGAGAATCTTAATCACGACCTGTGTGGATTTTTTTTTCCTCGAGATGTCGAACACTTTCCTTTGGGTAAATTCCATAAATGCCAGCTGGTACCCATGTTGTTTAATGACCAAAGACAGACATGTGTGTTCGGTTTGGGAAAATACCATGACCTGCAACTGTACAAGGTAAAATAGTGCTGTCTTGTATAAAACATGCACAGCATTTATTACACAAGTTAATCCAAGTACAGAAATGTACATGTTTCATGTTTTTGGTATGTGTACAGTTGAATCTTTGACGTAATGTGGATATGATTCCCTAATTTCCACATTGATTTTTAATCTTATTTGACAAAAAATCAAATCAAAGTCAGTGTAGAAGAAAATGCACATGTGTTATATACCACACTCATCGATGTACCTTTTCTGTCTTGTAAAGGATTAACTATTTAATTTTTTGAGAAATTGCACCTAAGAAAGGAAATTACAGGTATATTCCCAAATAATTTAAGTGTTTGACTGAATTCTGAAGAATTATCTTAAAATATACTGCTGTTAAACATACAAAATGTTTGCAGTTAACCACAACCTCTGGTATAAATGAATTACATTTAATCAGGTCTTAAAAGATCAGCCAGCATCATCTTTAGATTTCCATTTAATCCCACAATGTCCTGCTCTTTATGGTTTCCATAGAGTCCATGGTTCACCTCATTTCTTTTTGACCTTTTTCACTCATGGAATTTCTACATTCTCCAGCTGGCTGATAATGGTTTTTAAAAGAGGCACTATCAGGGGGGAAAAAGGGCAAAAATGATGTCTTATCCTTAATGGTTCTGTTGGAGAATAAGTGAGTAGGCGTCGGCTCTACTGGAAGTTACCTTAAACACAAGCCACTTATAGGTCTTACGCATCATCCCTCCTTTAAGAATGGCACAGAACACTTCAGAACCTATGTCATTCATTCTGTAGCTTCATCGATATTCAACAGACCTCGTTAGAGTAAGACGTGCTCAGTTCCACATTTTACAATGAGATTTCGCTCTCAAGAGCTTGCTTATTTACAAAATCACAGAATGAAATGCTGCATCTGTTTACAGCTCAAGTTTCATTTGTTTGTTTGGGTTTTTTTTTCCTTTTCTTTATTGCACATAAAAGGCATTAACTCCTCTAGAAGGAGAACGAGCACAGCATGTAATTAAATGTTGCTCTCTCTCACTGTCATCTCATGTCAATTGAGGCACATTTATGGTACATTTGTCAGTGTTCTATTTAAATGGTGGTTAGAACCTGATCAGACGAGAGAATTATGTCGCCCATTCGCCAGAGATTAAAGCTGGTTTATGTTTAGTACAGATGTGCAGAAAGTGATTCAGCAATAAATGTGCACAACAATAGGCAAGGGGGAAGAACTGAGTTTTGCAGTTGTCACATTTCAGTTGTTTAATGAGTGTATTTCTATTTGTCCAGAGAACCTTCCAAAATGACCTGCCATGCTTTCAGAACTCCGTCAACCACCTTGGCGTCGTTTTATCCCGTGAACTAATGCTTATTATTTATTAACCTTAAAGGATCCATCTGATTTATTTATTTATAATCTGCTGCGTGACTTCTAACGGAAACTTTACCGGATGCCCCTTCCTCAAGAAGTGCACCAACTACACACACACACAGACACACACCATCACAAACACACACATAGCCTTGAGCTCAGACATACAGAAGAAAGGTCTATGATGCAGCACATAAAAGGAAAGTGAGCAGCCCCAAGAGGCACGGACCTGTGCACCTGTCATTTCAATCCTGTTCCTTCTCTTGTGATGGTCTTCCCGGACCCTTACGATTGTACCATCCAGTCAGTCCTGAGGTCTGTATACTCGTGGGACAGAAGGATGACCTGGCGGTTAGAGGCCGGCCCATAAGTGAAGGGCCACAGGTCTGAGCTGCCTGATCCATCCACACCCGTGTGTCGAAGCAGACTTGCGGCAGACGTTGACGTATTACTAACCTGTCTAGCGTGGCATCCTGCTGACCACACACTGCTCCCCTTGTAATGTTAAACTGTGTTAACTTTGATTACGAGGCTTAGAGGAAATGTTCACTTTCTGCAACTGTTTTTTTAGTCTCTTTTGCGACTACTTGGACTTTTCTTATCTCCCTTCCAGCCCAGTGGATTAGTCACAGAGCATCCCAGTTTTTCCCTCCTGTTCATGTAAATATTTCATTTCAAAATTAATCAAGGTAAGCTGTGCTTTGTACTTGAAATGCTCATAAAGCACAGAAACAGGACGCACAGCTTTGGTTGTTTTGTACAAATTCACCAGTCTTAAATACACATAACCAAAGCATTAAAAAACTAGGAAAGCACTCAGAGAGCTCATACCTCCGCCAAGGAGCTTCAGTCCACCCCCAACACAATCTCCCAGTTCACATATTTTGTATGGAACGTTACAGATACAAATGTAATTACATACAGTTCAAATTTCCTACCGACAATGCGGCCATCACCCCATCCGACCTAATGAACAGGCACGGCCTCTAGCGCAGCAGCTCCTAACAGCCTCCTAGCTTCTTAGACAACCGGAGATAAGAATGCTGGCCCAACCGTGCGTATGTCGCTCAGGAAGAAAAGGTACTCCATCATTGTCGCTGTTTGTCGCGTGGAGACCCAAAATGTCATGTGGTCAGAGGGGGTTACCCCAAAAACAAGAGTGCCCTCTGGTGGCTTTTAGAGTAAACCGCATTTAATTGTCCACCCGGTTACACTTACATTTTAAAAAATCCTGGACGGAGACGGGGATCCAGATCAGTCCCAAAATTTGTTCCTTGTCCCATTTCACACATTTCCTGAAAATTTCATCCAAATCCGTCCATAACTTTTAGAGTTATTTTGCACACAAACAAACAAACCAACGCCAGCCATCACATAATCTCCTTGTCAGAGGTGATAAATCTTGGGCTGCTGTTTAGCTTACTGAGGTAAGGCGATACAACATGGGCTCAGTCCCTTAGCAAGCAGCGGTCATGAGCTCGAGTCCGGCACAAGACCATTTGCTGCATGTCACTCTCCTCTCTACCCCCAATCTCACTGTCTCTCTACTAATAAAAAAGGAAAAACTCTCCCCAGGAAAATATATTTTTAAAAAGTCCTTGTTGAATATGAACTAACTTTCTCTAGTTTTTGTGTACCTCATATACTACACTTTCACTTGATATTAATAATGTTGCAATTTTGTATTGAAAAATAAAGTAATCTGTTGCATCCGATCCGAAATCTGATGCAGATGGGGACTCATTTTTAAATGCGGTGCCTGTTATTCACAGCAGAAGGTGAGGAAGCAGAAGAGTGTCATCAGTTCCCGTATATCACCAGACACTTCCCCACACTCGCACGTACTTGAGAAAAGCGGTTGTGAAGTACAGTTAGTATGTCTTTTTGTTTAAATGGAAAACAAATCTTTGGATTACGGAAAATAGTGACTTGTATCAGCAGTGACCGGAGTGTAATACCCTTAAACCACAGAGCAGATAGAGTACTTAGTGAGTTCTGCAAGGCCCCAGGTTAAGTGACAAAACAGCACAGTACCTTCCAAGGCCAACACGAGCAGACACTTTGCGCCTGCAGAACAGCCGTGACACACTCTTGAATGGTCTTTCATGCTCTTGAGCTCCATAACCTTCCCCTCTCAGAACGCCTGAGGACGAAGGATAGTGTTCTATGTTAACAGCTAAGGGTTCAACTGTGTGCCAAGCAAAAATCAAAGGACTCGGAATCAGAGCACGTGCAGTCCCCTCTGATATCGACTCGAAAATTCTGGGTTCAAAAATGTAAGTAAGGATGTGAAAATCATCTTAAAAAAGGCAGGACAAATGTAAAAGGAGCAAGTTGACCGATAGGCTATTACAGGCTCATTGTCCTTGGAATTCAAAAATAACAAAACACAGTGAATTTCTAGTATTAATGGGAATGCACAATTCCATTTATAGCTGTGTAGATTTAATCTATACATCTGTATCTAACAATTGAAAGTCCTCAAAATGGTCCCACTTGGATAATGGATATTTCTCGGATTGATGATGTGTCCGATAGCATAATAAAGCCCATTTGGATATGAAATGCAAAACATCATTTCAAGTCCACAATTCCTATCTTGCACACTGTCAGAGGAACAGTAGTGGGTTTTCTCTCTTCATCCCAATTAGAACCTCAGCTCTACACCAGCTGCAGGAGTGAATCGGTTAAGCCCAGAAATAACCTAGAAAGCCTGAGCGTTGATACCTGGCATCAGATTTCCTGCTCCTCAAATATACAGAAAGCAGCGAGTGTCGGAACCACATGCTCCTGCCATGAAATAGACTGATAAGGTGAAGGTTATGATCTTTAATTGATTTCACTCCCATTTCACTCATGAAGGGAGATGTAGATGGAATCATTTTTTAAGCCTGGTGACACGGCAGAAAAGGAGGGGGAGTGTTAGCAAGATGTGCTAATATTTTCTGTGTGATCTGGGTATGTGGAATTAAATAGTTAGACTTGCACAGGGAGGAAACACCTCTTGAGGGGAAAAAATAATGCTGGGTTGTCCTTTGGATCATTGCAGCTGTCAGTTGTGTAGAGAAGATATATCGAGTATGTTAGGCTACAATAAACCTGTGCACATCAACGTGACTTCAATATGTGCAGGTACTAAAAAAATCTACGAGAATATAATAGAAATGTACCTTCGATCAAGAATCTGACTGCCTTTCAGGTTTTACTACTGATGTTTTAATCAAACGTATACACCAATCAGCCACAACATCATGACCACTGACAGGTGAAGTGAATAACATTGAACATGTTGGTACTATGTGGTGTTCTGATGGAAAACCTTGGATTTTTAACATCCATGTTGATCAGACTTAGACACCTAAATAAACATTGTCCCACAACAAACACACTCCCTCATGCAAATGGAAATCCCAAATATCACTGGCCTACCCCCGCAGGAAAATGCACCCCACCACATGGAAAAAACATCAAACAATCAGGAACATGTTGATGAACATGACAATGGCCCAACATGTTGATTTGACCTCCAAACTTCCTACACCCCATTCTGATCAATCATCAACAGGATGCAGTGGAACAAGTTGGATTGACAGAGGCCCCACTGCACAAGCCAGAGTACCCAAAGGATCCAGTGTCAACGTCCTGGTTCCAGACCCCATAGGACACCCTGAGAGGTCCTCTGGACCATGTCCAATGGTTCAGAGCATTGTTGAGCACATAAGAGGGACCAACACAATATTAGGCAGGTGGTCATAATGTTATGGCTGATCGGTGTATATCTTAATCAGAGTTAAACCTGTGTGGCTTTTAAATGCTGCTAATAAATGCAACATTAACAATCCTAAAACATGTCACTCAGGTATTTGCAAAGCTGCAGTAATAGATTTTTTTTGAAACACAACTTTTAAACACTCACTTTTTAGGTTGATGATTGTTGGCACACAGCTGGCTGATATTAACGTCCATTTAATGTTGGTGTATCTGGTTAAATATGTGCCTCCTTAGCTCCTTTATGACTTCACCAGATAGTCACTAACAGCGTTTAGTGCTTAGTGTGTAGTATAAAGCAGCATAAGACAGAAAGAAGCCGCGGATTTGAGCAGTAACTCTCTGTCATCACAATGTCCTTTCTCATTGTCGCCTTGTTTTCACGTTGTCCTTTGACATATTGTTATGTCATTATGGCCACACTCCGCTGCTGTGCCATATGATCCAAAGGTCTGAAGTGATATTATTTTGTCAGCTGCTGTTTTTTAAGGTCAAGAATGATCTTTTGAAGATCAAGATATGAGTTTTATTCCACTTGATGTCTATCTTTTGGAGTATTACTGAAAAGAAAGCAACCTGTTATCCTCAGACTATCAGTACAAAAATGAATAAATAACCCGGAACACATCTAAATATCTCTCACAAGGTAAGCACAAAATGTCTTTATCTTTTCCACAATAATCCATTACAGTACTCCTTTGGATTAGAAAAATAACAAAGACGCTATTCAGTTTTTAGCATTGCTTACAGTAGAAAACAAACAAGAGTGCAGCAAAGCATGCTGCATGACATGTTTGTGGACAGCCTCATTATGCCTAATTCATCTCACAAACACAGCGCTTCATATTAAACATTCTAAAAAGGAAAAAAAAAAGAAACGTAGTTGTTTGCAGCTTGCAGAGAGGCAACATGAACAGACTCTTTATACACCAGATGCACCCTCAAGTGAATAGGGACATAATCAGTGAGATGTCCCTCCCCACACACACACACACACACACACACACACACACACACTCCCTTTCAACTCCACCATCTGGCTGATGCTACAGGTGGTTCAGGGAAAGTCAAAATATTTCAACCATCTCGTCTTTTCCCAACCAAGCTGTGCTGAGTCCTCATCTGTCACTGCTCTTTTCTATTATCTGTCATTTTAACAATGATGACATAATTAGACTAAATGTCAAATCACTCGGTGTGACTTGTTGTTTCTTTGTTGAGCAAAATAAAAATAACTGTGCCCGAGCTCCCCGACAGGCGATGGGAAGCGACTGTATAACTATTTCTTTTTTTCAGATAACACTGGAAACTTCATGCAACACGCACAAAGTCAAGTCCAGACACTGCAGATGAGCAAAGAACTGACTGAGGCCTAAATGCAAAGTAATGTGGGTCCAATTATAGACATAGAAAGTGACTTAATATGATGTTTTATGATGAAGATAAGAGGGCAAACTATTATTTCAACACAATACAAATATTTATCTGACAATTAAAGGCTACAAATGTGACATTAAAGCCACTGAAAAGTATGAAAAATGTGTCATTTTCATAAAATGTTTAAACAATGAAGGAGTAGTGGAAATCACCCTCTCCTCCCTCCTTTCAGTGGTGGGTGATGGACATGATCTTACATACAACATACAACTTACATACAACTGGAAAAACTCAAGTTCATGTGGACCAACACGATGCACACACTCTACCTACCGACAGCACTATAATGCAGTGCTGGTAATTTTATATTTATTATTTATTATGTCTGTTGATTATTTATTTTAATTTTTTTAATCGTCATTATTCTTATTATTATATGTATTTATTTTTCTATTCATTTATTTTCCTATGTACTGTATGAGCGTTAATTGTGTAGAGCCTATTTGTTTTGTTCTTGTTTATTCTTGTCAAAAAAATGGAAAATACTAAAATTAAAGATTGAAAATAAAAATAATGTAGGAGTAATACAACATCTGTGATTTATTAATATGTTTGTGATGGACATGATCTACTACATCATACAACTGGAAAAACTCAGGTTCACGTGGACCAACACGATGCACACACTCTACCTACCGACAGCACTATAATGAAGTGCTGGTAATTTTATATTTATTATTTATTATGTCTGTTGATTATTTATTTTAATTTTTTTAATTGTCATTATTATTATTATTATTATTATTATTATTATCATTATTATTATCATTATTATTATATGTATTTATTTTTTTATTCATTTATTTTCCTATGTACTGTATGAGTGTTAATTTCTAGAGCCTATTCTCTTTCTTCTTGTTTATTCTTGTCAAAAAAATTGAAAATACTAAAATTAAAGATTGAAAATAAAAATAATGTAGGAGTAATACAACATCTGTGATTTATTAATATGTTTTCAATGGATATGAAGACATCCCCTTCATAAAGTTTCAAAGAAATCAAAACAATTCTTCCTGAAAAAAAAAAACATTGCTAAAATGTTCTAAAAAGTGGATTTTACAGCTATGAAGCTAAGTTTAGGAAGACCTGTGGCAGTCAGTTTTTAAATGTAACACCAAATGATCATTTTGGTTTGACAAAACTAAGTTGTTTCTACCCACAACAAAGATTTGGATGGAACTGAGTGAATATTAGTGGAGATATGATTTTTTGAAAAAGAAAGATTTTTCGATTTTATGATAAATTATAGATTTTATTATTTTAATTTCTGTTTTAAAAAAAATCAGCATAATCTATTGACATGATTAAAAGTTCCTACTTTTTCTTGAGGTTTTTGGATAGTCAGTAAAAAAAAACAGCCAAATCCTGTGAAAAACAAGCAATTAGTGAGGCATTAAAAGATGCTTTAAAAGAATCGCTGAAGTTATCAAATTTAACACCGAGGGCCTATTTTCAAAAATTCATAACTCAAAAAGCATTTGGAGTAGAGCTGTGGGATTTTGCAAGGTTTCAGGGTTTAGATAGAAGTTCTTGCCTGATTTTTCTTCAAGATAATCCATGACTTCAACTGGGGTGAGTTGGCGTGGAATGACCATATATTTTTTCTTATTAACGTTATGTCTTTTGACAATTTTAAGCCTTAACTAAGCAGCGTTAGCGAAAGGATGACGGGAAAAAATGAAGCACGAGATGAAACAAAGTGTCCCCAGCCACATTCAAACATGGGGAAACCGCAGTTCAGTAAACGGCCCGATCGCTAAGCCACAAGGTCAACATGTACCGACACATGCTTTCTGAGTTCATGTGCATAGTACAAATGCAAATGTTTAGAATGATAATATCGATGCGAACAAACAGCTTAGCATCCGTCAAAATTACATCAATACTGGTGGATTTTACACCTCATAACACCCGATTTCAGCGTTCTGTGCGAATCCAGGAAGTAGTCTGTTCACTTCCTGTCCCAGCTTAGACTTGAAATCAATCCTTCTTTTGAACTATAACCACAATCTATCCCTGAAAACTATGCGCCATCTCATAGGGCTTGCTAAATTAAAATCACTACGAAGGGCATAGATGCATAAACACTTAAACCTCCATAAGAAATAACAAAATTCTGTTTCCTGTATCAGCTTACAGCTTACTTGACATAACCAAGATCTAACATTTACCATGCAGTCGTGCGCAAATACTGTGGAAAAGCAGGAACTCTGCAAACTTGCCACTGAACACACCCTAGAGTTTCACAGAACTGTCCAATATCAACATTCTTCTCCGTCAACAGCTCTGACAGAATAACTACGGACAGCCAACAATTAAGATGCACTTTTAAATCTGCTGGGGAAACAGCTGACCTTAAAACAAACCGAATCTGAGGACAGCATGAGCTTATGTACAAGGAAACAAACCAATATGAGACGGGGAACAGTGCTCTTAAGCCTCCTGTGTGATCCTTTAAAACTATACTCTATATCCACTATAATGTGTTTACAAAAGGTTGGGGAAATGTTACACAGCCATTCGCTTCTACACATGAGATTAGACTGACTGGAACTGAATAGTGTCCCGGGGATTTCTTTAACTGAATCAAACTCTAAGAAGAAGGGAAGGGGGAAAGAGGGGAGAGACAAAGAGATAGCAAGACAGAGAAAAGAAGAGGCAATGAGTGGAAAAGAGAATGAGAGATTTGGAATTGCTGCCTACTCCAATGTGAAAGATATCTCTCTATTAGCATAAAATTACAATGGCGGAGGGTTGCCTCTGCTTGAGGGATTGTCTGAGATCAGCTTAATCTCGAAGTGCCAGCAAATCTGATGACTCCTCCAAAGTTTAATCATGCCACCAGGGCAAAAGGAGGACCTGACGAGTACCGAATGACACACTGGGGTATCCACTCCAGCAAACCGGTTTCTTTATGAGCGCCGCATGATTCCACAATGTCATGCACAACACGACATGAGAGGTTTAATGTGCCGGACAGCCGCAGACTGTTCCCATAAATGTTGTAAGTTTCATGATAGGAAATGACATCTATGATTTTTTTTTTTTCTCATTTCATCATTTTTTATGCCTTGCAGGGCCCCCGCTGATAAACCTGTGAGAAAACCTGGTAGGAATATACACTGATCAGACGTAGCATTATGGCCACCTGCCTAATATTGTGCTGGTCTCCCTTATGTGCTCAAAGATGCTCTGAACCATTGGGTATGGACAAGAGGACCTCTCAGGGTGTCCTATGGGGTCTGGAACCAGGACGTTGGCACTGGATCCTTTGGGTGCTCTGGCTTGTGCAGTGGGGCCTCTGTCAATCAAACTTGTTCCACTGCATCCTGTTGATGCTTGATCAGAATGGGGTGTAGGAAGTTTGGAGGTCAAATTAACATGTTGGACCATTGTCACGGGATTTCCATTAGCATGAGGGAGTGTGCTTGTTGTGGGACAATGTTTATTTGGGTGTTTAAGTCTCATCAACACGGATGGCAAAATCCAAGGTTTTCCATCAGAACAGCACATAGTACCAATATGATCAATGTTATTCACTTCACCTGTCAGTGGTCATAATGTTGTGGCTGATTGGTATATATTACGTGTTTCTGCAATAACTTCTACCAAAGTGATCGGTTTATGGCCACCAACAAGTCCATTTATCAAGTGGCACAGTAACTTTGACATGCAGCATTTCCTGTTATGTGCACATTGCCTTTATTAGACCACAAAAGCAGCAAAGATTAAGATCAGAATCACTGCGAGATTTTGACTTTAGATAACCCAAATCTCAACTCTTCACCCGGCATGTGCGGAGCGTTGCAGTAATCTCACCCTGAATCGGCTCCGACTTTATCTGCTGTCAGCAATGCCGTGATTGATCTGGACATGTGCAGGGCGTGTTGGGTTTTTTTTTTTTTCATCATGGCTCACGGGGCGCTTTCATGTGTTCTTTTGCATATAATTATTGTGCATGTACTCGTTGTCAGATCAGGGATTCACAACAACTGGCTTGAGTGCACTGCTTGACAGCTCGCCGGCCGCTCGTCTCATCAGTATCCTCCCATAGTGATTTATCCATGTGGCGACAAAGTTATAAAACAATTTAGATAAGGAAGTAGAAACATGACTAAATTTCTACCATCCATCCTCTGTAGGGTCGCGGGGGGGCTGGAGCCCATCCCAGCCGACTCGGTCAAAGGCAGGGGACACCCTGGACAGGTCACCAGTCTATCGCAGGGCTACACATAGAGACAGACAACCAAGCACACTCTCATTCACACCTGCGGACAATTTAGAATCATCAATCAACCTCAGCATGTTTTTGGACTGTGGGAGGAAGCCAGAGTACCCAGCGAAAACCCACGCTGCACAGGGAGAACATGCAAACTCCACACAGAAAGATCCCAGGTGTCCTAACCGGGACGCGAACCGATGATCTTCTAGCTGTGAGGCGACGCTGCTAACCACCGAGCCACCGTACAGCCCTAGATTTCTACCTAAGAGTGAAATTTATTTTCCTATGAAATATTTGGTATTAGAGATACTTCCCAATCCTATTTTACCCTCACTTGTCTTTATGTAATAAAATGCTGTATTTCAGCTATATGGTCCTTTTCTGCTTTTTGTTATATTTCTTTTAATTTGCAGGAATGGCCAAAAATGTAAAAAAAAACAAACAAAAAAACAAAAAACAAAACAAAAAAATCTTATCAAAATTAATTAGGCTATCATACTTCCTTACTAGCAGTATATTCCAAAACACATATGGAGGACTCGTGGATATAAGGTAAAAAGTGGGTAGGTAAGTAGGCAATAAAGCAGTTTTATTTTATTTATTTATTCATTTTTTCATCAGTCTTCCAGCATTATATATGACACAGGATTCAAGAGGTGTGTTTTTAAATACATTATAAAATGTGAAATCTTTGGATGTGATGAGTATTGTGTGGTGCACTTGCCTAAATATGGTGCTACTGAACAAAAAATGACGATGACAAATGCTAAAATGAAATATTCGATGCTCAGCATTTGAACAAAGTGTTCTTTCATCTGACACCTCCCCTCCAACGCTGAACAAATGTCTGAAAGGGTAAAGTAAATGTTGGATCCTTATTTTTTTTACAGTATTCAATAAAAGTGTGAAATGATTGTTCCTTATTTACTAAATTTTGAAATACATCCAACGTTCAATATTTTTTAAAAAACACAGTTAAATGTTGAAAGAAGTCCAACATTCAGCAAATGTGTGGGAAGCCTTTTTTTCTTTACACCTGCGGTTTGTGTTGGATTTCTTCCAATATTTAACAAATGAGTTTTACCACCTCAAAATGTCGTACTTTCTGTTTTTCCCCCACCCAACCGCCTTTCTGTTGACGGTTAACTCTCTGTCTCTCTCTCTAGAAGAAGGTAAAACTCGACGCCGGAGTGACTCCTGGAAAATTTTGATTGTCGTGTCAAAAAGCGGGGAGGAAAAAAAAAAAAGAAACAGAAAACCTTGTGTTGGAAATAGGCATAATTATACTGACGTGAGCCACCGTGCTGAAGTGGCAGCAAAACAAAAGACGAAATACATTAAGACCAATATCACACAGTACGCTGAAACGATCAGTGCTTTAGCTTGAAAGAT
This sequence comes from Dascyllus trimaculatus, assembly GCA_024666655.1. Taxonomy (NCBI): domain Eukaryota; kingdom Metazoa; phylum Chordata; class Actinopteri; family Pomacentridae; genus Dascyllus; species Dascyllus trimaculatus. The sequence continues at coordinate 29,088,996 of CM045457.1, forward strand.
TTTTTTCCCGCATTGTTCAGATAACTGTAAGTCCTAATTCCCCTGAGAGACTCAATCAGGATCAGTCACTTCACTTGCCTCGTGTCTGTTACATTTAACAATGACATAACATTGTATTTCCCAAAGACATTTTCTGGGTGAATTAGCAGCTGAACTCCCCTCCCTAATGTCTGCATATCACTCCTTTATTATTATTATTATTGTTTTCCCTTATCGTGAGCCTAATGCCTTATTTGTCGCCCATAATTGCCGGTGCTTCAACATGGAAAGTAAGAAACACCAGAGCGCTGAAGACAAACCGACTTTTACACCTATAGGTGTTGAGCTTCCGTTCTTACAGAAGAGCAACTGAGAAACTGTGCATAATATGAATTTATCACAGAGCTAATTGTCTCATGCTTTTGCAATTCCATCGAACAAAAACCGGAGTTACATCAGAATTATCCGCAGACACATACTCGTGAATCCCTTTCTTCCCTTCTCTCTGGCCTGGGGGTTCTTCGTTTGCATTCAAGGTCCAGTAAGACATGTTTGATCTTTACAATACAAGTGCCAGTAAAAGTTAAGCTTGAAGATTTAAATTCACTCTAAAATTCATCCTCTCTCCACCAGAACAATACCTCCATAAGCTCCAACACTTTGTGCACTTCAAAGGCCTTAAAACTGGGACTCCTTTGTGCTTAAAACAAAGAGGCTCCTGCTTTCTTTTAGGTTTTTTGGAGGGCAATATCAACAGAAAACCTCTAAAGAATAACAGAAACTCGACAGAAAAATTCACCTGGAAAAGTTTTCTGCTTTTATTTTCGCCTTCCCCACCCCACCCCACCCACTCGTATTCCGCTGCAAAGTTGTTGAAACAAACGACTGTACAACTCGTGCCTAGACAAAGCTTGCAACAAAAAAAAAAAAAAAAAAGCCCAGCGAGTAAGCGAATGTGCCCCGTCTTATCATCTGCTGCCACTGCACAGATTAGTGCTGAACGGAATAGAAAAAGGTTGCGAAGGAGGGGAGGGAGGAGGGAGAAAAAAAGAAAGAATAAAAGCTGCTCTCCAGTATTAGAACAGACAGTTGCATTAGCTTTCTAATAAGAAGAGACAGAGCAATACTGAGCGCTGAAAGGGGGAGAAAGAAGTGTTTCCTCACTCCTCGCAGGGTCATCCACCCCCCAATTCTCACCCACCCAGAGTGCTTGCTCTCCACCCACATTTTCTCCTCCGTCCTTTCTGCTTAAATCAGATAGCGGTGGGTAGCAGGAGAAGCATGTCATAGGTTTAACTCTTATAGTATTAATTATACTCCCATCCCCTGACCTCGCTTGTACTGATAATCTACTTCCCACAACCCTGCTCTCTGAATGGAGGCTCTTATCATTACTAAAGCTGAACCCTTTAGCATCTGCTGCACCCTGGCACCATGTGATCCCCTTTGTCCTGTAGGCCCCGATGATTTATGAGACTTCCAGCTGGTATTCATGGCAATATTCTGGATGTGTCAGACAAGTGCGAGTAAAAAAAAGAAGAAGAAAAAAAAAACTCCAACTCCTCCTCACTTCTCACTTAGCAAACTGACTGTATTATGGTGATGAGTCTGCAGTCCTGCAGTGGTGCGTTCATTTGACACACTGAAGCTCCACGGTGTTGCCCATTCATGGTGGATTTAGATGGACTGCTGTGGATGTAGTTAGAGCTCCTATTTACTCAGTATATAACATCCATCACGGATATGAACTTCCTGGCACGGTATTTTTGTTTTTGCTTTGAGGGAATTAATGCAATATTCATCTTGCGCTTCTTCCATTTACTTAGTCAGCACAACAGTTTTGCCACTCATCATTCTGAATTATCAACACTGAGGTAACATCCATAAAGCTGCAGGAACGCAGAACTTGTTGTGAATGCAAACTGCTGCCAAGTGCTAAAACTTGGTCAAAACAGGCGCCTGTCGGGTGCATGTTATTTTTCTGCTGAATACGATGGGGATTTATTACATGACAGTAGGTGAGGTATACTTTCTGTGTGCGACCATTTCTGCCATATATATCTAAAAGTGTGTTATTTTAACAACCTCTTCTTTGCCAGTCTAAATAAACCCCTTGTGTTCATGAATGTACGTAGACCAATCAGGCATAACATTATGACCACCTGCCTAATATTGTGTTGGTCCCCCTTATGTGCTCAAAAATGCTCTGAACCATTGGGCATGGACCAGAGGACCTCTCAGGGTGTCCTATGGGGTCTGGAACCAGGACGTTGGCACTGGATTCTTAAGGTACACTGGCTTGTGCAGTGTTGCCTCTATCAATCCAACTTGTTCCACCACATCCTGTTAATCAGGGGTGGGCAATCCTGGTCCTCGAGGGCCACTATCTAGCATGTTTTAGATGTTTCCCTCTTCCAACACACCTGATTCAAATGATCAGGATCATTATCAGGCTTCTGCAGAGCTTGATGATGCGCTGATTATTTGAATCACGTGTGTTGGAAGAGGGAAACATCTAAAACATTCAGGATAGTGGCCCTCGAGGACCAGGATTGCTCACCCCTGTTGTTGATGTTTGATCAGAATGGGGTGTAGGAAGTTTGGAGGTCAAATCAACATGTCATGTTCCTCAACATGGTTGATGTTTTTTCCATGAGGTGGGGTGCATTTTCCTGTAGGGGGGGTAGGCCAGTGACATTTGGGATTTCCATTTGCATGAGGGAGTGTGCTTGTTGTGGGACAATGTTTATTTGGGTGTCTAAGTCTGATCAACACAGATGTCAAAATCCAAGGTTTTCCATCCGAACACCACATAGTACCAATATGATCAATATTATTCACTTCACCTGTCAGTGGTCAGAATGTTGTGGCTGATCGGTGTATGTATTCATGTTCCTTGGTTCACCGCTTCAGTTCCAATAAAAACAGTTGAGATACACGCCTCTGCTGATCTTCAGTGCAGCGCTGTATCCGTGGGACTTTTTTATATAGTGGGGGATTTCGCTGCAACTGATTTTCATCTGGTGTCAGTGTTCAGCATCCTGTATCCTTTATGTAGCACAGTAAAAAGGTAAAAAGTGAGGAGGTTGGAGTTGTCAACGGGTGTACAATGCAGTACAATAGTAGCTCAGACTGTAACGCCAGAGAACAGAGTTTGCGGCTCAGACTGACAGTCAGTCTGAGATGTTTTAAAACTCCATAACCATTGGTGCTGTCTGTGCATTACTGTCAACACATTCATCTCAGTGTACTCAGTTCCAATCGATATAGAGACGGAAGTGGTAGTAAGATGTACGTTTTCTGGCACTAGGGGCACCATAGATGTTTGGGGGTTTTTTTTAAGTCTTGACTGAGCAATGACTAGGCAATGACTAAGCAATGAAAACCACCAAAATTAAATCATCATAAACACTGCTAACCACAATCCAGGATTTGGGTAAATTATTCAGTATGACGATTTTATTTACCAAATGAGTCTGTGATTGTTGCTGCCTGTGTGTGGGTTCAGCTGCAGGAGAATGTTGGTTTTATTGTGCCACAATATCAACAGATGATGCCATAAATATTCATCATATCTGAATGAGCATTAAACTCTCCTACACTGGTGTGGGTTTTAGCCGTGCAAGCAGAATGGTGACGATGATGAAAAATGTGCACAAACATTAGTACAAGAACTTGGATGCCGGTAACTCTGGTGATTACCTCGTTCTTCCTCTAGCGTCCCTATAAGGTTAACATTTACCATGTATCTTGCAGTGTACAGTGGATTATTAATACATTCTTCCTCAAGAGTGATCCTCTCACTTTTATTCTAGCTCCAAAGAGCTTTAAATTGATTGAAAAAGGCTTCATAAATAAAGCATGACCAACTGATCAGGTCAATAATGTAAAAGAAACATTTCTAGTTGTGCTGAAGAACCACAAGGACGTCTTTACAACTTTATCTGTGCCTGTTACAAGGACAAATGGAAATCAGATTTAGCTAAAGTGATGACCATGTGACACAAAGCATACTGTTTGAAAAACGTCCTTGTTTTGCGTCGTCTGTCCAAGTCAGGCTGAAACAGCCTTGCAGCTACATTTGCTAAATCACCGAAAGCATGAAATGAAAAACTTTTCAACAAATGCCCTTCATGCTTTGTGCCGTGCAATGAAGGCCGTAAGTTCAAAGGTGCACTTATGTAAAACATAAACGAGCTTGTGCATTTTTCCTTGGCAGCATGGCCAGTAACTGCAGGAAGACAAGGCAGAGTGATCGCAACAGATCTGAGAGCCTTCAATTACTGTCACCACAGGTGTCCGCTGGGCTCAGGATGAGAGAAAATGGAGCAAACCACTGTCAGGTCTTAGTGTTAGACAGCACGTACACCCTGCCAGAGGAAGGAAAGGAAGGAATAGTGAGCTGAATCCCAACACCTGGCTCTAATGCGATTGGCATGCACACCCCACAGCCATTAGCTTCAACCCAGCCGTGTGAAATGTAGATTCCTCGAGATGGCAAAACCAATAGGATTAGCCTCCAAGGTCTTTTGTCCACCTACTGTATTTCTCAGCACTGCAGTGTTATGTCTACCCCACACAATAATCAGAATACCAGGCACATAACAGATGAACACACTGTGTGTACGTGTGTTAAAAGCAAAAGGACCCACCCCTGTCATTTTGTTAAGAAATCTGGAGGAGTTGACTATTCATGACCAATTATGCAGAAGAGCCGCCGCGTATTATTTTTGTTTGTGTTTTCACCGCTCTTTCTGATTCGTGGTGTGCCTAATGGTGAGTCTGCTTTTTCACAAGATGCTGTGCTCAACATCAAGCAATTAAAACTTTAATTAGGCTGAAATGAGAAACTGTCTCTGATGCTTAATTTCTCATTTACTCATGTAAGAGAGAGGCTATGAAGTTTCATTAAGCTCCACCAGGACAAAATACAGATCTGCTACAAGGAGCTGGACCGAGTATCTGCGAATTCTTTGATTTATTTGAGATCTGCGATGGGGAAACACGAGCGAGGAGGCATTAGGCTCTAGTCATTTTAGTACATAAAGCTCAGACAATGTTGTATCAGATATGTGGTTAAAAAACACTTGTTCATAGCAGTCAAACATTTATATCATTATTATCATTTCAGATGCATAGAAGCACACAAATACTGGCAAACTACTGAAATAGCAAATGTGATGTGTTTACTGGAGTGAGTGACTATCCTTACAGCTGAAATTCAAGTCTTTCTAGACAGTTATGCTGCAAACTCTCCTAAACTTGCCTTTTTTCCATTCATCTGCTGTGGCGCACCACAATTTAGAATAATTTCATAGCTCTCCTTAGATTTCTAAAACCATTAGGAACTTCACGGGGATTTTACCCCTTGAGTTTGATCCTTGAGATGCTCCAGAAAAGCCCAGCCATGCTCTTGATTGCCTGGCCACCTTGAGATAAGGGAAGTTTTTAAAAAAATTCAGCCCTAGAGTAAAAACAGTTTCTCTGTTCTTTGACTCTATTTTTTTTTTGCTTTTAAATACAGTAACTGGAATGCAAACCAATTATCTACATGAATGTGCCCGCTTTTAACAATGCATCGACCTGAATATTGATGCAGTCTTGTGCAATTGAATTTACATTTCTTCTGTGGGGGACTTAGACTGAATACAAAGCAGACTGGATTCTGTAATTTTTTTTTTTTAAGGCTGGCTCCTGCGTCTCCAGGTTCAAGGACTAGCTTCAAAGATTTTGGGGGGGATGAAAGTGATAATCTGCTTTCGAGTCACTCCCGACTGTGCTCGCTTCTCGGGCCACACAGACACCCCCCCTGGAATCAAAAATGAGAGTTGCCTTCCTGTCGCTGTCTGCCAGTCAACATGCTAAAGTGTTTGCCTAACGATAGCACTCCTCTCTTAAGACCAAGCAACTGCACTAAGGGGACTAAACAAACGAACTGCAGTGTGAAGAGTCAATCAGTATTCTTGTCTCACATTTGAATGCAGCAACATGCTAGTCTGTTCCCTCCTGCCACCCTCACAATCCCACACCGCCGCACAGATTGTTAATATTCCTGTGTGCTGAAATCTGGTTTCCCTTGCATGTCACAGCTGCCGTGTGTTCCTGTGCTGGCGCGACATTCGAGCTAAAGAGAGGAAAAACAGAATGTAACCGAGGTAATTGGGTGCACTTGTTTGATTATACCAGGTGTCGAGACATTCCAGCTCCACTGTAAGATGTCTGTATATGAAGACATTTAAGATGCACTCTGAATGGAGCTCGACTCTGGAGTAAAAACAAACAGCTTGTCATTTCACCTTCAGGTAAATACAGCTGACTCAAGCTGAATTTCAGAACTGGGCAGACAGGGATTCTGTATGAGATGACGTAGTGACATAATGTGCAGCAGTTGTATGGCATTTGCTTCACTGAGGAATCTATATAGTCAGGACACTGTAGCCTCAGTAAAAAGCTGAAATATATTTTCACCCTTTGACGCCAGAAATTCTTAATAAAACCAAATTAATAAAGCACAACACTGCTTTGTGTTTGGGTGAAAGAGCAAACACAGCGTGAAACATGGTACGTCACCTCTGCTCCTTTGACGCTCTGAGAGTGGACTGATCAAAACTGCCAAATGTCTTAACAACGACCAACTGGGATTACTGCTTTAAATCGATGTCTTGTGTCTTAAATAGACATTTTCTATGTGAGGTTCAGAGATTTGAACTCAATTTGTGGATATTTATGAAGTAGAGCAGCCACTGCTCTTCAGTCTCTGATGCTGAGGTTTAAATAGTTTGTTCTCATTGGGCTAAAATTCACAAGGAGGCTTATGTTGCTGGTAGCACATAGAGCGTCTACGAAGGCCTGTGTAGTGCCAGTAGTGTAATGTTGTTGTCAGAGTAAGAATCATGAAGAGAATTCAGAAAATGGTTTTAAGGAATTGAAAAACAGCATTGTCGTGATGATAGCGAATTAAATTACTCCCTTTCCATGAGTGATTGCTTGACCAGTGACCGTTCACTTTGTCCTACTTGCGATTAAAACTTTATTAATGATCCAAGTTGCCAGTGTTTGCATGTAATTTCTGGAGGAGCTGTTCTTGCTTCTGCATACATACAGTAATTGGAGAGTATCTAATATGAATAGCAACCTATTTGTGCAACTCATTTATCATGTGTGAAAAAGAAACACCATTTATGTTCAAGGGATACAGTCCTCTTGCGGCTGTAGCAACTGGGAGAACAAGTCAGGGTGAGTCCATGTGAGGAGGAGGCCGGGGTGGATGAATGGGTTGATAAAACTTTGGACAACAGAGGATGGGATAGACTGCTCTAATGTTTTGCATTTCAGATTGAAAATCAGTATTGTTTCCTTTAAACCTGAGTATTCCATAATCTTGCCTTCATGTTTATTATTGGGACCACAATGAAAAAGGTCCTCTAACCTCAATGAACTTATTTTAACCTAAATCATAATCATTCTCTGAACCTGACCATGTTATTCTTCTTCCACCACTCAACCAAACTTAACCCACAGCATCGTCACATTATAAAAGGGTTGCTTTTTTATTTGTCAAGTTATTTTCAATATTTATAAGGTTTATCTGTGGATTGTCAACTCCCACTGCCATGTTCCCACGGTTAAAGAGTAGGGACAAACAACCCATAGTTTTTCAGTTCAGTATTTAAGGTTTCAAGATGATCTTTTAAAATGCAAGAAATAAAACACTGTTGGGAGATTTTCTGTCTTCATGTAATTACATAAAATGTTCATATTACCCTAAAACCTCTAAAGGATTTTCACTGATGTTTAATTTTTATTTCTTACATGGGTGGAAATGCTTTACTTCCCCATAAAAAATTCTCATGCAGCGCATAATCAGCCAAAAGGAGTATTCCCACGTATTTTGTCAGCTAAGCTGCCTGGGACCACATTGTTAATTCCAGTTCTGGCCTCAGGCAAGACACGCATACACAACCGGGAACTGCCCAGTAAAATTTCAGTGGAGCAGTTGGAGGCTAATTGTCTTGCTCAGGTGCAACACAGTCAAAGCCTTTAAGAGGGGATAGTGGTCAGTCTGTTCTCCTTAATATCTTTAATATACATCATTCCTTGCGGTGGATATAGAGATTCGGACATGTAAAGTTACAGGTGGTGATACAATATCCATTTGTGTTGTTAATGTTTCTGTTCCATCCTCTGTTTTGTGTGGTTGTTGACAATAAAAGTGAAGTCCGTTTCAACTATCTTTTAAACAGTTCTAAAACATAATTGTGGAAAGACTGATAGATAGAAATATTGTCCAAGTTTTACAGTTACTGAGCGAACCTTTCCACAGCAGCTCGTCCATAATTGTTGTAGCGCTGATATCCCCCTACATCCATTAGAAGTAATGGTGTGGTATATTATAAATGGATAGTGTGCAGCTCTGCCTTTCCCAGATGGATTGGGTTTATTGTGAATCACCCATGGTGGTTCATTTTAGCCTACACAGGCATTAACATTTTATTGCATTTTAAGATCATTGTCAAGGCCTGTATTGCCAACACATTATTCCACTTCCGCTAACCTGACAGCCACACATAAAACCACAACACAAGGAAGAGCTATTAAAGCTAGATCTGCTGGAATACTTGGTGTGGTGAGTGTGGTGTTTCCTCACCTCATGGGCATCTACATTTGACATCCCCTTGCTTAATGCAACGCACAAGGCATTGCGCAATAACAGCATGGAGCATAGAAGCACATAGTTGTGCTAGACTAAGATCTCAAACTGCACTTTTAGTTAAATCACTGTTCAGTATCTAAAATGTTGTACTTACAATGAACTATTGATAAATGTGGTAAAAAGTAATCCTCTAATGGTCTCGACCAACTACTACAGTTAATCCTCAATCCACCCATCCATCCATTAGCTTGTATAGGGTCACTGAGGGCTGGAGCCTTCCCAGCTGATATTGTGTGAGGGTAAACTCGGGACAGTTATTATCCAATAATGATACAAATCTTTCATGGATATGCTCATAAACGTACTTATTAACTTCCTTTTTGTGTTAGGAAATTTTGACACCAAAAAGAGAAGTGTGCAAGACATGGGGTTACCCTTTGGACAGATTACCTGCCTGTCAAACTCACCTGTCGATGCACTGTAGCTGCATTAAAGTCTCACAGAATATGTATGTAGCTTTAAATACAGTACAGCCCCTGCCCCATTCAGAAAAAAGACTCTCTCTGCGTCTGTAATCTACAGCACGGAGCAAACAGCTGACCACACAGATATAATGAGTGTATGAGTCTGTACTGTCTTTAGCTTTCTCTTAGATGAATCATTTTACATTAAAATGTTACAAAATTTAGGGCGCAGACATTGGTAATAACTCAATAAGTTTGTCAGGTGACATTGTGGTTTAAAAAATCTGCGATTTAGAAGTGTAGAGCATCTGCTTGGAAATGGCTCTGAAGTGAGATTTGCAGATCTGTCGAGGCTGGTGTAGCAGCAATGTGGTGAGCGTGGAGCGAGCAGAATGAACGAACACTGCGTCGGTTATAAAGCTCGTTAAGTGGGTGGGGTGAACTTAAATAGTAAACGATTGGACAGAAAAGGGCCTCATGACGCCTTGACTCCATGCCTGACTGAATTAGCGCAAAGCTCCATTTCATGCAGGACACTTTGCCAGATTTAACCATTTATTTCGGAATGACATGCATTTGTGTTTAGCGGTGACTCTGCTCTAGTGATGCTCTGGAACAATTTGAGCAAGCCTGACACACACAGTCCCTGGGATGACAAACCCCCAAACCTGCACTCCATCAGCAGAATCACCTTAAATTGAAATGGAATTTAATGAAATTAGCCTATGTGCAGCGACAAGCGTGTTGCATTTCCTTTGAATTCATGCAAGCAGTATGACCTTTTCATTTGATTGCATAGAATCAGCCGCATGCTGAATGTCAACAGATGAACGTCTGGTAAGACACTATCATAATGACTTGACACAAAGGAAACGTACTGTGTGAGATATGAGGCTATGTGTGAGGTCAAGAATGACACCTTTGGATTCGTGCAGGCATCCACAACCTTTATATCTGGATGCAGGCAATCAGTGACATGCTGAACACACACGTAAAAGAGAGTGAACAGAAAGCATATGAGCGCTGGAAATGAAGACTACAGTACCTTTATAATATTATTAATCAACTTTGAAAGCCTAAAGTTAATGGATATGCTTATCTTAAGAGAAGACAGATATAGTGAGGTCATACAAGGAACAGAATTTCTCAGTGTGTGAAATGAACTTTCCAAGAAACACCCAAAGCCACAAGGAAGACTGTTCTAAGAGGGTATCTACATATAAACGAAACACCCTGACCTTAAGTGAGAGCTGACTTTACACCAAGAAAGTCAAGATGACAAGCAACTTATCAACAATTTAGAAAGATTGAGAAGACCGGACACAAAAGAGATGCCTGAGAAATAATTAATGTTGCATGGTTAAGGTGCCCTAACAAAGACTGTACGGTCATCCTTCATCATAAACTGAGATGACATAGCACCTGCAAAAACTTCTCCAAATAGATCTAACTATTAAAAACACATTTAAAACAAGAACTGTTGTGTCAAAGTGATCTCCAGTAAAGAAATATGATTGGAACTACCCTACAAGTGTATGTATTGCGTTTTAAGTCCCTATAGAGTTGTTATGGTGTGACTTTACCAGAGTAAAAGTAACGGTTTAAGCCTCTTGAACAGATATAAAGCTACTTTACTTGACTGTAATACCTGGTATGGCTGAGACCCTATGGTCCTATTAATTATGGACACTAACCTCAATTTAATATTATAGCTAATGCCAAGGTATTAATACATGTGGAAACTGTGTTACTATGTTACTTATGGAAATTAACCTAAATTTAATATAAGCTCATAGTGATTGATGCAATAGGGTCATACCCCTATATCTAAATAGCTAGGTTAATTTTTAGCTATATTACTCTATATACGTATAATATTATTTATTTATTTTTGGCACTACACAACCAAATTCAGTCTGACTGCAAACACTGCAGTCCACTTTCCTTAAATGAGCACCTGTAACAACCATCCACTCATCTTTATACACTGCTTAATCCTCTGAAGGGTCACGGGGGGGGCTAGTCCATCACAAGGCCAACACAGACACAGACAAGGCACACACATTCACACCTATGGACAATTTAGAATCAACAATTAACCCCAGTATGTTTTTGGACTGTGGGAGGAAGCTGAAGCACCCAGTGAGTACCCACGCTGCACAGGGAGAACATGCAAACTTCTCACAGAAAGGCCTTTGAGCCGTGAAGAGACAGTGTTTCACCAGTGTTCCACCTGTACCTGCTATTCTAACTAGCACAAGGCGTGATCTGCAGTTGTGTAATTGAAGAAAGATGGCACAGAGCAGGGTTCCGGTCTAACTTTTCCACTGGTGGCACTCCCACCTTGTCACAGGGGAAACACCTCATTTGCTGAACATCTGCTTATCAACAGACACTACATTTACTGATGTTCCCCAAACCATGCAGGCTGTGGTAGCTGCAGCTTGGGGACTTTGGTGTGCTCAGACAGGTGTGTGATCAAAATTACTTTGACAAGAGTGAAGTAGTTCATTCTAATGTCAGAACAGTTCAAGATGACCAAGAACCCGTCTTTCTCTACCAGGTGCCTTTATCTTTAGAACACACAACAGCTAAACAGTTTGTTTCACACACCAGGAAGGGACAAACTGACAGAGCCACTGAAGTTATAAAATACTACTTTTCACCAATATAGCAAACACAGTGGCTGCCCATGTCAGTTAGAGCAAAGCCAAAACAGCTTCATGATTTACTTGCACAAATGGGAGCACTCGAAATTTTAAGTAGCATGCTCTCAAACATGTGGTCGCAGTCTGGAGCCCTTGGTGGGACTGTTGATGCATTAGGCCTCTTGGTCATGAGGAGCTGATAAGCCAGTGGTCAACATTATTGTGCCAGACTGATAGGAGTTTTATCTATAAGCTTCAACAGCTACCTTAAACACAGTCATTATAACATTTTATGACGGCCTTAAATGATGATCTATTTCAACACAATCACCGAAGACTACCACTCCACAGCCTGGTTCAGATGAAATCAACAGAACTTAACTAGATTTATAATTTTACCTTCCAGTATGTGGTTACAGAGGTGATGCATTTTCAGTTAGACATACCTTGAAGGAAAAGGCCACACCAGCAGAGGGCGCTGGAGCTGCACGATGCACCTGTGGATCGTATGTGACGTCACTCTAGTGGGCGGAGACAGTGGACGAGTACCCGGAAGTTGTCCCGCAGATAACGGTCGCTGAGGAAACTTTGGATTTAGGGGCTTAAATTAGAGTTCATGGTGTTTAGAGGAGAGACTGGTGGACGCCTGGAGGAGACATAATGAGGGGAAATTGAACCTCCCCGGAGCTGGAGCAGGATTAAGGTGGTTAGCTTTTGGATATTCCTGGAGGAGCTGGTGCCGTTGGACCAAAGGGATGGGCGGAGCTGGGACTCCCGAAGTTTTCTGATGTGGATTTCAAGTTATGAACTGAACGCCGAAACAAAACAAAGTTCGTGATGACTTCCGTTGCTTGGAGGTTGGATGTGACTTCTAAAAGCTCCTATTGGATTTTAAAATTGTCTGGTGAGGATGAAAGGGATTTTCCAGAGTGATGGCGCTGGGCCGATGGACAGGACATCGACAACTTCCGGTCCGCTTTAGTTTGAACGCTGCTCTATTTTAAAGACGGATCCAGCCGATAACAGTCAGAAGGTAAGAACAAATCTAAAACTACTGAGTTTTATAACCTCTGCCAGACATCTCTGAGGAGGAGATGCATGGCAGCGATGATGTGTAGAGGCTGGTGGAGCAGAATGAATGAGCTGCCTCAGTTGTAAAGCTCACTAAGTGGGTGGGCTGGACTTAAGGAGTAAACGATTGGACAGAAAAGGACCTTGTGAGGCCCTGACTCCATGCCTGTCAGAACTAGTCCAAACGTCCATATAATATATGAAACAGTTGAATTACCAGTCACCATGAAGGCAAAATAGAGGCAGGACTACTAACTTGGATGTAGTGTTGATCAGTGGCGGCTGGCCAATAGAGGGCGCTCGGGCGCCGCCCCCCCACCCCCGTGTTTTTCATCTTTCAAATAAATATTTTTCAAAATAAACAATAATTAGTTATTTTTAGCACCATGTGTGTTTAAATTTGCAATTACATGTCATGTACAAAATGTTAATTAGAATTTTCGAGGAAAACAGTTTTCTGCTCATCTCTGCTGAGCTGCTGGGGCGCTAGAGAAATCGCCCCTCCAGTGCGGCAGTGCAGCCAATTACCGACAAGAGATTCGACATAGCAACAGAAATTTATCCAATCAGCGTCGTCGAATCTGACGCCTAGGGGGGCGATATCGATATCGCCCCAAGCCAAGTGCGCATGTGTGAGTGCGGTGATACTCACTGTTGCCAACTTGGCGACTTTGTCGCTAAGTCTAGCGACTTTCCAGGTCCTCTGGCGACTTTTTTTTGTCAAAAGCGACTAGCGACAAATCTAGCGACTTTTTCTGGTGTTGTTGGAGACTTTTTTAGTCACGATCCTCAACGAGCATCGGGTACCGCTGTGAGCCCCTCCTCCGTCCAAAAGCATTCACAGGCGGTCAGTTTGACGGTAACTTCCCGCAGCAGTCCCAGCAGTCAGATTAAAGGAGACACTGAACATGTTCCTATCGGTAAATACCACATTTTACCGATGGTCCCTAAACGCCTCACATGCTGGCTGCGGTACTGCAGCGTAGCGAATGTTTGAGGTAACGTTTCTTCTTAACTGACTCAGTGGAGATCTCTCTGCTGCACCTGAACACTGTATCACCAGGTGTGTCTCCACCTCTCTCCTCACTGTTATTTAACATAATCGGCTGTAGATCGTTTCATCAGTGGATCGCGGTAATAGTGAAATTGACAGTTTTTCACATCAGGCATGTAGAGACTGAGTCAGTGTGGAAGAATACTGTGACAGTGACGATGGGCGACACGGACGGTGAAAGTGTACGATCTCTCCTAAATCCATTTGAAAGGAGAACATTGGTGGAAAAACTCGAAATAAAACAGCGAAGAAAACAGAAGTCTCACTGAGAGTTACAGAAATCACCTGACTGCAGTAACTGGTTTAAAAGGTTGTGCAACAAAATATTAAGTTAAGGGTACCATCATTTTTGTCCAGGCCTGTTTCATATTCATACAAAGTAATCTTCAACAGAAGAGTACTGTCTGTCTGTATACACACACATTTATTACCTTGACCAGATTTTTCTTTGTATAAAGTTGACTTTAGCACAACACATCATCCAGCAAGGTATTGCACTTAGTAATTTTTTGATATTTTGTCTAAATAGTATGTGTTTGCTTATATTATTGTATATGTAATCTGCTCATCATTTTCTGGTTTATTCACTGAAATGTTGAAATCATCAAAATTGTTGTGGATTGTATTTTTCTTTGTCTGCTAATTGGAAAAAAATCTTAATTGTTGCAGTTCTGATCAGTTAGTCACATTTAGCTTCATCATAAATCACTGTACAGTATTCTTCTATTCTAGTATTAATTTCTTAATATACTTAACACTGAACATAATACTTGAGTCGTCAATTCAACACGAATGCACTGTTTCATGTGCTCAGCTGTATATATAATTTATTGCCAAAATTGTGGTTATGTTGTTCATGTTTTGTGCAAAAATGCCTCAAGTTATTAATATTTGCATTAAATAATTATTATTTCACAGAGCACTGATATCCTGCCGTTTCTGCTGTATCGGGATGGTTACTGAAACTGACGTGATATGGCACAGCCCCACCTAGAATATTTTTCACCAGCCGCCACTGGTGTTGATGTTCCTCTGGGGTTAGATTAGTCTGAGCAATGAAAGGTATAATTTAAAGTTTGCATTGTGTGAACCTTAACGTTTGTGCAGAAAGCTCCCAATAGCTTTTGACTTGTCTGTATGCTTCAATCAGTGGTGAAGATGACAGCCGATCCAAAACCAACACAGCTGTAAAAGATGGTTGAATAAGACCCATGTGAAGGTTAAAGTGGATAGGGAAGCACACATTTCACAACTTTTATGGCTTTTGTATTAAGTTTGATTCAATAATACCCCAATTGGGCTGTGTTTTCCATCGCCACAGGCAGCGGAATCATGTCAACTATAACTTTCTTTATTGCTGAAGCAAGGTTATTGTGACAACAACATGGCTGTGCACATTGTAAGGAGAATACATGGAATTGGGCTGTCAAAGCCACTGAGGCAGAATGATAGCTGTGTGTTTCAAAGTGCAGACCGTCTAACAGCCAATTTGTAACTGTGACTGTTGGAACCTTGTCTGTGTGGTTTGTGTAAAGATGGCGTTCCTTCTGATGCAAGATCACAGCTGAAGTCATTCTCAGGATTAAAACACTGTTGCGCAGGCTGTTTTACAATTCAGTGGGTGCATCCTTCAGAGCCAGCGACCCAGATAGGTTCACAGACCAGAAGGCCCTGACTGGACCTGAACCTGTTCCCTAAATAAGATTGTCTGGCTTTACACAGAGCAAAACCGCATTTGGGCAAAAGTCAAACTCTGATGGCAAATAGTCACACCTTACCAGTGGTATTTAGAGACAGGTGTTAGTAGACCATGTCTAGTCAGCACTTAGAGGCCTGGAGAATCCAGATTAATGAAAAATATTTCCATTTGATGCCGTTTTCTTTTACCTAACACAGTGGAGTCTATGTCTGGGTTTTATTACACCTTGAATTTTTTTATTTATTTGTCTGTGCAATATATATATACATAAAGTGACTTTTAAAGTGATTTGAAGTTATTTTGGCTGTTTGTTTGTTATACAGAAGAGTAGCATGTGCATGTTTAGCGATCATCACAGCACAGTTGCTCGTGAATGCTGCCCCACTGCAAGCTTGTCAACATAACCACCAATAATGGTATTAGTTCAATGAAATCTGTGTACTACAACAAAAAGTGAACATTTCTCCCACATAAACACCTTTATAATCTGTCATAATGGGAAAATCACATGTGCACGGTGACTCAGTGGTTAGCAGCGTCGCCTCACGGCTAGAAGATCCCCGGTTCGCGTTCCGGTTCGGACGCCTGGGATCTTTCTGTGTGGAGTTTGCATGTTCTCCCTGTGCAGCGTGGGTTTTCACCGAGTTCTCCAGCTTCCTCCCACAGTCCATAAACATGCTGAGGTTAATTGACGATTCTAAATTGTCCGTAGGTGTGAATGTGAGGGTGCTTGGTTGTCGGTCTCTATGTGTAGCCTTGCTATAGGCTGGTGACCTGTCCAGGGTGTCCCCTGCCTTCGCCCGAGTCAGCTGGGATAGGCTCCAGCACCCTGCAACCATACAGAGGATTAAGTGGTGTATAGATAATGGATGGATGGAGAATCACAGATGTATTATATAATATGAATAGTGGTTCAGTTCCATTGTGTCTGTACACCAGAAAGCCATGACAGCGAGGCAGCATGCACAGTGAAGGGATGTTATCACCTTTAGAGGATCAACATGGTCATTAAAACTGCAACTGTATTCAAAGTTTTCATAAATGTTCGCCATCCCTTGTAACTTTTCATTTAATGGATGATGGTGTAATAATAGGAGAGTTGGGAAAAGTTGTGTTAAACTCCCTAATTATGTCTAGTAGGTGTCATTTTCTGATATGTTTTCGAGCTGTTAGGGGTCTGCTGTTGTAGTTCAGGAATGAAAAGAAAACCTGAGGTACAGCAGTCATTAGAAGGAGTCTCAGACAACTGATTTGTGAGTGTTGACTTTTCTTTAGCAAAAAACCTACACACTTGCATTATCCCGATTATCGAGTATTTTGCTCACTTTGGTTTGGAAATATTTTCAGAAATGAATGCGCTTAAGTCTGGTTCACGCTTTGATGGAACTTTTTCTTTTGTTTTGTTCAATTACTGGCACCCTGATGGGTCAGCAATGTAATTTTCTGTATGTAAATGTTTAAGATTGCATACATTTTTTAAAATTGTTTTTGTGGAGAAGAAAAAATAGCAAAATTCTTAAGTCGTCATTGTATTTTTGAATTCTACAGATTAACCAGACAAGTTTGGGGTGATGACGATGACATTAAAACACAAAGTTACCACATATAATAACATTCTGTTAGATTTAGGCTTATGTGTTTGAACTATATGCAATATTAACAGATGTCTGGATATACACAAATTATATACGGTATGTGCAAGTGAACAAAATAATGGGTTCCATCATGGGTTCATTAATACCAGGGACAGTGGTGCTATTAACCTTTTGCCTCCATCTGAAGTCATTTATATTACTTTTTTCTCTTTGGGAAGTCATATAGTACAATAGAGGTATCAAGACTGATGCCCTACATTCAGGTAAGGTGTAACACAAGCCTGGAATAATGAGGGGATGACTGGCTGGAGTTTGTGGCTGAGGAGAGGAGGAGAGGGAGTGAGATCCGGAAAAAGGTTAGGCAGAGGGGATTGGGAGCTGACTGGTGGGCTTGGTGGACTGGCACAACGGTCAGGCAGGTAATCCCAGGGACGAGGAGAACAGGTGTAAGGCAAAGCTGGCAGACAGGCAAACACTGTCTCCGACAGGCCAGACAGGTGGATTTACAGAGGTAAGCGCTGGAAGCATCGCACAACGGTAAATCATGACTAACACGACGACCCAGCCGAGACCGACTGCCGGTGTGGGGTTCCTATGGTGAAGTGATGATGCTTTAATGACAGGCAGGTGTATTGATTGCCGATGAAGAGCTGGCGTGCGAAAAGAGACAGAGGAGCCAGGGGGGAAGGGGGACGAGCAAACAGACAGACAAGGCTTAAACACACCAAACACACCTCGCTAACGCTAAAAAAACAGCTGAAAATAACAAAAACAACTTGTAGTGTCATGGAAGAGGAGGTCAAGACAAGCCTCCACTGCTAATTAAAAAAAATAAATTAAAGCAATTTTTGCTTTTGACTTCAATTTGGATATTTTCTCTACATAATACAGCTGCTCAGTGAATAAGTAAACTGGCTCTAATTTAACACTAACAGTATTATAAAGGATAACTAGCAATATTCTATATTTTCATGCTACCATCAAAAATCATCAATGGATGGAGAATATTAACAATTATTTCTTGTGTAGAAGAAAATGGGATGTAGCTTCTTCCGCTGTTCCATATAACCATTGAAAATACGTCAGCGAGGCACGCTATTGTGCTGAATGACACGATTTTTTTCATTTTAATGAACATGGGGACTATAATGTGGCTCAGTACACAGGTATTGTCATGTTGCTATGAATACTAACTGGAGCACCAAATGTGTGTCAATCCACAGCTGACAATAATTCCCAACGAAGGCACATTTTACTCCTCTTTGCTTTTAATACAAAGTACAGTGCCAAAATTCCTGAGTCATTATCGGAATCAGAGTGCATATTTATATACATTATGTGACCTGATTTATGTCTGAGTGTCACAGGCAGCGTGGAAGGCTGGAAACTACAGAGACAAAACCACATTGTTATGCTTCCACCGAATTAGCTGATAATTAAAAAGAAATAGTACAGACTCGTCCATTAAGAAAACATAACTTGAACCACAAGTCCCTTTGAGAGTTGTGTTTGTATAGCATTGTGCATATCAAGTAGATCGGCTGTGACAAGAAGCGTTGGGAAAGATGTAGGCAGGCTCCCATAATCCCCGATGAGGGAAAAAAAAGTACTGGAGGTGTAGTTTTGAATCAGCAGCAGCACTTTGGAGCTATGGCTAAACTGCCACATGTCAAAAGCACACACTGAATGCAAGAAACTGCATTTCTAGCTCGAGGGATGGGACGTGAACGCCGTCAAAACCTTAACACTGAAAGATGTTCGCTCAGACAATAACAAAGTACAATGGATTGCATGTAGCATGTGTGAGGACAGGTATGCTGGAACACCCAGCTGTTTCTCACAGCATTGCATGTTCTTCCCAGAGGCTAACACTGTGATCATGTGAAATGAACTAATGAGTAGTCATACATTATTTCAGACAGGATTATAGTTTAGTTTGCCGTAATATGAAGCACTTATGTTGAATCAATGGCACGTAATGTTTATTAATAGGGGAAGACACACACTGTATAATGTAGAATCACACCTGTTTTAAAATATTAATATTCAATTAATTTAACTTAAGAATATTGCTTCCTCATCAGAGGCTATGCAGATACAATTTCAGCTCCCAGAGGCAATCATTTCAAGCGGAGCATATGAGATAAGACAGCGAGGTTTTAATCAACTACTATTGATTAAATGGAGCAACTAAGAAGGCTGTGTTACAAGATCGACTTCCTGTAGCGATGATATAGTGAAAAGGGGTAAACTCAGCGCTTTA
Organism: Dascyllus trimaculatus; assembly: GCA_024666655.1. Taxonomy (NCBI): domain Eukaryota; kingdom Metazoa; phylum Chordata; class Actinopteri; family Pomacentridae; genus Dascyllus; species Dascyllus trimaculatus. The sequence goes on from CM045457.1 coordinate 29,108,422, forward strand.
AAAAACAATGACATTTTGAACAATGGTGCTAGTGGTGTTTGTCACGCCAACTAATCCATCAAACTGGGAGATGAACAGAGGGGGAATAAAGCGCTCACAGCCCGGGCAGGTGCCTGTCATTTAGCGTCCCATCAAGTGGTAAATTATTCCAATATGAATGCGACATGAGCGCATGAATGTGTGCAACCACCCATTTGACATGAAACCATCTTGTTTACATTTGCATATTGGGTCAACAGTTGTATTCAGTGAGCTGGCATGGAGTCTGTCTTAAAATGATCGTGTGTGTGTGTGTGTGTTCATCAATAATATTATACTTTCACTGCTCCCCTTTGAAATGAACTCATTATGTACCCTCAGGCTGCCCCGAGGTATTACTCTAATCAAGCCAAATAATTCATGTGTAATTGCCTTCAGCTTCGCTCAAAACAGTAAAGGGAATCAGTCCGCACTTCCGTGCATTTACAATGCAACCAGGATCTAGTGGCACCACAATGAGCATGAAAGCGGGAGCAGGAAGTGTAGAGACAGGTTCGGCACTCTGCACTGGCTTGTATTTTCTCCTCAATTAACTGCCCAAGGTTGAGGTTGCAGAACATCCCAGGGCGCTTAACCTCTCTCCTGGCTTGCATTTTCCCCTCGCATTCCTCAGGCAGCCACAATACATCTATCACAGCGCCTTCCAATAGACTGTCTGGATGCAGTGGTGATAGTGAGGAATATTAATGTTTGTAGTTACCCTTTGGCTCCCTATTAATTAACCCGGCTCATTTATAGCTGATTGATAAACTGCTCTAAGTTGTTACAACAAGGGTGCAGTTACGATTGAGAAAGTGATTTTTTTTGGAGGGGGCCACACTGTGTTGGCTTTGTATTTGCCGAAGGACTCATTAGAGGCTGCATGTCAGGCATCAGTAATCTTTTCTTTTATCTGGAAATCTCAGAAATACTGGACATGCTTATGGTTCTACAGTGTTTTCAAATAAATTCCTAAAATCAAGGGCAGAGGTGTTTTTTTCGGATTTATCTCAAAGGGAGAATCTAATGAAAGAAATGCAGTAACTCTCTCATGAGAAATTCCCACATTTATAAATGAAAAAAAAGGTTTAATTACAGTTTATCCACAAATCTAAGTAAGTTAATACAAACCTACCTTGCTCAGTTCGTAATAGGACATTGTTTACTGCATATAGATCAGATCATCACAAATAAAACAGAACAAAATACACAAAATGCTTATTTTAAAGGAAATATAAAAGATTCGTTAAAAACAAACCGTACCTTTAAGTGCCAGAGATCCACAATTTAAAATTCAGACAGTCTAAACTTCCAAAATATCTGCAAACTACCAGAAATAATAACAAAAAAACTATAAAGGTAAAACAGAAGCTTCCAATGCAGATTGCATTCATGAGTTTAATAGCCCTAAGGAATGCCTTTCCATGTTCCAAGTCTTGATTTTTGATGTAATTGAGAGAAAATTTAATGATGTTTCCTTCGTTAAAAACCATCCCTGTAGGGTACAAATATGTGTTTGCATGTACCGGGTTTCACATCTGCTCAGGTGAGTGGAATTAACTACCTGCTGGTTTGAGTTCATAGTCTGGAACAACACCCCAAGGAAGAAACATGCTAGTGCACTGATTTTTTTTTACATATTTTATCCCATTTTTAAAAATGCTTTGATTCTAGTGTTGATTGGACATTATATACCATGAACAAGAGCTAATGTGGATATTAGTGGGTATTGTCACTTACTGTAGCATCCCTCCTTTTTACCTGCTTGTGCTATTTTGCCATGCAGGGCAATGCCAGGTTATAAACAGTCCTTTCTGAAAGAGATCAACCCCCTTCTCTGGACATTGAAGAGCTTTGTGATGCTAAAGTTCAATCAGATGAACTGTGCAAAGCTAATGTGTTTCAACATGTTCCATATAGATGTAAAAGGGAAGTGAAATCTGCCGTGGCCTCAGCTTGAGCGTCTGTAGGGGACACCAGAGGAGCCACTGATAGTTGGGTATATGAAACACACAGTATATTGTATCCCACCTGCAAAGTACAGCACAGAAACCTGACGGCATTATATTTTCATTAGTGACAACGAAATGAACAGCATCTTCTGATCACTTATGTGGAAGCTTGCTGTGTGTGTTAATCTCCACAAGAGATTACCTTTAACTAACCCTGAGTTAGTCAGGGCTGTTTACTGCGGTGTACAAGCTGCTTTCTTCACTTCAGTAACCAGAAGCATGCTGCAGTGACAAAAGATTCTGTCAAGAAGGATTATCCCTAACCTCATTAAATTTGTTTTTTCTTTTTTTTTCCTGTTCCAGCAGTGACTCACTGGTAGGTTGCTTTGGGTTTACAGTATAAGACAAAGCCTGGCTAAAGTAAACAAAAAAGCATCTGTAACTTATAATGGAGCACAATAAAACCTGTATTTTTGGAAAAGTAACCACTAATCTCGCAAATATATCTTGTGAACTGTATGACTGTCCTTCCATTAATCATTCCACGAGATTCATACTGCTAAGATGAGACATACTGTACCTGCTTCTTCTCTACAGGTATGTGTCATCATGTTGTTGATAGATTAGGATGAATCTTTCAGTGACATAGGGATGAATAAGAGCAAATCGAGAGCTACTTTTCACTGTATGTTTTGCCAACAAAGCTGTGACTATGTCCTGTCTGTGGCATCCACCAATCAGTCACAACATTAGAACCACCTGCCTATTATTGTGTGTATCCCCCCTAATGCCGCCAAACCAGCTCTGACCCATTGGGACCTCTGGGAGCATCCTGTGGTCTCTGACACTGTGATGCCGGCAGCAGATCCTTTGGGTCCTGTGGTCTGCAGGGTGGGGCCTCCATGTATCAGGCTAATTCTGGCTCTTGCCAGATTGAGACCTGGGGAGCTGGGAGGCCTGGGCTTTTCATGTTCCCCAAACTGTTGTTGAGTAGTTTTTGCAGTGTGATGGGGCTTATTGTCCTACTGGAAAAAGGCTGCTGCCATCAGGGAGTTCCTTTATTATTGATGGTACCCTTTGTCTGCAACGTTTAGATGGACAGTATATGCCACAGTATTTATAGACATGAATGTCAGGGTCCCAGGTTTGCCAGCAGAACATTGCATTTGTTCATTTAAACTGTCAGTGGTTTAAATGTTGTGGCTGATCTGTTTTAGAGATCACCGTTAAAACTATGGACTGCAGACGGATTATATTAAGGGGGAGATAATGAAATGACCTTTACCATGATGGGAATTGAAGTCCACTTTTCATACGTGATAGGAAATGAATCCATTCTCTCTTCTACATATCTTTAGAATACAGGAGGGGCCTGTTGTCTGCACAGTGTCCCGTGCACATTGTTTTCTACAGCCTGCAGTATGAGTCCAATTACAAGAGTGCATGTATGTACCCTAAATTTTGCCTTTTTCTTTGGGAGCAATTTGCCATGTTTAAAGGTTATCTCTCAACAGCCTTCACAATCAGAAATGTTCGGTCTATTAGCTAGCCGAAAGGATAAAGTTGCCCTTTAAGCAGGTGCATCCAGTAACGTCTCATTTTGCTGTGTTCATTATTTACATAGCAGCGCTGACTTTCCGTTCGCACTATTGGTTTGAAAGAGGAAACTGTCAAAAGGTGGCCTTGAGATAAAATTACTGTTCAGGCATGCCATGGCAAGGCGTTTAGAGACATGTTCATCTCCAGCGCTGGCTGGATGAAGTGTTTTGTTTTACTTGCCTCTGCCGGGCGTTTTTCGATGAAGCTGCACCCTGGGCTTAATCCCTCAAACTATTTTATTCTGAAAATGTCATGGATTTGAAAAGAGAGCAAGCTAAAACGGGGGGAAAAAATCAATAATGAATCATGGCAAAAGCAAATAGATGGCGTCGATGTAGTGTTCACTGGTGTTTTAATGTAAAAAACGTGCAAGAATGTTTTCCGCATGTATAAATCACAGCTTATGTTAAATTAAATCAATCGAAGCAAGTCAGTCTCTGGACATCTTCAGATTTTAGAAACAGTCCAGCGCAGAGAGCTGTCGACTTTCTGAATCATATGTGTAATTATGTGATCAGGAGCTGGGTTGTCAGGAGTCCCTTTAGGACCACAAGGTGTAATTAAACCATACAGTTTGTCAGAAAATCAATAAAACCAATTTAATAAATTTAATAGTCCACATAAAAAGTCATGATATGACTGTGGATGCTCTCTCGTTATTGAATGGCAGTTGGATGGACTTGATCGTTCCTTGTGGCATTCGCTGGCAATGTGATAAACAAATGTGCACCAGATGATGAGACCACAAGTGTGCATATGAATAGTAAACTATCATGTGTCCCTGTATAATACAGGAACCTAATAATTTAACTTAAACTAATTGAACTGACCTACAGGTAACAATACACGAAAAAAGAGTAAGAAAAACAATGAAATAATCTCTGCACAGAATTATTGGCTACATCATTACGTGACTTTAAATAATAATGGCATACAGATCTCTGCTGATACATGTCCACAAACTAAGACTCAGCTCATCACAGGATATATTGATGTCTAGCGGCAATAATTATGTATTCTAGGATCCAGTGTCATGCTTCAATACACGGTTCTCTATTTCATGTTTAAGATTACAGTGTCTGTCTGACCACAAACAAATGTTTTAATTGCATAAACACAACTATTAGAATTTGAAAAATTAATAAGTGGATGTTATTGGGGAAATACACCAATCAGCCACAACATCATAACCACTGACAGGTGAAGTGAATAACATTGATCATGTTGGTACTATGTGGTGTTCTGTTAGAAAACCTTGGATTTTAACATCCGTGTTGATCAGAATTAGACACCCAAATAAACATTGTCCCACAACAAACACACTCCCTCATGCTAATGGAAATCCCAAATGTCACTGGACTACCCATGCAGGAAAATGCACCCCACCACATGGAAACAACATCAACCAATCAGGAACATGTTGAGGAACATGACAATGGTCCAACATGTTGATTTGACCTCCAAACTTCCTACACCCCATTGTGATCAAGCATCAACAGGATGCAGTGGAACAAGTTGGATTGACAGAGTCCCCACTGCACAAGCCAGAGCACCCAAAGGATCTAGTGCCAACATCCTGGTTCCAGACCCCATAGGACACCCTGAGAGGTCCTCTTGTCCATGCCCAATGGTTCAGAGTATTTCGGACCACATAAGGGGATAAGGGGGACCAACATAATATTAGACAGGTGGTCATAATGTTGTGCCTGATTGGTGAAAATAAATAAAAGTATCAGTGATTGGCTGTAGAATAGAATAGAATAGAATAGAATAGAATAGCTCTTTATTGTCCTTGTACAAACAAAAATTGTACAATGAAATTTGCTGAGCATCTCCCTGTAGTGCAATTAAGAAATGCAAAATACAAAATTAGTGAAAATGCATTAAACAGTAATAAACAAAGAAAGTCAAAGTAGTCAAAGTCCACATACATAAATACACCTGTTGCTCTGTCCCATGTTTAGTGAGAATGAAAAATTGTCCAACTGTCCAAAAAGTATCTGTGAGTTTTACTCCTTTGAGTTTAGGAGCCTAATCACCCAAGGATAAAAAAAAAGATTTATAGATATATAGATTTGCTCATTCTGAGTATTTTTTTTGTAAATGGTGGCTGAAGTTTCTTCCAAATTTGAATATGTGGGTGGTGAAAATAACCTCAAATGTCCGCCAGGCATTTTACAGGAAAACACTGGACCTGACTGGAGGGCATAATTTTAAAAGATAGTGACAGGTCAATGCTACTTAGCCACCACCGCAGCACTAGAGATCCAAAAATAATGCTACAGAGAAACTTAACAGGAGCTAAAAATTAGAAGTTTTCTCCTGCAGTTGTTTAGTGTCCTACTTTGCTGCAGTGATAAAAGTTACATCACTGCTTGGTGTGGTTACAGGTGAAACAGAGCACACCTATAACCACACACACACAAGCACTTAGTGTAATCTGAGGTGACACATGATAAACCAAATAAGACGTTGAATTACTGTTAAACATGTTACATGTTTATCCATCATCACAGCACTAAATATTTTCACAAACATGAACATGTCAATCAATAAAATATCCAGCAAATTCCTAAAATATAACTAAAAATCCAGCACTATTTACATTTTAAAGTCTTAACAGAGACTTTTGCTGCAGTATCATTTTCACCAAACATGATAAGAATGGCGGACACTGCAAGTAGGGATGTACGATAATGCAAATTTCAACCGATACCGATAGTCTTATAGCAGGGGGTGACACCGGAGCAGGACACCAGAGTTGGCAGGTCCGCGTACTACAACCACAGAGGCGTTTTAAAGCCTCAGCGGCGTACTACAGCCTCGGCAATGCTCAGCAACGCTCAGCAAAGCTCGGCAAAGTTCGGCAACGCCCCCCGGCAGCGGCGCGCACACCTATTCGAATATCAAAATAATTATCCGAATGCCACCATAACAAACGAATATTTGGATATTCGAATATTCGGGACCAACCCTAGTAAAATGTCTTCTTCTGACAAGGTAAAGAAAGTCCACACTGGTCAGTGCCGCGCCATGCTGCTTGTTTTTCCCTGCCTGGGCATTGCTATGACATCACACACATGCGACAGTACCGTTGGGGAGGGGAGGGGTTGAGGAGCCAGGCATGAGCACAAACCACAACACACAGACCAACGGCAAAAACCAAGATTTGAAGTCTATATTTTTATCGGGTCATTTTATCGCCTGATTTTTTTATTATCGAAATTATCAGAATGACGTCATAATTGCCAAAATTAACCCGTAATTATCCGATGCCGATATTATCGTGCATCCCTAACTGCAAGACTACTTCATTGTATGATAAGTTTTTGTCTGTTTGAGTTCCTCCTCGCTTGTCATACAGACGTGAAACATCCACCTTAACTTCCTATGCTGCTCAAATAACGAAGCACACCCCTGTGTAACACTGATCTTCTGATAAAGAGAAGAATACATCTGGTAAGCCCGTTGCTGTTCCGTTAAGCTCGAACAACCAAAGGGATATTTGAGGTGAAATTGAACTACGTGGACCATTACACACTGAAGTAGAACATAGGACGCAATCCAGGGGCTTGCCAGGAATACACTCTCACTGTAGGCATTATGCAGGAATTAGGCTTCTGACTGCAAATGACTAAATGGGAAAATCTAATTAAATACAGGATTTGTAAAAGTATCTGTGCTGAGGATTACAAAGGCTCAGCCTCCCTAAATCCACAGAGTGATATTTCTCCAAATGGCAGTTACATAAACCAATGGACAAGGCAGACCTCTCTCAAAAGGCCACCTCTGCTTTTCCTTTAAAGTAAAAAAAAAAGAAAAAAGAAGTACTGAAGTTCTTTCTTGTGTTACTGGGTTCTGTACCCTTTATGTCAAAAGGACACATCCACTCAATAAAGGTTCAACAGTTAGACAATGTGAAAGGAAAACTACAGTACAGGTCACTGCATCCGCTACTTACTTACGCATAAGATGAAGAAGTTTGAGCGATGCTATTAAGAGGAAGGGCACTCTGAGGAGACAATGCCGCGGTGATGAATAGATGTTCACTGTCTTTTGATGCACTAAAAATAACTTTGTCTGTTGGTTTATGGGGCGTAGCACAGGCAAATTGACTGGGCTCACTGGATAGCACACTTTAACCTCAGACTACAACCTTGTATCGCCTCTGAAATATGTTAATTTGTCAGTATTTTACTTACAAATGTTGTTTTCAAATGCTGTGATTGCTAATAAAGTGCAGTTTTAGTAAAGATAAGACTGTTTTTCTATTTTATATAATGCATATAATATCACTTGAATGCAGTTGACATGAGCCAATCAATTTCAAGTTTTCAAGTTCGGAAAAGATAACATCTAATGGGTGTTTTCTCAATCTCCTCAGTAATAAACAACCTTGACACAAATCTAACCTTTAGCCCAGAAAATCTAAGTGCATTTCTGCAACGAAGAAGTTAATCTCATGTAAAATGAACTCGTATCAGATCGAACGCAAGGAGCCGGTGTAAGGCCCTGACGCATGTGTGCGTGTGCATGTTGGTAAGAGGGAGATTTTCCACATTGTGACCCTGAAGAGGTGTTCTGTATCCCAGCAAATGAGTTTCGAGCTCCAGGGGCTTCGGCCAACCTATGGCATAAGTCCATGTCCAATTATCTGCCTCGGAAATTGCTATATCTTGCCTAATTTATGCCAAATACCCCCCCTTCTGCACACACACACACATGCTCACACAGCTTCTTTCTTTATTACATAATAGCATAGCTGCATCCCAGTATAGAAGAGCCATTATATGCTTAGGCCACGTTCATTTTCCCCTGCTCAGGGAGCCTGATTTGTTCCCCACTGTAGGCTCATGTAGTCTGATCACAGAAAAGTGTCCTCCATATTAACACAGATCTCACACTACACCAACAACAGCTCAGAATCTCCAAGTAAACGGTTTCCAGAAGGTTTAGGTAATATGTTGTCTTGCTCTGGACCTCTGAATGTACAAGACCTTCAAGTAAGTTTTTGGGTCTTGGATGTGACGCACCTTTCAGACCCCAGCTTCTATCTCCTCCTAAAAAGAAAACAGATGTAGGTTGTGTAAAATTTGGAAGCTGAGGATTATTTTAAATTAACTTACAGTTGGCGTCAAACAAGTTGAGTCCAGCTGTATCAAGTGCGCAGGTTTGCTGTTCTTGGCCCTCCCAGTGGTGGGTTCTTTGGTAAGTTGTCACCACACACACTGCTTAAGTCGAGCTAAACCTTGCCACACAGTAGTCAAGCGGGTTCGTAATGCTACTTAAGGTTGTCTGCTTTCATTTAGAATCAGTTTTGGCAATACTGTGTGCAGCAAAACTGAGCACAACCTGCATGTGACATATCACGAAAACAATATTTGTTGCTCAAAAGTGCATCACTTGCACAATAATTCTAGTATTTTAAACTTAAAAGTGCAGAGTATTTGATGCTACTCTGTCCCTGCTTGAATATAAACATGTTAAATAGATGAATACGGGCCCCAGGTGTACAACGTCAATGCCACAAAATTATCCTAATCATCATTAGTGAGATCTCCATCATTTCAGGGTTTAATGCGTTGTACATGTGCCTTTATTTCCGATGACAGATTCAACACTCCTGGGCATGGTTGATACCAGTCTTGCACAAATCAGCGGAGAGGCGATCTGTCACTCCTCACAGATGATTCTTTTCAGCTGCTATTTGCTGGGAGGCACACTGTTGCCCTTCCTTTCCCCTCCAGTCCGCTCTGCCCTCCACTTTAAATACTCCAGAGGTGTTCTTCTGCATTCAAGTCAGAGGACCGACTTATTTTTCGCCCTTTAAAATTTTAGTGTGACTTTTGCTGTGTGTTTCTCATCATTACCATGTGGGACGATTTCCTCTCTTGTGACCAGGACTCATCTTTTCATTCACTCAGCACACCCCCACCTCCACGGCCCAGCTCATATAGTAGTCCTGGCTAGATGCACACCAAACATGCTGGTCCCCATGTGATCCAAATGAGTTTATTTAGTTTTGTGGCATCGTGGTTTTCCTTTTGGACGCCATTCACAGAAGCTGACTTCATTCACTGCCCCTCACACTGAGCAGTCACTGAAACAGGATTCCACACAATCCTTGTGCCAACTCAGAAGCACTTACCCATCTGTATTTGTTTGCACGGCTGTTCTTCTGCTGCCTAACCACTGCTGTAGCTGTGTTCTGTCTTATGTTCAGTAGCTCCTTGATCTTCTGACACCCTCCCCCATCATTATGAAGAGTCACAACCAGGTTTCTTACTTGTTGAGGCAGTTCTTTCCCACATGGAGCCATTAGAGACAAACCAGGCCAACACTGGGAAAGCTGTGGTGTTAACAAGACGCTTTGTGACCTTGTTTATCCAGTTAATTAGATTATTATGCTACGATCTTTGCTACAGTGGTACCAGGTCTACTCACTTTTGTGGCTTTGTGGTTTGGGTTTTCAGTGTGGTGTCCTGAACCTATTGTTTTTTAATTGTAGATATGGTCCGATACCCTACACTTTATCTTTCAGAAAATAGTACAATTATTGTAAGTTGGTACAATTATTAGTCATTTAACATTTTAGTGATTTATATTTCTTACTGGAGTGCACTGCCATGGTAACTCATGCTGCACACCCAACATGCCAGCCATTTATGTTCTAAATAGTACATCCAAACATTTAAAAGACTACCGAGTTCTCTCTGTTCTTTTGGAAAATGGCGTGTTTTATAGAAGATTCTGTGGGCCTAATCAGCGAGGAAAGAAAGAGTCTTTGAAGACCACCTAAAACCTTTACTAACAAGCTCATACACCGATCAGCCACAACATCCTGACCACTGACAGGTGAAGTGAATAACATTGATCATATTGGTACTATGTGGTGTTCTGCTGGAAAACCTTGGATTTTGCCATCCATGTTGATGAAACTTCGACACCCAAATAAACATTGTCTAAGCACACTCCCTCATGCAAATGGCAATCCCAAATGTCACTGACTACCCCTGCAGGAAAATGCACCCCACCACATGGAAACAACAATCAGGAACATGTTGAGGAACATGACAATAGCCCAACATGTTGATTTGACCTCCAAACTTCCGACACCCCATTCTGATCAAGCATCAACAGGATGCAGTGGAACAAGTTTGATTGACAGAGGCCCCACTGTACAAGCCAGAGTACCCAAAGGATCCAGTGACAACGTCCTCATGCCAGACCCCATAGGACACCCTGAGAGGTCCTCTTGTCCATCCATGCCCGATGGTTCAGAGCATTTTTGAGCACATAAGGGGGACCAACATAATATTAGGCAGGTGTTCATAATGGTATGCCTGAGTGGTGTATATATGAGATAAAGTAGAGTCTCAGTTGGGGGAACTCAGTCTTCTTACTTTTATTTCTTTTCAGCTGGCTGCCAAAAAATTCAAAACAATTGTTCTTTAAGCCTTATAGTGGTAGGTTATGATAAGAAACCAGAGACTGATTAAAGCTCTAAAGCCTTGTATTTGCTGACCTTGTAAGATTTGCAGTAAGCCTACTTACTGGTTTGAATGATGTTTTTATATTCTTTACCTGCTCCCGAGACCATTTAACACCACCAGGATTGCAGGTGAAACAATAAGACTAATATTGCCTTGCACAGCATAAAAATAGGCTGCATCTAAGGATGAAAATAATTTAATGGAATACACAATTGTAATTATAGTGCCTGAATGATGGTGCAGTGATATTGATAAGCCTATTAACTCAAACATTCACACCGTAGGCATTTTTTTTGACAGATTACCTTTCTGGATTTGGCTGCAGCAGCAGTAGTGTTGCTTTTAGCCTGTATTATCCTTTACATTTCTCATTCTGGTTGAGATATTTAGATTTGAGTTATTCCTACAAGGAATATGCACCTTTGGGGTTGTTCACATTGAGATCGGTCCTCTGGTGCCCACACTGCCCTTTTGAAGAGAACATGTTCATAGCTAGATTCATAAACCATGAGGTGACTTATAAAGTTGATAACCAGCACTGTGTGATTTTTTAGTGTGATTGCTTTCCTAGACTTACTGAAGCCAGATAATGAAAACTGATCCTGGGAATGCCAAACCAGCTTTGTAGTACAGCCCCCTTGGGGAGCAAGGAGCAACCTCTCAACTTGTGTTGAAAGTGCGGATTTCAAACTCTCTACCAGTTGTTGAATTGTGTTGATCGGCCAAGTAAAACCAGAGTTATGACAAATAATAAACGCCATACCTTTTTTTACAGGTGGAGCGCCTTACGGCTTTAGTCTCGTCCACTTGTTTTAGTCCTTTTTCATACTTTACCGGGGAACCGAAGTGATCCCAAATGGGTGATTTTCATCCCATTCACTAGCCATACATCACAGAAGCGCTGGCAGGAGAAAAAACGGTCCGTTACATCCTGTGTTCCACTGGAAACTCCTGCTTGTTTTTAGTTCCGCAATACTGTGCAACCGTGAGATGGAGAAGGTCCGCCACAACTGTGGGCACTACGAGGCTAGCAATTAGAACAATTTAGTACATTGGTCATTCTTTCTAGTTTTTTCGTACCGCAATACACCTCTGTATACCGAACCGAAAGTGCCTGTACCAAACAGTTCCGTACAGTTTGGTATATTGTTAAATCCATAGTACCAGTAGACTAGATTTGTGAGCAGAAGAAAGGTGTGTTTTCCTCCACAAGATTTCCAGGAAAACATACCTAACAACTACAATAACTTAAAGAATAACGCTCTCAAGATGGCACATTTTTTTCCTGTGTTTTAATGAGGAATTGAATGAAAGCATAACTTTTGCATGTTGACAGCAAAAATAAAGTCAATAATACACAAATATATTTCCTCAAGGGTAACCATATCTTTCCTTAAGGGTAACCATGCTGCAGTTTTTGTACAGTTTTTTTAGAAAGCATGAAATGAAAGCTGGATGTACAAAATCAAGTAAAAAGAAAGCTTGTATGCTAGATTTGTAGAATTGTTCTGTATTGACGTTTGCACTCTGCAGTAATTTTAGCTGGAAATAATGCAAATTCAAATTCAAAGTCTCTCTCCCCTTCCTATCATTCTGTTATTTGCAATTTGTTCTTTAAGAATTTTGTGGAAAAATGTTAAAGTGAAATTGTGGTCAGCCTGAAATATATATTGGAATTTGCGAAGGCTGTTCCTCTGTATTTTTCTAGTAACAGCCACATATATGAACGCTAAATCTCTGAATTACAAAAACCCGTAAACATCTTTGCGGAGTGCAGAGGGTCAGCAGGTTATCAAAGCAAGCTTTGTTCTCCTTTTTGTCGTGAAACAGCGGAGATGCCTTTTAGAAAAGGCCTTTCATGTGCCACTGACAATACTAGTGTTGCACGTGTTTGATGTCACAGTAATAGGTAGAGTACTGTTGCAAAACCAATACCCCTGTCCCCTTCCATTATACATCTGCTTGATGGTTTGGAGATAAAGGGATTATATTTTTTGACACGGCAAGTTTAGAAAGAGAGGATCCCACCCAGAATAAACCACCTCCCAGGCCATGTGGGGGCTTTAAACTTAAAAAATCATTCGCCCTTATCTTTCCCCTCCTCTATCTCAGCCTTTTATGTGCCGTATCTCGCAGTGAGGTGTTTGTGAAAGGATAATTCTGGAGGTTAAGGAAACATGCTGAGCTCTGGGGTGCAATACGGCGCGTCGCTACACGATGATAGCATTCCAACAACACTTCAGTTTTTCTTGAAAGGGGACTGACAACTCAGCATGATCAGCAGCAACTACTGTGGCATTTTATGAAAGGTATACACATTTACCTGAGATTTCTTTAGATTACACAGTATGCAGTCTGGCAGGTAACAATCAGTGACATTTGTATACATGTTTTCTATTGTATGTAAGCAGCTGGTAGAGCATACAATACTTTGGCATATATGTAAGCCTATTTAATGAAAGCTTAGACGTTTCATGTTCTAAACCCAACATTTGTGGCAGCTCTATCCTATAAAGAATCCATTGATTTGATTTAAATTACATGTTTTCTTTGGAAAAGCACTTTACAAGGAACACATGCATACCCGATTATACACACAATCGGTCAATCATGTGCCAGCAGTGCAGTGTTTAAAATCATGCTTATCAGTCGGGAGCTTCAGTTAATGCTCAAATGTGATCTCAGTGACACAGCATGCTTGTTGGTGCAGGATGGACTGGTTGGAGAATTGCTGAAACTACTGATCTCCTGGGAATTTAATGTGCAACAGACTCCAGAGTTTAGTTGGACTGGTGCGAAAAACAAAAACCCTCCAGTGAGCAGCAGCTCCACAGACAGCAGGAAACGCCTTGTCGATGAAAGAGGTCAGAGGAGAACGGCCAGACTGGTCGAAGCTGACAGAAAGGCCACGGTAACTTAGATAAACACGCTTTACAACCATGGTGAGCATAAAAGCATCTCAGACCCGACAGCACGTCAAACTTCGAGGCAGATGGGCTACAACAGCAAGACCACGTCGGATTTCACTCCTATCAGCCAAGAACAGAAATCAGAGCGGTGGGCACAGGCTCACCAAAACTGGACAGATGAAGACTGGAAAAAAAATAGTCTACTCGGAATCTGGCATTAACAGAATCCAAACCTGCCTTGTGACAATGGTCCAGGCTGCTGGCAGTGTAATGGTGTGGGGAATGTTTTCTTGGCACACTTTGGGCCCTTTAATACCAATCAGACAACACAGTATTGTATTGCTGACCATCCTTCTACCCAACTTCTAATGGAGCCTGCAGCTTCATCCACCATGTCATATCTTAAAATCATCACAAACTGGTTTCGGGAAATTAGTTAGTTTGAATTTAGTTCAGTAGACTTCAGTGGCCTGTCCTAGAAAACCTATGAGATGGAGATTTGCAGCATGAGCCTGCAGCTGACAAATTTGCAGATATTTTGTGATGCAATTATGCCAACATGGACAAAAATTTCAGAGAAATGTTTTTAGCTTTCATCTTGTTGAATCCATACCATGAACACAGTGGTGCAATCAGAAATTTATGATAAGGATGCTGACGGCGTTCGAAAATCTGTCTAATGGAGTAGACTGAAGTCGAAAAGCAGAAAAACAGCAGGAATTCCACAAGAGAAAGAAAAGAAATCATCCTTACTGAACTTTGCTCAAAATTTCTTATGCTGCATGAAGCAATAAGCTACTTACTTTAAATCAGACTTGGGCAATCATTTGTATTTTCATACAGCCATTACCTGACAGCACCAATAAATGGCCTCCAGTGGGAGGATGGGGAGAGACGGGACAAGAGCTTCGAAAATTCTCCGTCACCTCACATTTTAGATGTGAACATAAACAATCTCACAGCACAACTGCTGTCTAATGGCAGTTTTGCTCATTTTAGCAGACAATGAAGTGATCATAAAACAGTGACTTTAACTGTAATGAGCGCTGAAGTAATGAAGTATTTATGAGTTGTTATTAAGTTTTAAACTACTTCTGACATCAGACACAAAAGCTATGTAAATGATAATAACACAATATGTGATGATACAAAGCAGGAGGGCACTGAATGGAGGTCTGAAGGAACTTCTCCCCCTGAGTGCATGAGTGCATGATTAGAAGACATTCACATGTACACCTAATGGCTCATAGACACAAGTTGGTTGTGTCTGTGAGCAGGAAAAGGACTCATCGTTACCTGTGTGTAACCCAGTGGGTTTTAGTACCCCAAGTCTATGTTCTTCTATTGTCAATACGTGATTCAGCAATAAATATGTCAATCAAGTATATTCACATCAGAAAGGCCCACAATAGGCCCAAAGACAGAAATTGAGTCCTTATTGGCTGTCAGAGCTAAGCCCGCCCACTTCTGCTGCCGTGACCTGCGTGTAACCTCACAGGTCCTTCCTTTTCCGCCGGAGCAAGAGACCCGATCGCAGAGACATTGAACCTGGAAGCGGTAAAGTCCAAAACCACCATCAAATTCTACAAAAAAAATGTATATTTATATCCACGATCCACATTAAAGACCGAGGAGAGAGCAGTCCGACCCATCTCTGCCTTGAATCCACTCTCAAAATTCTTCGAACTGCGGGGAAGTGGGAAGCGGACTGGACTATTGGAAGATATTGGGCTTGGTTTTTTGTACGGAGCCATTGAACTTGGATCTGAATTCTCTCCCTGACGAGGGAGATGGCGAGCCCCCGTTGAGCTGAACCGAGCTGAACCTCTGGAGCCCAGCTATCCTTTACCAAGAACGGTTTTAACAGTGCGGTACCACACCTCACAACCCTCATGACTTGGATTTGACTTGACTTGAACATACTGACCAATTAGCCGGCAGGTCTAAAATAAACTGAGCTCAGAGAAGGACAGGTTTTATTATTCATTTTATTTTGTTTTACATTGAATGTATATATTTGTTCCTGTGCAGAATCTTCAATATGTTTCCACAAATCTTTACCTGTGGCTCCATCCATTCTTTTGTACTCTCTGCTCGTCTTCACTACCCTCCTTCCGAATCTAGCAATTGGCCCAACTATTAGTAACCCCCAAAATTGCATCATAGTGCCCACCTCATATTCTACAAGGGTTACAAAAAGGTTACATGTGGTTCACAGGCCAAGTGGATAGAGTCACAGAGTGTTGCAGCGACAGGCCGTAGCATGCCGCATTTCCAGTGTGCAGAAAAGCTTTATTGAGCAGGCATATGGAGATGCAGGGTGGGGTCAGATTGCAAAGCGCACGTGTCACTGCTTCAGTCCAATCAATCAGTCAGCATCTCTTCAGTTAATGACAGTCAGGCTTGAAATCGTCAGTCCGCACAAACCTAATTTACTTGCGATCTTGCAAAGTTGCTCTTTTTAAAAAGTCACAAAGTAATATAAAAGTTGCTCTACGTAGAGGTTACACTTGGGCGGGTAATGGTCAGTCAAACAGAGGAACTAGAATAGACAATAAAATATGAATAAATGAAAAAAATGTGTTTTTTCTCTGTGCAAATGACTGGTCTGCAATTATTATATCATCTGTAATTTACATACTATAGACGAATATACTGTTTGAGGAAGGGAATGATAAATACAAATAAAATCTGTTACTGGTGCTACAATTTGTTAAGATTTTATCCCAAAGAAGTAAACAGTGGTGAAGGAGAAATGTGTGTTTTGCTCATCCACTTGATGTCATCACCATTTTCATGCTGTATAAAAAAACACAGGCGGAATCAAGCAAGAGAATTTTTAAAGTAGTGTTTGTGTGATAGACTGTGACCCACTCGGTAAAGTCATTCTGACAACACACGCACAAAACATGAATATATATAAAGGGCTTGTGGAGATTATTTTTAACACAGGCATGTTTCAATTGACAGTGCTTGGATCACTGCTAATGCGATGTGACTGCGAAGTTTGTTAGTGGTTTTTTTTTGTTTGTTTGAGCCGGTGATGACACACGACGCTAACCTTCAGGGGCTTTACACTACTATCAGCGCAACCCTGCATCATCCCTGTCGTAATTCGTTTATGAAGTAATTAGTCAGGTAGCCTCTGATCTCCAACTGTCAGGCAGTAACGTGAGTTTAATTGGCTAATCTGACAGTCACGCTATCAAGTTTGCAGGTGAATAATCTGATGTTTTATTCAAGGCATTTCCCACAAAATAGTAAAGTGCATAGATGGAGGTTTTTCAAAGCACTGGTTGACCGCGCTTTCCCAAAGGGTGGCAGTAAACAAAGAAAACAGGAGTAATAATGGTAATCATGACTCAGCTGAGACAGATTGAGCATTTAGATGAGCAAACAAATGGATACACAATAAGCAGATGAATGGTGGAATGAAAGGGTTTGGGTGCAGGGAAGAAATGGACAAATAAACGGACAAGCAGACAGATGGAAGTCGGTGATTATTCGCTGACCCACAGATGGTTTCCGGTCTTAGCTGTGGTGCGATGACAGCCAAACAGGAGACAGATCTGCTGAGCATGATTTCCTCCGAACAAAGCATTCGCTGTGGATACAGCAGTTTCTATCTGACTAACTTGCTGGGCTTACTCAATCATCCTTAAATTCTGTCACGCACAGAAAAGATGCTTTCCTATGCTCGGAAAAGCTGTAAAACATCGATATTCTCTGTTAGATTTCAAATGACTTAGAACTATAGTGCAGCCTCCCCAACAGCTCTGTGACTTATAAAATTCCTTCTGCCCTTTGGCTAGAGTGTAGCTCAGCGCGCCAATACTGTATGTCAGTTATCGCCTGTAACAGTATGGGAGGATTATCACCTGATGGTTCAGCAGGAAGAACCTCTAAACCCCCCAGGAGACTCTCTGTGACCCCTGCAAGTGTTGTACACAGCAGAAACAGAAAAAAGAAAAAACACTCACCTTACACGGAATGTAGCGAGCAGAAATTCATGACTGTGAGGCTCAGTGTGCGCATTACAGAGAGAGAAAAGAGAGGTCACAGGTAGAGAGCACTGAGGTAACTCGCCGTACTTGAACTAACATGAAGAGAAACAAACCACAGAGTTAAGTTCACCGAGTTGACACCAAACACCTGAAACACTTCTTTAAAGAGCATCTCTCAATATCTTTCAATCCTTTTTTTTCATTTCAGAGTCTCTTCCTGCAGCTTTTGCTAGTTTTAAATCTACAGACCTCTGGCCTGAGCACCAGCACTGACCCTTGTGTGTGTGTGGACACAGAAAGAGAGGCTGGGAATTGGTTCCTGCTACTAGATGCATTATGACTTTCTATCACCCTAAAACGACAGGGACAACAATGAGCGTTTGTTATGCAAGTTTTATCACACCAGAAGTCATTAAGTGCCAATCCATTCACAAAGATTGGATTTTGCTCACATTTCAAACCCAGTCATCACAGCTGGATAAAGAAGCGGTCAGACTCCGAGCGTGATTGTGATGCTTTTAGCGTGTTTGCGATTCATCTGCAATTTGTATGCGACTGACGCGCGGGGAGGGCGGGGCGGAGGGGGGAGATGGCGACGGGAGATGCATGACAGCCATTTGGGTTCAAGTGCAGACATGCAGCGCGATGTGATCTCATTAAATTGAATTTTCAGAATCAGGTTTCAAATGGCGGGATGAAATGATAATCGTAACCGCGCGGAATAGCTCCTAACTGAGAGCCAGTGTGAGCACGACTGTGTTTGCGAGCATGTGCGAGTTGCTTTGTGAGGAAAACGGATACAGACAAAGAGGCAGAAGGAGTGTAATAGCTTTTCCCAGAAATTTACGGGAACATTAATAAAAAGGGGACTCAAATGTATGTCATAAATTTGACATTCAGGGGCCCTTCAATTCAGCATCCTCATGTAATCATGCATGTGAACAGCAAACAAACAACCAACATAAAAAAGTAGACAACTAGGAGAGCAAAAAAAACCCCAAAACCCTCACTATCAGTGAAATACACTGATCAGGCATAACATTATGACCCCCTGCCTAATATTGTCTTGGTCCCCCTTATGTGCTCAAAAATGCTCTGAACCACTGGACATGGACCAGAGGACCTCTCAGGGTGTCCTATGGGGTCTGGAACCAGGACGTTGGCACTGGATCCTTTGGGTACAGTGGGGCCTCTGTCAGTCAAAATTTGTTCCACTGCATCCTGTTGATGCTTGATCAGAATGGGGGTGTAGGAAGTTTGGAGGTCAAATCAACATGTTGGGCCATTGTCATGTTCCTCAACATGTTCCTGATTGGTTGATGTTGTTTCCATGTGGTGGGGTGCATTTTCCTGCGGGGGTAGTCCAGTGACATTTGGGATTTCCATTTGCATGAGGGAGTGTGTTTGTTGTGGGACAATATTTATTTGGGTGTCTAAGTCTGATCAACATGGATGTTAAAATCCAAGGTTTTCCATCAGAACACCACATAGTACCAATATGATCAATGTTATTCACTTCACCTGTCAGTGGTCATGACGTTGTTGCTGATCGGTGTACATGTGTAGTACACTGTAAGGTAGAAGCATTTTATGTCATGCAAGACACATATTTCACCTTTCTGTAACATTCCAGAGATGTGTGACAGATAACCGACAGCTGTAAAATTATCAGCACACACTTACGGCTGACATGAACAGAATTCATTCCCTGAAGCTGAATGGCATTGTAAAAACTGAAATGTCCAGCCGTCATGTTTGAGGAGGGGCTGAAGATGCCTGAGATCAAAGAACATGGACGCGGCGGTTTATAATGTGACATTGAGCGCTTATTAGGAATATTTTGTTGAACCGAATTCCGTCGGTGTCTCTGGAGTGTTATATAATGGAGCACTGGAATGAAAAAACATTCACTCGCTCAAAAATGTCTGTAAAACGAAAAAACTATGACAGAACCAAATTAACATATTGTTATATGCCGTCTATCTCCCGCACTTTCAAGGCTGTGAAAGTTTTTCGAACTGCACTGAAATACAGCAGTAAAATACCTTCCGAGAAACAAGCTTTACATGTAAAACTCTGCTGTCCAGCCATCATTAGGAGTTATGTCAAAATAAAAGGCACAAATTATAACACTCATAGGAATAATTGTTGTTTTCATACCTGTGGATGGCAATATTTGAAACTAAAATTTTACTTAAACATACTAGGCATTCTTCAAGGTCCCAATTAGAGAAGAGAGGACAGAGGCTTGTCTGCTGCAGACTCACTTTGCAATTTAAGCAGATAAGAGTGCCTTGTGTTTACTGGCTGGTCCCTGTGGTGAGGGATTAAAGCACAGCAGTGGACAATGAAGCAAATCAAAGAAAACTAAACAAGTGGTTGAAAACTCTTGGACACATTTACTGCACAATACCATACCACTGTAGAGCACTTGACAACAGCTATTATTCACTGTAGAATGAGGTTAAGTGTCACAATTACAATAGCAATTTTGCTTACAGGGAATAATTGCTCAAATGCAAATGTTTTGTAGAGATATTACACCATATTTTACAAAGGTTTAGAGCAATTAACTTTGAATTATTAAATCCATGCCTGCAGTGCACTGTTTGAACAGATATCTATGTACTTAGAGCTCATAAGTACCCAACTGCCATGACCACTGTTTTGGGGTGAGGTCAATATG
Organism: Dascyllus trimaculatus; assembly: GCA_024666655.1. Taxonomy (NCBI): domain Eukaryota; kingdom Metazoa; phylum Chordata; class Actinopteri; family Pomacentridae; genus Dascyllus; species Dascyllus trimaculatus. Next base: position 29,129,083 of record CM045457.1, read on the forward strand.
TAAAGATCTAACATCTGGTGTCATCAGCTGAAATTTTTTGCTGATATTCAGTGAACTAAGAGAAAAGAGACTTTGTTACGGCCACTGGGATCAGTGGGCCGTATTTCTTTTGTGGTGGTTTTTTAAAAACTGTTTGTAAGCCCGGCTGTGGCTGACCTGGGGAAGACTGCTCCAGAGCCCCAGCTGAAAACCATCTGGCCTGATTAGCTAAACTGAGGACCTGATCTGCAGCAGCCAGTCTCCCCGCCTCCGGACCTGCCGGATTGGACCACCACTGGGCACCCTCCACCACCAGCCAATCCTCTGCAGCCATCCCCCACCTGGAGACCTTAAAAGCTTCCGCCATCCCTCAGTCATGGCGCGGCAGGGATTTCATGTGACCTGTTCGCCCTGGTGCCGCTTGTCTGTGCTTTTGTGTGACTTACTATGCAAGTTATTTCGGCAGCTCGCTAACCTGTAGAGAGGCATTCGTTCATGTCTTAGTGAAGACGTTTTGTGGCCTCAGTTAGCGACTGCATTTGCTTAGTGGACATTAGTATTTTGCTGTGTGAACAAGATGCTAATGCTAATGTGTGTGTAGTAGCCACTGTGTGTGGCGATTTGTGTCCCGTGCTATGTTCTGTGATATGTGTTTAGAGGCACCAGTTTTGGTTTAGTTTTGGGCACTGGGCACTTGTTTGTAATTTCTGTTTGGTGTGGTGTTGCTATTGTGTTTGTTTGGCTAGGGAGTTTAGTTGTGTTTTGTTATTTAGTCTTGGTAAATTTCGTAAACTCTGTTAGCCTTTGTTCGGTTTTGTTCAGTTCTTTGATTTTAGCAACACCCACCAACTTTGTTACTTTGTGTATCACCTGTTCTGTTACTTTCGTCACTAAGCATCACCACTAACATCTGGTTTTATTTTTGTTGCACCCAGCTACCCCTAGAGGCTGGGTCGTAACAGACTTTTAATTGTGATAATTAAGAGGCCAGGCTATTATGTAAATAATTACAATTAAACATTGTTAGTACAATGTGAAGATCTGTTGACAACAGACAGCAACCCCACTATGTTAACAAACAAAACACAAATTATCCTGGTAGGAGTCCATGTCCTCTTGTCCAAGCCCAATGGTTCAGAGCATTTTTGACCACATAAGAGGGATCAACACAATATTAGGCAGGTGTTCATAATGCTATACCTGATCGGTGTGTATATACATAACATGCAGTAGATGCATATAAAACATAGATGTTTACGACACCTTTCACTTGTCTGTTGGCTGACTCCCCAAAGACCATTTAGTCTGGCCCCTTCTTAACCTTAAACCTAGTCTTAGTTTGCCTTGGTTTTAATTTCCACCATGCCTTGATACTGTGCCAGCCCAGGGGAAGGTTCTGGCTGAACTTGCTGTCATTCTGAGTACTGGGTTGAGATTTGGGGTTTTGAATTTCTTAAACCAATTAATTGTCAAGGCTGGAAGTAAATGTACTCCGCTCAACAGGGCTCCTGTTAAATGGAGAACTGGAGGTGTTGGAAGTGTTCTTAAGGCACATTTTGTACATTGCTAATTACCCACCGTATGCACTGCTTAACTTTGTGTCAAAGTTTCTCTTCATGCTAATGTATAGTGTATTATCTGTGTCAACTGCTTGACACTGTTGTTTCTAACTGCAAAAAAAGAACAGAATAGAGTTTATTGCCATTTGCACAGGTACATCTCAGTACAGGTACATCGGAATTCTTGTACGTGACTGTCAGTAAATAAACAATTAACACAACAATAAATAAGTACTTTTTTGCAAAAGGTACTTATTGTACATTGTAAGGGTATTGCACATTGTCAACTATAATGTGTATGATGCCGTGTTATATTGTCTCCCTTCCCTGATGTCCAATGCCACTTATGTGATGGTGGCAGGGAAAAAGCTGTTGTGAAAACGTGCTGCACGGGTTCTGATGCTCACTCGTCTGCTGTGTCTCAGTCCGTAGCCTGAGTTCCCCCACCAAAACAGGGCATGAGCTGGATGGAGTTTGTCCTTCAGAATGTTCTGCACTTTCCACCGGCCCCAAAGTGTGTATATGGTTTTCATAGATGGGAGGCCAGAGCCAACAACTCTCTCTGCAGCTCTGATGACACGCTGGAGTGATTTCCGCTCAGCCACAGTGGTGTTGCCATACCACGCTGTGATGGCGCAGGTGAGGACGCTCTCAACCAGGCCTTTGTAGGCTTGGGTGAGAGGCTGGCATCCAAGTCCGGCCTTCTTCAGCACCCTAATGAAGTGCAGCCTCTGCTGAGCTTTTTTTCGCTGTGATTGCAGTGTGTCTGGCCCAGCTGAGGCTCTCTGAGATGTTCAGGCCCAGGAACTTGTAGCTGTCAGTCCATTCCACCGCGGTCCCTTTGATGATAAGTGGTTGCAGAGGTTTGGCTCGTCTCCGAAAATCTATTGTGAGTTCTCTTGTTTTATCGATGTTGAGTATGAGGTCATTGTCCTCTCCAGTAGACAGTTGTTTTGTGAACCAGTTCCCTGTGTGATGACTCATTCCCTCCTCTGATGAGGCCGAGGATGGTTGTGCCATCTGCATATTAATTTAAATTTGCAAGTTATAGATGTTTCTCATTCATTCCGTTATTCTTTCAATTCTACCAACTGAGCAAACAGTTTAGTAAAATATTGCTTGTTCCTAGACATCACTGTCATCAGTGGTATGTATCTAATATACTGTGCACCCTAATGAAGCAAAATAAATGCCATTACCGTCCTGAAAAAGTGGCTGGGAAGTGGCCAATAATTGGAATAAACAGTTTGAATTAAAAACAACTCGATAAGAATAACACAACCCATATCATCACCAGTACAAGTATGCTGTATGTGCAAGAGCAGGTTGAGGCCTCACATCTTGATTTAATACGCTATGTTTGATGGATGACCATGCACAGGACGCATTAGCATACAGGTACAGCTGTCACGTTATCAGAATATTACATAATTGCCACTTGCCACATGTTTAAAAACTGGATTTAGCAGAATGAGAAGAGGCCAACTGAATACAGAAAAGCAGTAGAATGGGCAGATCTGAAAGACACATTGTGCAATGACAACAAAGGGTCAGTAAAATAATCTCTTTTTAACCATCTTTGAATTTATAAGATGACAAAACGTGCTGTCCTCCAGTCTCATCTGGCTTGTTTATTCAGGTTTAGGAGAGGGATTTTTCTCCGACTCTTCTACCTGCCTGAGGTTGTCGGCTAATTGATGTTGATCCTGTGCACCTGTGTGTGGAGTGTTGCAGAAGTGTGCGCACACTGTTTGTGATCCGTTTGGCACTGCATCTAATCAAGGTCACAAAACAGAGAATTTGTGCTTCTTGTTATTCTTTTTTTTTTTGTTGAATACATTTTCCAGTTTCGGCCTTGAGAGAGCGGCGCCTTTCTTTTTATCATGCACATTGAAACCCCAGGCAGATTACATATCAGAAGTGCGCTGCATGCACATTCAATATAGAAGAGCACACAAGAGAAGGCGTGTCTCAATCCTCGACCAAAATAAGTTCAAATCATAAAGAATGAAAGAGTTTCTGTGGGCTGACTCTGCATCCACTCCCAAGTCGTGTAAATTTATTAACACCTACACACCACTTGGGTTTGCGGCACATTGGATTGATGAATATGTGTAAATCCATATATAGACTTAGGGCAGTGTACTGATAACTCTGACAGTTCAAACTGTCCAACACTTTTGGGATTAAGAGCTGGTTTGGTCACAGATTCTAAATCAAAGCTTTATCATTTTTTAAATCAACAATTACAATACAAAGTGCTTATCAATGTCATAAAAATAGAGCAATACAAAAAAATGAAGAGGATAAATGAAAATAGGAGGCATGGTAAAATAAATCACAGAAAGAACAATGGATTGAGAAAGTGCTGAGGTAAAAAAAAGCTTTGTCCTGAGTTTTTATGAAGGTTTTTTACAGATTGTGACACTCTCAGCTCATCCGGCAGGCTGTTCTAGAGGCAAGGACCGCAGACACTAAATGCCGCCTCCCCGTATTTCATTGTCCTCACCCTGGGAACAACTAACAGCCCTGTGTCAGAGGAGCGATCTACAGGGAGGATACTTTAGGAGCATGTCTGACAGGTATTCAGGCAGTAGTCGATTGAGTGATTTGAACACCAATAAAAAGGATCTTAAAATCTATTCTAAAGCTGACAGACAACCAATGGCGAGGCTTTGGAGCAGGTGTGATGCGTGCTCCTCTGGTTGTGGTTGGTACATGTGCTGCTGTGTTTCAGATTACCCATGGCTTATTTATAACTCTTGCAGACAGTCAAGTAAAGAGGGCATTATAGCATTCAAGCCCTCTGGTGATAAATGTATGCATGAGTCATTCACTATCTGTCTGGGAGAGAAATGGTTGAACTTCAGCAATATCCCTGGGCTGGTAACAAGAATGTTTAGTGATATTATTGATATGAGATTCAAAATTCAAATCAAGGTCTAGGAGTATGCCAAGATGTTTTGCCGGGGGCTTGGCATTTTGTGCCAGAGATTTTAAAGTGAGTGCAATCATGTCTCTCTGAACCTTTGCTCTAATTAGCAATACCTTGTATCTTTGTTAGGTTGCAAGGAACTATGGAACATCTGCAAGTTAATAACACCATGAAGTGAACCAGTTTATCAAAAGGCCAGCTGTCACTAGGTGATAAAGAAATGTACAGTTGAGTGTCATCAGCGTATCTATGGAAATTAACCCTATGTTTTCTTGTGAGTCTTACCAGTTGCAGCATATAGCGACTACACAACATAGGTACCAGAATGGAGCCTTGTGGGATCCCACATGCTACGCAAATGTTAGCCAAGGTGTGTTAACCAACACAGAACAAAAAGGAATCCATGGATGAGCAGAGATACCGCCTAAACTGATCTAAATCTAAGCTAGAGAGGCCAACTCAGTTCTGTAATCCAATAATAAGGATCTAATGGTCAACTTAGGTCCATCCATCCATCCATTATCTATACACCGCTTAATCCTTGTAGGGTCACGGGGGGGCTGAAGCCTATCCCAGCCGACTCGGGCGAAGGCAGGGGACACTCTGGACAGGTCACCAGCCTGTCACAGGGCCAGCTTAGGTCTAAAAGTGATAATATTGAGAGTTCATCGTTGACCAGTTTCATTCTCAGATCTTTTCCAACTCTAACTGGCACTGCTACAGTGAGGATGAAAGCCAGCTAATTTCTCGAGAATTTTATTAAAAAAAGAAAATATATTTAAGGTCTGAAATTGTAAAGTGCTGAAGGATTCAGGTTATTTTTCATTCGGAGAGGCTTCACAACAGCAGCTTTCAATGTCGGCGGAAAAGTACCAGTCAGCCGGGAGTAATTTACAGTCACCACACTTTATCCTCGAGACAACTAAACACAGTCCTAAAAAGATAGTGGTGGGCACAGGGTCAGATGAGCAGTCGTGTAGAAATACTGTACAAGACGGTTTTGGTCTTGACATTTGTTATCCTGTCTCCGTAAAATGCAGCAAACTCTTCATATTTTGATATTGAGGGAATGAAAACATGCCTTCTCGGAGCTGGATTTACGAGGCTGTCAGTTGGTGAGAAAAACATTCATTTAGAAATCAGCTTTGAGAAAGAGGTTTGCGTTTCTAAACGCTTTGTTAATGAGATACTTTTTAAAGATGTCATAATAAACTTTTCTCTTTTCTCCCAACTGATTAGATATAATCTTAAGTTTGGCCACTGCTACATTTCACTGTTGGTGTTTAGCTTATATTGAATTTACTGACTAAACCCTCCCAAGAGAAAGAAATGATATTTAGAGGTATGGCATTAATGTGATTTACGAGCAACTTCTGTGAAAGAGTAACATTTTTAACAACCTCTCAGTAGCAAGACTAAATGATAATAACAATGCAGAGATTGCCAAGTCAATTACAGAGGGTACATCAATCCTTAGGCCTTGACTAATAATTACATCCAACATGTGACCGTGGCTGTGAGTCGGCTCACTGACATGTTAAATCCATAGAGCTCAATACATTTAAGAACTTAGTGGCTTTACTGTTGGCTGTGGAATCCACATGTACATTAATATCGGCAAAGACAATAATAAGTGGCACCAACATTTCAGCAAGCTCATCTAGGAAAATGGGAATGTACATTGTTATAACACATACAGGGGTTGGAATTTTGACAACATACTATGATGTTAAAAAGAGCAAAAATCAATAGCTGAAGTAGCTCTAAAATATGCTGTAAAGTTTGTGTTTAGGATGTACTTGATTGATAGAAAAAAGTACTGTAGCTTATCCAGCATTTAGAAGTGATGTATCCATGTTTTTCTCCCATCTAGTGTGTCGAATGTACAAGATGGACAATTTAATTTGATGGAGTTGAGATTTTTTGCAGTTCCACCATGAGTAATACAGTTTAAAATGTAGTTAATGGATCTCACATGTTGTGTGGTGCCAGTTATAAAAAAAAAATACAAAAAAAAAAACCAGAATAGCGTTTGCTGTGTGGGCTCAGCCCCTTGCAGTAACAACAGACTGTAATAACCACATAAGGTAACTGCATTGATTGACTGTGTAGTAGTGGAATGAGTGATGTAATTACCTTGCGGGGGCCTGGACTTTTCTCAGTCAGTTTTGACAGCGTGTAGGATGGGTGTGTAGGAAATCCATGTTAGCAGAGAGAAAGCGTGCAGCTGAGATGGAGTCTGTCTCTCTTATAGTACTCACTGCAGTTCTTAAAAGAGGTTGAAGCAGTCTGTGAAGTGGATTCCAAGGGCATTCTGCCTTCAGTTAGTTTTCAGAGAGAGAGAGAGTCGCCTGGTCCAAAAGTTGGAATGGGACCAGAAATCAGAATTCTCTGTGTCTGTGGACTGAAGTGCAGCCAGGAGATGTCTGGAATCCTACTTTGACACTTCTGACTGCTGTTTCTTGGTGTCATTCGTCGCCAGTGGTCACAATGATCCTGGTGTAGTCTGAACAGTCGTGCATTGCGTTATGCTTGAGGAGGAGAGAAACACTTCCACCTAAACCAAGAAAGTGGTGGCTCAACTAATCTTATTTTATTAGGAGGTGCTTTCTTTGATCATCAAACCAATAATATTTGGCATGTTTTTCCTTTTTAAATAAAAGGTTTAATTAGCCTCACAGCTCGCGTCCCCGTCTTCCTGGGATCTTTCTGTGTGGAGTTTGCATGTTCTCCCTGTGCAGCGTGAGTTTTCACGGGGTACTCCCACAGTCCCAAAAAGGTTAATTGGTGATTCTAAATTGTCAGTAGGTGTGAATGTGAGTGTACTTGGTTGTCTGTCTTTATGTACAGCCCTGAGATAGACTGGTGACCTATCCAGGATGTACCCTGCCTTCGCCCAAGTTGGCTGGGATAGGCTTCAGCCCCCCACGACCCTACAGAGGATTAAGAGGTGTACAGATAATGGATGGATGGATGAGTGTTCACAGTAAAGGTGTATAGACTTTGGAATGATAATTGTATACCTTAAATATACCAGAGTATGTGTAAATGCACTTATTTGTCATTGCATTGAGTCTGTACAATGCTGTTATTGCTTTTATATTATTGTAGCCGGTTTAATGTTTTGCAGCAGACAGGTTGTTACAGAGCTGACAGATATCATAAAACACATAAAACAACATAAGCAAATCAGTGCTTTGAGGAACATGCACTATAATCTCAAGCAAATGAAACCACTTAACAGTTATTATCCATTCCTCTGATTGGGAAAAAAAAATCTTTCATCTTCCATTTGCAGATCCTTTGCTTCGATTAAGACAAACACAGAATTAAACATGTAAATTATGAGCCTAGATCAATTTAAAGTATGTCAAAACAAAAGCCATCAACATCAAAACACCAAATTCAATAGCTATCTCATTAGGCTGGTTGCCATTGATGTATAAGCTCCCTTCAGCAAACAACACGAAGCCCCACTGTTCCTTAGAGTCAATGTGTCAGAGCTGCACTATGCACGAACAGCAGCACTCACTGTTATTGTATCAAAGTTGTCTATCAGTATTCTTTTCATGGTCATGATCAAAGCTGAAGATGCGGCCTTTGTGGATACATATGTCTCAGCACAAACAAGTAACAAGACCGTAACTCCGTAGCTGCACCAGCAGCCCTGTGGTGCTGTAATTCATTACACAGCAGAAAACACGATCGTTGGATGGATGAAAGCAGACGGACATTATCTTAAGATTTTCTTAATTTTTTTAATGAGTTTATTATTTCAGGAACAACACCATCTGATCAGTGGTAGAACAGAGAGAAAAGCAAATAATTCAGAGTTGGCCTGCAAGTCTGAGCTGTGTTTCATCACTCTCAGCAGTCGATACACAGTTTTGTCCACAGAGTTTGATGTAGTAGTGGTACATCCTCATGCAAACATCTGAACTGGGGGACTGGAGTCAGCAACAACTGAGCGTTACCATGTTGCAAAAGGAAACCGAAGCACAAACTTATTTCTTTCCCCACTCCAGTAATTAAAGAAACCTTAAACACAGTGAAGGGGAAAACCATTTAGAAGATTTCTTGTTCTTGGCAATGTAACTGTAATGCAAGCCAGTCTTAAATAACATTATTTATTGATGCAAAAAGATTGTTTAGGAAATCGTGAACAGACTCCATACTGTACTGCAGTGCTAGACAGTAACTGTTCAGTTGAAAGTTGCAGCCCAATGACAGAACTTTCACCCCCATTTGCGGTTACGTTCGGCTGTGCTGACATGCTAATGTGAGCATGTTGACACTTATCAGACCTTAACGAGCATCGCACGTTGGCACGGTAACAAGCTAGTCTGGCATACAGTATTTCTCATTAAAGGTAGAGTGTGTCACTTTTGTCAGACTCAGGACATATACATATCATTCATTAGCCACAGCATTATGACCACTGACAGGTGAAGTGAATAACATTGATCATATTGGTACTATGTGGTGTTCTGTTGGAAAACCTTGGATTTTAACATCCGTGTTGATGAGACTTAGACACCCAAATAAACACTGTCCCATATAGGGCTGATCCTGAATATTCGAATATCTGATTATTCGTTCATTGTTGTGGTATTTGGATAAAAATTTTGATATTCGAATAGTTGTGCATGCTGCTGCTGGATGCTGCGGAGCTCCACCGTGCGTCTCTGAATGCTGCCAAGCATTGCCGAGCATTGCCGAGGCTCTAGTACGCCGCTGAGGCTCTAGAACGCCGCCGTGATTGTAGTACGCGGACCTGCCAGCTCCGGTGTCACGTTCCAGTGTTGTCACCCACCCACACCCACCCGGCCGACACCGCGGCATGAACCGAATATTCGAATATTAGCTGATTATTGGATCTGAATATCCGGAGCACAGATATTGCTATTCAGACCAGCCGTAGTCCCACAACAAACACACTCCCTCATGCAACTGGAAATCCCAAATGTCACTGGACTACCCCACAGGAAAATGCATCCCACCACATGGGAAAATCATCAACCAATCAGGAACATGTTGAGGAACATGACAATGGCCCAACATGTTGATTTGACCTCCAAACTTCCTACACCCCATTGTGATCAAGCATCAACAGGATGCAGTGGAACAAGTTGGATTGACAGAGGCCCCACTGGACAAGCCAGAGTACCCAAAGGATCCAGTGGCAACGTCCTGGTTCCAGACCCCATAGGACACCCTGAGAGGTCCTCTTGTCCATGCCCAATGGTTCAGCGCATTTTTGAGCACATAAGGGGGGCCAACACAATATTAGGCAGGTGGTCATAATGTTATGCCTGATCAGTGTATCTGTTCATGGTTCTATAGTTGTCTGTTCTGTGTGTGCATGAAAAACCCAGCGCTGGTACCCAGTCCTGGCTCTGTAACTGAGAAACTCTGTGGTAGAGATCCGGCGACACAAAGAGTCACACAAAACGGTGTTTATCAGGATGAAAACTATACATGTCTGCAACGTTCCAACAAAACACATAACCAATAAACAACAGTGAATGATTAAGTCGCTCTGCAAGTACCCCCCGAAGGAGGTCTCTAACGCAGTTAACAAAATATCCATGCTAAGCAGCTAATCTCTGTGTTTACTTTTGAAGACAAATGCTTAAAATGCTTCACATGGAAATCACATTTCTTGGTAAGCTGCTGTTTAGATGCTGCTTTGTGCCGCTCCTTATTTTCCTGAATCCCTTACAGTGGAGGTGGAGAATGTGAAATTAGCATGACCCATACAGCAAAGCAAAAATAAACCAAGCGTCAGTGACAGTGCTTGCCCTGTCCTTTAAAACACCAGCTAGCCCTTAGCGCATAGGGTTCTCAAAGTCTGACACTTACACTACACCTGAGGCTGACAGCAAACTGGTGTGTCTTGTTACAAACTGAAGAACCATGTACAAAATTTGTTGTCAACCCATTCAGGTGTTGTAGGGATTTGATACTTTGGACGCAGGTGTGCAGGGCAAGGAAATCGCTTGACATTGTTATTTGTGTCAAGACATAATGATCCGATTTTTTTTTAGGTCAACATGTGTCCACAATGCTGTGTGTCTGTGTGTTCTGCAGTATAAAAACAAAAGGTAGAAAGAGTGAAATGTGAATATGTCACACAAATTGCAAGGCATCTACAGCTGTCAACATAACCAGATTTTCTTGGGTGCCTGGCTTGAGAATGGAATTTTATGTGCACTGACTTACAGTTACTAATTTCTCTCTACCAGCTGCATGTACTACATCAATATTTTATACCAATGCAACTGCAAGATAAGAAGTACTTCTCTCAGGTCTGGACCATGTGACGACACTGGATCACGATGCTTAATCACGCAGCAGAACAGCATCCTGCCCAGGACGGTTTTGAGCTTCGTTTTCAGGTTTTCCGAGATTTTGAATAAACATTTACCTCTTCGCAGAAAAAAAAAGTAATGGATCTAAATGCGGGGGGAAAAAAAACTGATTTTAAAAGGGCAAAGAATCACCTGCTGTGTCTGCAGTGTGCTGAAGATTAAAGTGGTCAGTTATTTTCGGGAAATCTTAATAGCACCTCAGAGTCTGGGCAGTGTTTCATAAGAGGTAATGTGTCTCTCACAAGGCTCCTTTTTGGTCTGAAAAAAGAGAGCAGAAACAACAAGGTGGTTGTCATTACATCATAATGACAAATCATTCACCAATTTCCCCTCCATCACAATATGAAAAACGCAGAGAAAGAGGTGAGGCCGATTATTTTAGATGAAAGTCGACTTCCCATCAAGCGCCAGACAGTCCAGGCAACACAGAGACGTGGCACAGTAAGCACTCAGTTTGAAGTACAAAATATCCTCAACAACAGAAAAATACCTGCTCTCCCCTGCAACCTTGAGAGAAGTTCATTATACAGCCTGCCGCGTCAGAAGACTGAGCGGATTTATTTTTGCGTTGGGGCATTTATCTGACATGCTAGTTCAAAGAAAGACATGACTTTAAAGTTGAAATCCATACTCTCTGCATGTTGTCACCTCTGAAGCAGCAAGAGCTCTACAGTCAAGGTGGTGGATTAGCCGTGTAAGGTTGCGAAGAGGCCCACTGTTCGTATGAATAATCCGTCGAAAAACTTTAGTGGTGCTCCAGCTAGTGAAATGTCACGCAACTGACCGTTTGCTATGCTCTTGATTTTTGATGCATAAAAGCACAAACATGGTGTGAAATGTGCCACGTCTACCGCAACAGCTCTGTTTTGACAATTCTCAGCTGCAGAGTGTTGAACCGATGTTGTGTGTCGCTTTTTGCCTGTTAGTTGACAGCATAGATTTACACTGATCAGCCACAACATTATGACCACTGCAGGTGATTAACATTGATCATGTTGGTACTGTGTGGTGTTCTGCTGGAAAACCTTGGATGTTGAAATCTATGTTGATGAGACTTAGTCACCCAAATAATCATTGTCCCTGAACTGGGGGTGTAACGGTACACAAAAATCACGTTTCGGTAAGTACCTCGGTACGGAAGTCACAGTTCGGTTCGGTATGGAACCCTCTGGAGTCGATGGACACGCCGGCGCATCAAAATGACTTGACCGATTTGAGGTGACGTAGCAGCAAGAAGCAGCCTCGGTCTCCTGAGTCTCCGTTTCAACTGGTGTCGAAAGTGTAGATTTCAAACTATCTACCATTTTTTTTTAATTGTGTTGATCGGCCAAGTAAAATCAAAGTTACGACAAATAATAAACGTCATACTTTTTTGCATGTTTGGAGCACCTTACGGCTCTGGTGTGGTCCACTTGTTTTACTCCTTTTTCATACTTTACCAGGAAACAGAAATGGTCCCAAATGGGTGACTTTAATCACGGTGGAGCATCTTCCAGCTCCGGCTTCTTACTGTTAGCATTAGCATTCCTTTCGCTAGCTATACATCACAGAAGCGCCGGGAGGTGAAAAAATGGTCCGACTGGAAACTCCTACTTGTTTTAGTTCAGCAATACTGTGTAACTGTGAGACGGAGAAGGTCCACTACAACTGTGGACACGACGAGGTTTGCAATTAAAACAATTCTGTGTATTGGCCATAGTCTTAAAATTTTCATACTGCGGTACTGTTACGGCCCTAGTCGTATTGTTTTTGTTCTGTTCCATTCTGTTCTGTTGTTCTTGTGTCGTCCTGTGTTGTCCTTTTGTTTGGTTCCATTGGTTCCTGTTGTAGCCTCCGGCCATTTTAAACCCCAGGATTTCCCTCCACCGATGGGACTTAGCTTGACAGTAGTGGCATGTTGCTTTCTGTGGTTTGTCCTGAGAACTTTGTCCCCAGATCGATTGTGTATTTGTGAATAGTGATAGTGTTAGTATTGTGGTTTCGGGGTGGTGGTTTCGTGTCTCTTTTGGTTATTTGCTTGTAGTTAATATCACTGTGTATATTTTGCACTATTTTGTTCGGTTTTGGCTTTTGTCCTTTTTACCTGTACATCAGGCCTCTTTTTGTTGAGCAATAAATTTGTGTTTGATTTTGGCAACTGGCTTTGTAGTTAAACTGGAGAAAAAGTTTGTTTTTTTCTTTTACTTTTTATGTTGCATCCCTGCTTCCCCAGACTGGGTCGTAACAGGTACACCTCTGCACCGAACTAAAAGTGCCTGTACCGAACAGTTCAGTTCGGTTCCATGTATTGTTACACCCTTACCCACAACAAACACACTCCCTCATGCAAATGGAAATCCCAAATGTCACTGGCCTACCCCTGAAGGAAAATGCACCCCACCACATGGAAACAACATCAAACAATCAGGAACATGTTGAGGAACATGACAATGGCCCAACATGTTGATTGACCTCCAAACTTCCTGATTGCGCATCAACAGGATGCAGTGGAACAGGTTTGACTGACAGAGGCCCCACTGCACAAGCCAGAGTACCCAAAGGATCCACTGCCAAAGTCCTGGTGCTAGACCAGAGGTCCTCTTGTCCATGCCCAGTGGTTTAGAGAATTTTTGAGCACATAAGGGAGACCAACACAATATTAGGCAGGTGGTCATAATGTTATGCCTATGGTTATTGACTAAAAATACTTTGGACCTTTCAGACCTGTATGAAAAGAAACTTAGATTATATGTGTGCTTTCAGTGTCAGAATACTGCTGTAGTGCTCCTTAAATTACAAAGGTTGAAAGCTTTGGATATTTGCTCCATTTTGTTCTGGGGTTTGTAGCATACAGGCAATGAGGGTACTATTCTTGAGAAGGTGGGTGGAGGGATTTGCACCTTTAAAGCAGCGTGTTGTATACCACACAGGTCTTGTACCACACACACACACACTGTCACTTTATCCCTCTGCTTGCAATTTTAGTGTGAAGTGCATGTCGTTTGCTGTTCCCAACCAGCGAGACACACAGGAGAGAATAATGATGGGGCATGCCAGTTGTGATCACAATTTTGGTGTCAAGCATTTTGAGTGCATGATCTGTGTTATATTTACAACTTTACCAACTCATTTAATACACAAATGCTAATCAGGATTTTTGGAAATGATTTGGTGGAAATCAACTCCTCAAGTCGGAAAAAAAACGTTTCACTGTGAGTGAGATGGTCATGGGTAATATATCTGTCTCTCCTGAGAAAAATACATGCACTGTATATCATCAATATTACATTGCACATACCTGAAACTTGCAGTGGATGGCCACTATTTTTAGCCCTACACATCCCTCATGGATCAGCTCACTGTGTGAACCGCTGCACCTTAGGACACATCTCTATTGAGAATATTCCATGCCTTCCTTTCTTTGTAGAATACTGCATGCCTGTACACTTAAGCATCTTAACAAGACTCCCTCCTGTCAGTTCCCCTCAAATTAACCCCTGCCTTTTTTCGCACTGTCTGTATTATTCAGAGGAGCTATTGATTTTTGCCTGTTCTTTAAAATTAGATGTCAACAGGATATACACTGAGAGGAATGTTAAGAGGCAGGAAAAACAGTCCGCTTAGCCTGTAAAATGCACTTAGCTTCAAAAAGAGAAGAATAATTCTTGTGTATGTTAAAGGACAGCTTCACAGTCTTAACAACAGTCAGGTACCCACAGAAACATTATTCTGGTATTTTCTTCTTTCGCACACTGGCCATTAAAAGTACCCCCTACCTAAAGCACTTATTGTGATGTTAGCTATGTGGACACAGTGTACCGTAGCTGAAGCTGATACTATGAGGACTCAGAAGCCACATTTAGTCAGAAGTGACATTTAAGTATGTTTCATGAGCGTAAACATTTTGGTACCAATTTAGTTTGAAATATAACTCAAATGAATAAAGCCTCACTGTGGTGCTGCTGGAATTTAAAACGCGCTTTTACTCTGAAAGATGACGTCTGATTCGCGCTCTATCATGTTCATTAGAACTGCGATGAGGAGGGATCTTTAATCATCTGGCATCGACGGAATGAACGATTACAGAAAGCAATTGTCTCAATGTATATAAAAGCACATGTGAAAAAATAATGAATAATAATGAAGATCTAACCAGAACAATCTCCTCAGTTGAAACACAACCAGCACATGTGAGATAGATTGTTAATTATCTTCAGAGTTTGGTTTCGATTGCGGTTTGACATTTTGCCTCTCGCCTTAGAGGGCAATGCTTCATATTTTCCTTTAAAAAAGAAAAAAAAAAATCTGCCTCAAGACGAGCCAAGAATAGACTATTCAACATCCATGATACAAATTCAAACAGATCCATGCTCTTTCTATCCTTCCTAAAAGGACAACGGATTCCACTTTTGCTCCCTGGTGTTCATGTCAAGTGGTTTGTCATTCAGCGGTCTGCCTTTCACTCTGTGAGCTTTTCAGTTGGTTAATGATCTGTCCTGAATATTCTGTGGCTGTCTCTGTGTATTTGTCCATAGAGTGAGGATGATCCTCTTTCCCCCCCTCTATCCATCCTCCCAGGGGTTTTAAATGATGATAATGCCACCCAAGCCCCCCCGCCCGCGTCGCCATCCAACTCCCTAATGCCCCTCCAGGAACACTGATGGGAACTCGTTGCCATTTTGACTGAAACATTACGAGAATACTTTCTTTTTCTCACCATCACCCATTTGCTGCTTAATGTTTCTTTGTATTTAATCTGTTTAATGTAACTAAAAATATTGGCATCTTCGCTGCACCTGATGTGGGCTCGATTTGGTTTTTAGTCTATTGAAATGTTATTCAGTGAGGTTGTCGGCATGCGTGCAAGTGTTTGAAAAAACAGTGAGATGGAGGTGCTTCTCTGAAATTGGACCGGGGGGGAGGGGGATGACAACATACATGACTGTGAGGAAAACCACCCATTAAATTTTTACAGGATGAGAGAAGCAATGCAACACCTCTTATCTTATCTGGGGAGTAAATAAATTATTCTGCAGGATAAAATTGATGTGAAAGTCGCATGGAGCAGCTGAGAAAAGACGAAGGCAAAAAAAAAACCAAGTAACAGAAAACAAGAACAAAACCTGGCAGCAGAAACGGGCTCAGTGGGAACGGTGACGTGGGCCTTTGGCTTCCCTGCGTGGAACCTCTCAGTCTCTGTTCCGTTCGCCGCGTTAATGCGACGACACACCGCTCTGGTTGCGAGGCAGCTCAGGCAGCAGAGCGCTGCGTAGCCCTGCCAGGGTCAGGGGTTGTGTTCTCACTAGGATAAAAACACGTGCCATATTTGTACTTACAACGGCGTGTATGAGAAGGAGGAAAAAGAAAAAAACGGAGAGCAGTGATCTTTCAGATGAGAAGAACAGTGGAGGAAGGAAATAATAGTTTAGCTCTAAGTTGTTTGCCTCGCAGTGATTGCTGCTGAGGGGGAAAAAATATGAAGCAAGGCGAGCATTGTCATTGACAGGCCGTGTTTATAGGAGTTGTTTATGAAGTCTTGATTGCTCCCAAGACAGCTAAGTAATGATGTGAAAGTTATTTATCGTGGTTGGATACGTATAATGGGCTAGTGATTAGTTCAGGTAGGTTATGGTGGTGTAGCATGAGAATATTGTCAGTAATTACATGTGAGAATAGGCTGCTGTATTTCACCAGGCATAAGCATTGAACTGCTGTACTCCCCTGGCACTCCTGCTACTGGCTATCGGCCCTTATTATCTTATCCTTTATTGCTCCTCTGCTATGTGTGCAAATTCCCAGCTGATTGAAATTATGTGCTTATGCATGTTTTCTGTATGGGAATGTCGTTAATCACTAAGTAGCACAAAGGTGGAGGAGCTTGTCCTGCTGCTGAGTGCCATTTGATACACTGAGAAATCAAATGATTGTATGTACCAGTGTGTAAGGGCTGTTAAGCTTTATTAGTCAGGTGGGTGTCAGAAGTGTAAATACTGTTGTTGTAAACCATATACATTAATAATTATCAAGTGACTTTATCATTCCGACCACTAGACTCTTTATCTATTCAAAAATCTAGTCCCTCCCCTATATGCATTTACTTACAAATGCCTCTAAATGTAATTGATGTCCTATTAAAGTAGCCTGTAATAAACGATCTGCAGCAGTAACGCTCGCAAAATGATTTTTTTTCCCGAAGGAAACCTGCTCAGCCTATGACAATGGACACTGCGCGCTGACCTCACTTCTGCACAACAACACCGCCTTACCCCACTGAGCATCAGAGAAAGCCGCCACGGCCGCTACAAACGAGGCGAAATGTGATGCTGGGAGAAAACAAATATCTTGAGAAAGTAAAGCATGTCTGAAGCGAAAAAAAGATCTGTTGATGTGGAAATATGGACAGAAATTGAGTTTACTGAAATATAAACCGTATGTCCCCTTATCTCAGTGCCAGGGAGCTTCAGTAAACAAAGTCCGAGCACATTAAACAAAGCCTGAAGGCACCCGAGAGCATAGATGCCTGATTTCAGCACAATCGTGACTTCAGTCCCACAGAGTGCGAGAAAGCAGTGAAGATGAAGGCACGGACAAGCCGGACCAGAATACAATTTTACCACTGAAAGTAACATGACTACAGAAAATGGCAACTACGCGTGGAAGTTTGAACACCAGAGCAGTATTTCCTCCCTGAATGGCACTGGTCCGCTTGCTACACTTGTCTTTAGCCTGTGGCAGTTTGTTAGAACATGCAAGTTATTTCTTTCTGAGTCCTGTTGCACAGCTCTTGTGAATTTAAGCAGTGTTTTTTTTTTGTTTTTCAGAGACAACAAAACAGAAAAGATCCTATTTGTATTCTCTGTTTTTACACAGGAATGAGTAGCCACAGTGATACCTGTAGCTTTTCCGAGCTGCTTGCAAAGGACAGTAAGCTTTCATAAGCAGCACTCCTTAGGCTGCTTTTTATTACTAGGTCTCAGAAACAAAGATGACAAATTCTTTGCTATGACAAAGATATGAAAGATATTACTGTAGATACTGACCAGAAAGGAAGAATGACCAGCAAAGGGAAAACATTTTTATATTTCTTAAAGCTAAAAACTTATTTTTATCAGAATAAAAAAACTATTTCCATATTGGGGCTTGTAATTACTAACATCAATCCATCATCTGTGGATCATCTGGAGTCTATCCCAGCCGATTCAGGTGAAGGCAGGGACACCCTCGACAGGTTGCCAGTCTACCACAGGGCCGTACATAGAGACAAACGACCAAGCACACTCTCATTCACGCCTGCAGATAATTTAGAATCACTACTATTAAACAGGGAGAACATGCAAACTCCACACAGAAAGATTCCAGGCGTCCTAACCGGGACGCGAACCGGGGATCTTGTAGCTGTGAGGAGACAGTGCTAACAATTGGTGCTTTGGCATGAGTGAAGAAGTAAGATCTAGTGGGAGCCAGTTATCGAGCTCCATCTTTACCTTCAAATGTACAGTAGGAGTCACTCAGCCACGTGTGTCAGACATGGAAACTAATTCTTAAGAGTAAAAATGATACAGAAAGCCCAACCATGGAAGTTGACAGGCTTGGTTCCCTCTGTTTTCTAAACCCCGGAAGTCTAAATCCATGTTCCTGAGACTGTCACTGCTACATTTTCAAGTAGTAAATACTGAGCTGTGCCACTAACTGCTTATTTCACTCATGATTAAAACACTATATAGGCATGTTAAAATGTTTTTTTTTTTAAAGGTGAGAGGAAACCTACTTAGAGATGACAAACAGAGACTCCATTTCCACAAACATGCATGTAGCAACCAATGGCGTAACAATTTTGGCCATTTTAAATGTAATAAAGCCAATAACGTGATAACTTGCCAATAATGTAATAAAGTTTTTGAGCTAGTAACGTACATAATACTCTTCAGTTTTTTTTATATTTGTAAATGAATGTTCATGTTCTATGTTGTATATTGGAGTCAAGTGCCATTATAGCATCAGTACAGTTATTTAAACACAGTTTGAAGTGAGGACTGAATCATTTTTCCTTGAGAAATGTTTGAACAAACTTTCAATTAAATGTTTTCCAAGAAAGAAAATGTGGTAAATTTATTTGACAATGCAACATCCAGCAGATACACTGACATGAAATGATATGAATTTACATATCTAAGCACATAAACAATATTCTAAATGAAGATTTTGTACAACAAATAATTCTCAAATTGGCTCTTACAACCATAATTAAGGAGAGTGAGAGCTACATGGGACGTGTCCTTGATGAATGAATATGACCACTATGTCATCCACTAGACCTGTTTTTGATGAGCAAACTGACAAAAAACTACAAAAATATCTTTTATTTCCAAGAAATTCAGTCCTATTGATGTGTTGTTACATTATTGGCTGCAGTTTTTACATTTTCAAAGGAGTTTTTTAATGCTAGGCCGATAACATCATAACTTATTACGTTATTGGCCGTTGTTACGTTACTGGTTGCTACACATGTGCAAAAACTGTCTGAATGTCTTATGATAAACGAAAAACAAACAAACAAACAAAACTCCTGTAGCTGCCTTATATTGTTGTTGTCACTCTTTTCTTACACAAAAAGTGTGGAGAATTTTCTAAGAAAGTTCCTGTAAACTTTAAATGCGGAAGAGCCTCCAGGGGAAGAAAATACTTGTGACACCGTGCACATACTGGAGCATGAACACAACAAATACCCAAATGTACATACATAAATATGCTCCCTCCCTCCCTCTCTCTCTCACACTCACACACACACACACACACACTGTATTGTTTATCCACACACAACCTTGAATGCCACACTGCGCTGATCACCCTGCACAAACAGATCCGCTGCATTCAAATGTCAAACCGTCTCACCGGGACGCTCTCTTTAACCGACATATGTCACCCTCCAATTTGCCACTGGCTACTTCTGGCTATTTTTCTCTTCTGTTAATTGCTGCAGGCACTTTGCCACCATCATGTTTCTTTTTTTCTCTGGGATTAGAGGTTCACGGGGCCCCAAAGATCCCCCTGGCCTCTCCCTGATGAATCGAGCCGGGCTGGAATACCAAACAGACACCACGGAGCCGTGTAAGTGACACTTTTGGAAAATGTCATGAAAGGGGGTTGTGTGAAATATAGTCAAAATAAAAAAATCAGTGTTGATCCTGTCAGCCAGGAATATTTGCACAGTCAATACATGAGTGGAAATTTTCCATTTTCATCCGAGTCTCTCTTTCTTCTTTTTTCTGGTGCTTGTGAACGACCTTGATCAGACAAACGATTTCTTCCCGTTACCGCTCTGTACAGTGACAAAGGACAAAGAACACAGAGGCGTGGTTGTCAAGGCAACATGGTAATAGAAGGCAAAAGGCAGACGTGTGCGTACACCACGTCGCACATATGCGCTCGCTCGCTCTTTGTCAATGACAGCTTTGCCTGGCTTGAGGATATTCAATCTGTGAGGACTCTGGGCAGTGTTACAGCGCTGTCATTAGAGGAGATGGAAAGGGCGACATGTATGGCTAAAGATACAAGCAGGGAGGACTCATGAGCTGAGAGACGTGACACGTACAAGACGCACAGACGTACAAAGGCACTTACTGCTGCTGCACGTATACAGCAGACAGATGCACACACATACTGTACATGTGCAAGTTGATAAAGCTAAGAGGGTTTTTTTTTCTTTCTTTTGAAGTCGGACCCCTGCTTATATCACGGCTGATATCCCACAATTAAAGTGCCAGGTCCCGTAAATTGCAAAAATTATTTTCCTTTCTTACCTCAAGTGGTATCACGCCATGCGGGTCATTTGTTCTGGTGTTTCCGGCTTTTTAGTCTCCACGCCAGCCCACTTAAGGTAATATGAATGAAATTTGTTTTTGCAGTCAAAGTGCTTAAATGTTCTTTCACAATGCACCACACAAACATGCGAGTGATTATGAAGAAAGGCGCGAGGAGCAAGAAGTGACTTCATTAATGGAGTGGTCCCTGAGTCAAGTGAGATAATGTTGAGTTAGTTGAGAGCATGCTGTTAGATACTATATGAATGGATCATTAAGTGTTTTTCTGCTCTCTCTGGTTTTCCTATTAGCTAATTGCAAATTCCTCAGTCAAGACTCATTATTTATTTGTTGGTTTTGCACCATGAGGTCTTACTTCGGGGAGCACAGTTAGTAATTCTCTGATAATCATGAAGTAGTGATGAAGTACTTATTAACTACTCAGCGGGGTGAGTTGCTTTACTTCAGGGTGAACAAAAGGAGTAACTAATGTTTAAGTAATTAGTAATGAATTAGTTGTTACTAGTCTGTGCCGGCAGGGTAATGAAAAACGTCTTGTGAAGAAAACCTTCTTCATGGCCAGATTAACCTTCTTGAGAGCCATTTGACTTTTTTGTTCTTTTTCTTGGGGCCTCGATTAACCTTCAGTACACTGTTTTACTACGTCTCAGGTACCCAAAACCAGTTGGTACTGCTGCGCTAAAATAACTAGTTGATGAATTCATCTGTCCATACAACGAGCAGTTTGTTAACAGAAGTATTAACATTTTGATGGAAGCAACCTGTCAAAATATTTGCTTATTTCCTGATTTGAACTGTAGAAAGCTCAATATCTTAGGAATTTAACAGCTGGTCAGACAAAGAAAGAAGTTAGAATATGTTGGGCTACAGGTAGTATCACAGTGGATCATTGTGCAAAGAATGTAACTGTTAGACAAATTCATAATAAAGTAATTGTTGTTTGCAGCCTCACGGGTTTCCTATGATGAAATAATGCAACCTTCTTTGTAATTGTGTCAGAGTCGATGTTTTATTCTGGCAAATTTCCAACACATCTGTGATAAATCAAATTATATAATTGTTAAAAATATGTGGATTTACACCGAGGGCTGCATGGTGGCTCGGTTGTTAGCACCGTCACCTCACAGCTAGAAGATCACCGGTTTGCGTCCCAGTTAGGACGCCTGGGATCTTTCTGTGTGGAGTTTGCATGTTCTCCCTGTGCATGTGTGGGTTTTCACTGGGTACTCCAGCTTCCTCCCACAGTCCAAAAACATGCTGAGGTTAACTGATTATTCTAAACTGTCCATAGGTGTGAATGAGAGTGTGCTTGGTTGTCTGTCTCTGTGTGTAGCCTTGCAATAGGCTGGTGACCTGTCCAGAGTGTCCCCTTCCTACACCCAAGTTGGCTGGGATAGGCTCCAACCCCCCTCCGACCCTACAGAGGGTATTAAGTGGTGTATAGATAACGGATGGATGGATGGATGGATATACACCCATCAGGCATAACATTATGACCACCTGCCTAATATTCTGTCGGTCCCTCTTATGTGCTCAAAAATGCTCTGAGCCATTGGGCATGGACAAGAGGACCTCTCAGGGTGTCCTATGTGGTCTGGAACCAGGACCAGGGCACTGGATCCTTTGGGTATTGTGGCTTGTGCAGTGGGGCCTCTGTCAATCAAACTTATTCCACTGCTTCCTGTTGATGCTTGATCAGAATGTTCTTGGAAGTTCGACGGTCAAATCAACATGTTGGGCCATTGTCATGTTCCTCAACATGTTCCTGATTGGTTGATGTTGTTTCCATTTGGTGGGGTGAATTTTCCTGCAGGGGTAGGCCAGTGACATTTGGGATTTCCATTTGGATGAGGGAGTGTGTTTGTTGTGGGATAATGGTTATTTGGGTGTCTAAGTCTCATCAATACTGATGATAAAATCCAAGGTTTTCCATCAGAACACCACATAGTACCAACATGATCAATGTTATTCACTTCACCTGTCAGTGGTCATGATGCTGTGGCTGATCGACTTAAACAATATAGAGTAAACCTTTGGCTTTTGGGGCCGTTGCAGGTCTGTGGCCCATTTGAGAGGCTGTATGCTCACTGTTGACCTGTTCAATTCCATTTTACACCATTTTAAAATACTTTGAAAACCATGTAACCTACATGTTTATAAGTCTGTCTGGTAATCATATGCTCCTGGTTGTTTAGTCTATTTGTTTCCCTACCTAACCACATTTTTTAAAGACTAACATCCTTAGCCTTGCTACCAGTAAGTATTGTACCACTGAGGGTCTCTTAAACTGAACAGGATTAAAACATTGAATCTTGCCTTAGTTGCTACAAGATTATACTGTTTATAATTGCATAGTGTAAGAAAACTAATTAAAAACATTGTCAATACAGGTTTTTCAGATACATTAAAGTACACTAATTATTGCAATGTAGCTTGAACTGTAGGTTTATGAAATACCTTTTCTTTACGTTCAGAAGAACTGCAGTCGAGCAGCAGTATAAGACTCAGGGATGTTGCAAATTAGCTGTATATTAACATAAACACTAACAGCTGGTGGGAGATGATATTATTATTGTGCCACTTAAAGCAGATAGTCATAATTAGCATGACCAAAATTCAGTTTTTCTTTTCAACATGTAAACATAGGTCATATTTAGCCTGACCAATTGACTTGTGTGGTCATTTTTCTTGTGTGGACAGCTTAGGATGTCCATAGCATTAGTAAGTAGCAGTATATAGAGATAAACTACCATACAGTATTGTGTTCTCCTCATTGATTTGGTTAACCTTGGAGTCCTGTTGTGTGAGACACCCACAACCAAAGTTTTGTCAGCAGCCAACTCTTTTCTGGCTTACTTTACCCCAAGCTACTTTTTCGTGTCTTGCACTGTTGGCCAATTGTAATGTTAATGTTTAGAAATACTGTTACAGTCAGTGGAAGTCACACTGGTTAAGGTCAGCTGAATTTATTCTACACCAGTAAAAATGGCCGTGGACCACAGTGAATATGACTCAGAACTTATTTTCTCTCTCTCTGTAAATTTTAGTATGAAGTTGTATACCCAAACAGTGCTATATGCAAATGTATGCTTATACACAAACACACACACACACACAGCTAAACTTTTTTCAAGGAGCGAACTTTTGAAGAGTTCACACAGTCCAAAAAGTAAAGATGCAAGTAAGCAAGTGAATTGAGCTGTGCTCTCTCATATTGATCTTGTTAATTTGGTTTTTGTTAGTCTTGTTACTGCTGAGGTGTGAAGTGGAAAAACTCACAAATAGAGGAAGTTACTTTGTTAGGAACCTCATTGTCCGCGATGTGGAAAATTGTCACTGGCCTCACCACAGTGCATTAAAAACAACAGAAGACGTCAGGATCAGGACAGCAATTAACAAAAGAGCTTCAACAAACGGCGTGATGTGCTGTTATACTTGAAAACAAGTGTAATAAAACAGAGAAGTAAGAGAGAAGACAGTCAATTAAAAGAACAAGATTGGACTTGGACACACTAATAAAGAAACAGAAAGAGAGAGGTAAGTGTGTTGCTCAGTAGTTTCCTCTAAACATGAAACAAAGATGATCAAAATAGGTTTGTTCATTGACACTAAGTTAGGTTATCTTAGCTACAACAGGAAAACATATGGTAAATGGTCTGCACTTCTAGTGCCTTTTTCTACCTTAGTGGTATCCAAAGCGCTTTACAATGTGTTTCCATTCACCCATTCACACACACATTCACACACCAATGGCGACTGAGCTGCCATGCAAGGTGCCTGCCTGCCATTGGGAGTAGATTGGGGTTCAGTATTTCGCCCAAGGACACTTCAGCATGCGGAGGGGCTGGGGATCGAACCGCCAACCTTGTGGACAACCTGTCACCACAGTCACCCGTATATTGTTATAATAAAACAATAGTTTTACTCACTAGGTGTTTAAGCCTACTGTCTGACCATTTCTTGATGCCTTCTTGAAGCTTCAGCTTTGATCCGATACAACCTATTATTTGACTTTGAATAATTCAGTTACACAGAGAATGACTTGGCTGCTAAATGATTTACTCTGGGCATTAAAGTGAATTCATGGGTTTGACACAGACATAAATCTATGTAGTAAAAAGGTTAATGGTCCTGATTAAAGTCAATGTTGATAATATAGTTTTTGTCTTAGGCTTTTTTACATTGAAGGTAGTTGTAATTGTTTAGTGGCTAATTGCTAACAATGTTTTAAATATTTATTCCATTGTGATAAAGTATTCTTTGTTGGGCATGTGATATAACCAGTACTAGTTTTTAAAAATGCTTTCATGCTTAATTCCACTTTCAAAAAAAGTCCTTTGCTTACACCCTGAATCCATGCTTAGAAGCGATGCATGTCACCAGTGTGCAGATTTACTAAAATCACGCTGCACATGACCTGCAACCACGAATTAGTGAGGTAGTCCTTTAAAACAATAGAAGAGTGGTGAAACTGCCTGTCTCAAAAGGTCATTCGCTCCTGTGTCTGAATGACAGGTAGGTGTTGAAGAAAAGGTGCAAAATGGCCAAAGGCAGAGCTGCAGCTGCAGCAGCCACTGCTGGTACTAATATGCATTGAAATGGTTACAAGAGAAGGGGGCCGTGCAGCTCAGTGAACTGTGATGCAACAAAAAGCACAATTTGATCTGACAGTTCTTACTGTGACTGTGACATGCTGGATATCAGGTCACCTGTGTCAGTCCTATTTTTTGCCCATGTTACATTTTAAATCAAACGTTATATCTATGCATATGTTACTAAACCTGCTGCCGTACTAGTATTGGAAATCAATGGAAAAAAAACTCAACAAAGCCACTGATTCATTTAAATTTTTCAGTGTTTCTGTTTTTCCATCAGATTCACTTGTCTGTGGAATGTCTGTGCTCAAGTTCTGCAGGTAATATGATATACAGAATATACACAAAACAGTCACAACTTTATTTACACTGATAGGTGAAGTGAATAACATTGATCATACTGGTACTATGTGCTGTTCTGCTGGAAAACCTTAGATTTTAACATCCATGTTGATGAGACTTAGACACTCAAATAAACATTGTCCCACAACAAACACACTCCCTCATGCAAATGGAAATCCCAAATGTCACTGGTCTACCCTCACAGGAAAATGCACCCCACCACATGGAAACAACATCAACCACTCAGGAACATGTTGAGGAACATGACAATGGTCCAACATGTTGATCTGACCTCCAAACTTCCTACACCCCATTGTGATCAAGCATCAACAGGATGCAGTGGAACAAGTTTGATTGACAGAGGCCCCACTGCACAAGGCAGAGTACCCAAAGGATCCAGTGCCAACGTCCTGGTTCCAGACCCCATAGGACACCCTGAGAGGTCCTCTTGTCCATGTCCAATGGTTCAGAGCATTTTTGAGCACATAAGGGGGACCAACACAATATTAGGCAGGTGGTCATAATATTTTGCCTGATCAGTTTATATAAATGCAAAATGATTTATTGGTTAACAGGAGGTTACAGGTATACCTTCCAAGCCATGCTCAAGTCTTATCTATCATATTAGTTCTATACATGTTAAAGATGTGAAGAGTTTCATGGCACACCGATTACGCATCTGAAAATAAATCTACTGGGTGACTCATATGTTTGTTTCATGATATTGGATGTGTTGTCTACCAATTGCAATTACTTAACAACATGCACACAGGGAAGCTGTATTGTGTAAGAGATATGGACAAACAGCAAGCTGTGACGCAGAACATTACAGTGACTTCTCATTTTGAGTTAATTAACAACAAACTCATGAATAAAAAAAAGGGGGGCGATGCGGAAAATGATTTTCAATATTCAGACTTCAAAATTTGGCAGCCGCACATTTGAGAAGTGCCTCAGCTTTGACTAACCGCCCCGGATCTCCCTCTAAAAGACTGTAGCGCAGAAGCAATAAGCAGCCTTTTTCATGTGTCTTGCGTTAATGAATGTTCCAATACTTCCTAAACAGAAATGTGAAGGCTAGGTCACAGAGATATGCACATGAAAGATGACTCTTGGGTTTCATATGCAATTCCCACCCCAAAGTGAGAACGCCAGAAGAATGTGTTTTTTATTTTCTTCTTTGTAAAGCGATGATCAATTAATCACGGTCAGTTTTAAGGGCCTTTTTTGGGGGGGTGACTGAAATTTGTCAGAAGTAAAAATCAAACAGCATCCATTGGTCTCCTGTGCAATACATTTCTTATGTTTGTCAAGCTTCATTAATCTCCCCATTCAATCGCATCCCGAGCAGTCCTTGAAAATACCTTCCACTTTCACAACTGGCCCTTGGAGGCACTCCGAGAAATGTAGCAGAAGAGGAGGAGAGAGAGAGAGAGAGAGAGAGGGTAGGTGAGGCAAGTGGTGGAAAAAAAACTGATTGATTTTCCCATCATGACTTGAAATAGCATATTTATTGATTGCTTATAGGGATGAGGAGGGGTAAAGGGTGAAGGTCGCTGAGGAATGGTGTGATGTTGATAAAGGCAGTCGGCCTTTTCTCTCAGCTCATTCGGGTCACCGGAAAGGTTATGACGGTGACGCTCCTGCTGCACGCATGCAACATAAAATAGTTCAAAGACTAATTTACATTTGTCGCATTTAGTAGATCAATATTCTTACGCCGGCTGTAAGAGCTAGAAGAATTTAGCTGCCTAAAAAGGGGGGTACAGTACTAAATATTTCATGGCAGAAAAGCTTCACAGCTTGTTAGGTCATATGTTAATATTGTATGGGTTGATTAAAGCTAAATGCACTTTTGACCTGCCTCGACTGCATGTCAGGTTCACACTTTACTAAGTGTGTCTTATTAATGCATTAGTTGTGAGCTGTAGGAATTTCTCTTTAAAAAAGCAGACCTGTGTTTCATTTTTTTCCCCACATGAAAATGTTTGAGTAGTTCAGCTGCCTGCCTGTAGCCACGTTCAAAAGAAAGGAGATCAAAACAAATCAGTTTACATCCCGCTCCTCCCAGCTGTTGGTTAGGAAGAAATTGGTATTTTCTTCTTTTTTGGTGCTTGTTTTGTGTGCAAAGTGAACCTTGACTGGTTTTTCCGCTCTTGGCCATCGCAAAATAATTTCAAATTTCACTCGTGAGGATATTTGCATGCCGAAATGATAATACTGGGCGCCGTGCTGCAGCCGACTTGGTCTTGTTGCTCTTTCAGTCCCAAAGCCCCAGAAGTTCCTGTTGGTGATTGACGCCGAGTGAATTGCAAAAAAGCCTTTAATGCCAAAAAGGATTTAAAATATCCCAAAGCAACAAAAAAAACCCCAGTCTTCATAATCCCAAAATCATTTCACAGGATTCAAAATGCCATTTTTAAGTATTATATACACCTCTAAATTCCCGCATAAACAAGGACTTTCTTCACTGCTTCCGTCTTCCCGAGGCGTATTTGTACACAGTTATAATGGCAAAACCTCGAAAGCATAAAATGTCTGGGAGGGAGAGTTCATTCATAACCTTCCATTAGGCAGCCACATGCAATCACTTAGAAGAATGGACATTCCTCTTTTACTGGAAAAGATCAAACTGACTTCCCTCTCTGACATTCCTACACGGGTGCATTGGTAGCAATGCATCTTAGGTCAGGCAGCAATGATTGCTTTGCCAGAGTTGGAGAGCAGAGCAACCATAGCAACAGAGACAAAGCAGGTAACAAGGAATACGTATGAGCGTGTGGAGGAAAACCATAAGAAGCGTCCTTGAAAGGTTTCTGACGCTCGAGACAACAAAGAAGCTGTGTTTAGATGAAGCACTGCAATCATTTGACTTCCATGCATATGTCATCAGCACGCATCACTGGCAGAAGTTCTGCACTGCAAGTTTAAAAGTTTTAAAATGTTTGCACTACTTCATTCAACTGCTTCTAAAAGGACCTTAGTGGCTTTAATTATGAATGCTTAGTGCCTTTTCTTTTACAAGATAACCACTGTGCATGATTGAAACCGAAGAAGCATTTGGTGTGAAACTGAATTTGGCCTCGCTATTGAAAAAAGCAACTCTGTGACAGACGTGATCACTAACTTTATATCATTAAACGTAAATCATTATATACAAATCGGTTCATCCTGACTCAGTTTCTGTTTCAGTTTCAGTTTATTTGCCAGTTAAAAAATACCACATTGGAAAAGAGGTGCAAGTAGCTCAAGTGCCCTGTCAAATCATTCATACAAAACACAGACTCACAAACAGCTGCCAGTAATCAATATATGATAAAAGTTACAGTAAAAATGCTAATATATGACAAATATCGAGCAAAAGCGAAATGCCCTATCAAGATGCACTATTTTAAAACACCACAGCTTGCAGGAAAAAACTTTTCCTGTGGTGAGACGTACCACATTTAATGGCACGACAGCGCCTACCCGATGGTAGAAGCTCAAACAAGTCCTTACCTGGATGTAGCGGCTCATTTACAAATAGCTGTTGCCCGGGACAAAAGTCTCTGTTTGTAAATGTCCTCCAAGTTGGACAGTTCAATGCCGATGCTCTTACTGGCAGAGCGGACCACTCTGTTTAAAACTTTCTTTTCTTTGGCTGTGGCATTCCCAAACCACACAGTGACTGCATTGGTTAGAAAACTTTCTACGCCACACCGGTAGAAATTTAAAAGAATCTGCTTATTGAAGGTAAATTCAGTGGCCAGGACACTGTTTTAGTAGGTGGATCTTCTACTTTGCCTAGTGGAACTTCGTGATGACTAAACCACACACTGTAACACCTACACACACCTAGATTACTGTACTATAAGGCCAATTTCTTATTATTTTCTATATGGATGACCAATATTAACCAGTAACCAAGGCAACCAGTAACTGATAATAACTGATGATTGGAAATTATTGCTGTAAAGACAAAAAGTCTTTGTTTCCAAATTTATAACAACATAAACTCCAACACAGAAAAAGGTTTATTTGTGTTTTACATGTTTCATTAAAAGACATTTTGCAGCATTTGTTGTTCAGTGTTGATTGGCTATTACTTTTTATACGTAACTAATTAGATAGTACTGTGGGCGGGTTGTTGATCGAGTTCATTACCTGAATGCAGATAGAGAGAGAGAAGTAAATAGATTAGTTTTAATTTACATTAATTTTAAATATATGTATATATAACACAGATGGTTGGAGGAATGCTTAATTTTGGATCCTACAATCGGTCGACTTCCATCTCTCCACAAAAACACCTGCAAAAGTACTATCAGTATTTGCACCAAGTGGTCTCGCCATCAATCTTTTTTTTTTCTTTTTTCTCTTTAATACTGTAATTCTTTCACCAAACACAAACTTCCCTTGGACCCTTCGTTGGTTTGTCTCCCATTGGCTCCCCCCTATTAGTTCAGTTACTGCAGCCTGCTCTGTTTCCATCACTACAGTTGTACCCATCAGACCAGTCATTGCTGGTTAAAACACATCACCACCAGTGCAGGGAATGTTGTCACAGCAACCAGTCAGGTATATAATGATCCCTCATCTATGGCGGGAGTTAGGTTCCATAACCTCCCCACGATAGACAAAATCCGCGAAGTAGCGACCTTATATTTATTTTATTATTTATATGTATTTTAAGGCTTTATAAACCCTCCCCACACTGTTATTAACCTTTACCACACTCTCTTATAAACACTTCCTATTCTCTTAAACACTTTCTACTGTCTTAAACCTTCCATCTAGAGGAGCTTCTACAGCCGTGTCCGATAATGGAGCTAGCGACGCAGCGATCCACTTGAAACGCCCACTTTGGAAAACCTTTTAAACACACCGACACCGAGGACATCCAACGGCCTACCTGGAAACTGATGAAGATGACGTTACGGGTAATCCTACAGACTATTACCGGTTCTCTGACGGTTATTTCCAGTAAACACAAACCATGTGGGACCAAAGGTTCTGGCTGGCTTCCATCACATACGTATTTTATATACAATTTAAAAATCTGCAATACAGTGAGCCTGATATAGCGAGGGACTACTGTACTACAAAATATGGACAGATTTACTTGGTGTCTGTTTGGCAAAACCTTGAATGTAGCACGTTTATTTAAATGTAAAACTAAAGTAAAAGCGAACCCTTGCATTCTGTATCCAATACCTACCTGCAAAGAGCATAACATTAAGTTCAGTTTGAGATGGTTTGAATAAATCGCAGAGTGACTTCCTTATGTGCTCTGAGTGTACGTCACAGCTCTGAGAAAACCTCACTTCTTAACATGTCCTCGAATACATTTTCAATCTTTGCCTTTCCCTGACCCTCTGCTCTTAACCTTCACAGGCAATTACGGTGAATATAGTCTAGAAGTACCTTCAGTGTGGGGAAGCTGAGCACTAGCCTCAGTGACTCTCATAGCCTGGAAATAAAGATTCATTGTGTTCTAATCCACTCCCTGTTTCTTTATTTGCCATCCAGAACCTCCTAGATGGACTCAAATGGAGCTGTGGTCTCAACTGAGCTGAATTATTTTATTCCAGATGTGATATGGGTCAGTAGAGTGGCTGCAGAGTCCATCTTTGAATACATTAAGACACATTTTGAGGCTCACTACTTCAAGGAAGACGTTAGCTCCATCCCCGCTGAACGGGTCATTTTGTTGCTGACCATGTGCTTTGACCTTGTTATGGAGAGGGCAAGAGAATGACTAAATTCTCCCATGGGTGGTGAAGGAATTTTAAAAAGCAAGGATTAATTGGCAATTGCAAAGTCTGGACCGAAGGGCCAGAGGCTACGGTGTCAGAGCTACCTGGCACATCCCATCTGGGGAGTAAGAGCCACAAAATCAGCATAATCCTTAAACTGATCCTTAAAACAATTCATTGAAGACATGCTTTTATGCAGTTGCTTTCATTCTTATCATGTTCGTCTGCTTTATTCCCTCTTAATCCTCATCACACTTATGACAGAATTAATTATGCATTTATTTTTGTTTATTCGGATTTTATTCCTTGTACTCTTTTAACAAAACTTTCCAGTGAAAAGAAGCAAAAAACAACTTGAAGATCACAGATTAGTCATATTTTAAAAGGACTTTCATACATTAACTGCCAGTATTTTGAAAAAAAAACCTGCTTAGATTTGCCCATCATTCATCGCCTTGCTTTAAATATTGTCAGTGTTTCATTTCAGAGTGAAACTGCTCATTTGTTTTTACATCCCCGTTATCGTAGCGCCGGTTTTGGATCGTGAACGAACCCATCCTTCACCTGCAAAAGCCGCCTGTCCCTCATGTAATAAAGCTCAGTGTGACTTGTTCAAATCCGTGGAATTTAATCCGCACCTCTCTATCTTTTACATCAACGTATTTCACTGGTCTTCCCCAGTGAGTTGAGGACGGTAGCTGGTGATGGATATAGGATCTAATACAATCAGGCTGCGGTCATGGTTTCCTCAGGGACCTGCTTTATTCGCTTGTTTTTCGTCTTTTCGGACTTCCTGATATATGTGTGGTAGCCGTGTCCTGGGGTGGCAGGGGGAAGGGTTGTTCAGAGAGGTGGATTGGTGAGAGGGACAGGATAGCTTTTTCATAGGACTGGTCAAGGATGTTGAAAAGTCCCCAAGGTATTTCTGATGAGGAGGCCGATTCCTTCTATTGAAGTCCAGATTTTCATTTGAAGCTCCTCTATTAAACAGACTGACCACGGTAGCAGCCTAAAGCAGACGAAATGACTCTCTCTGGGTTCCTTAGAAGATGATCGGTCACCAAGAAAGAGAGGCGTGGTTCCCGTGTTATTGCGTGTCTGATGCATCTGTCTGCGTGTTCATACTTGGCTTTAATTTGTGTGCCTTTGAGTTCTTTTTTTAAAAGACTGAAGCCATTCATGTTTGGCGGTGAACGTGACATGTCGCAAATGGGAGGAGGAAACCATGAGCCGAGCAGACTGGCGAAAGTTCTCCACTTTGATGACACTGAAATGTCATTCCACTTGGGTAGGAGGAACTGTTCTCGAGGATATTGCGCCATTATTAAATGGGATTGCCTCTTACGCATGACTCCAGCCACAAAAGGCTCCGCAGAGATGAGATATGCTCATATCGGACTGAGAAGAAACCATGCCGTCTGTGACTTTTTGAGCCTAATGTCTCCAGCTGATCTGATGGGATTACACCTCAGGAATGGGAAAATTCCCCCACCCCCAGACTTATATCTTTCATCACATCACCTACCCGTTCTTAGGGCAGGGGAGGGAGAGATAGAGGAAGATCTGGATGGAAGAAGTAAAAGCGGAGAGGTAGGGAGAATGATAGAGTGAGAATGACGTACATGGAGGAAGAGACGCAGTGGAGATGGAAAATGACAATATAATATGATTTGATTTGTGGGCCAGAATGGATTCTCAGTGCCCATTTTCTGGGAGAAGAGAGGGGGGGAACAGGGAGAGGGACGGCGAAGAAGACAGAAGTAGGTGGAAGAGGTGGGCGGAGTGAGAACAGTAGGGCCATGGAGTTCATTTAGCACCGGGACTGTGAGATGGCTTGACAGCTGCTGGTGGAGGCATTAGGCTGCTCACTTTACTCCAATTTTGCTCTTTTTCTCCCTGTACCCCTCCATGTCTCCCTCTCTCCGTCTCTAATAGCTATCTTTGTCAGGCCTGCAGAGTCCATCACTGCTATGTATGTGCCGGTTATGGATTTCGGCAGCTGAGCGGAATCATAATAACGACAAAAAAAAATCAACAAATTCATTAACTGTCTAATGCAATAGCTGCAGGCGACGGGGCGCTTCAGGGGTCATAAATTAGGAAAGTCTGCTTTTCTGAAAGTCTGCAGCTGAAAAAGTTTGATACCGAAGTGAGACACGACGTCTGTCATTTGAGAAGCATGACAACTCATCTCGAGGAATGATTGACAGGAAAAAATTACAAATAAATTTTGATGAATTTGATACCCATCCACCATTCGGAAATGAGGACACCTGCTCTTGCAAAGTGAGTGACAGGAGAAAAAAAAAATCAAGGACGCCGGGTTACTTGACTGACAAAGTAATAGCTCTGTTATAAGATGAATTGTCTGCAGTATGGTATTTGATTAATCAGCATTATGTAATTATTTTAATTTATGTTATACAACAAAATATCTTAAAGTTTTTTTAACATACATACAGAATTACAACTCTCATACCGCAGAATGTGTAATACAACTCTGTTCTGAATCAAAGTGAATCCATTTTCAGTCTATGTCTCAGTAAAATGACAGTAGTTTTTACTAGCGGCTAAGAAGCAACCATAATTACTTATTTCAAGGACCTGAACCCTCTCAGAGAAGAGCAAAACAACATTACCTTTCAACAAATCTGTCTGTCTCATTCAGTTTCCATCTCGGTCTCTCTTTTTCTCAATTTCTGGTTCAAAGAGCATCGGTAATGTAAAAAAAAAAAAAAGATACTGCAAAATATTTTCAGGAGTGCTCAATACAGGATTGGTATAAAAATAACCAAATACAATGCAAATAAAATGTTTTTTTGTCCATAAATAGCAGCACTTGTTAGTACAAGTATGAGGACGTGTGTTGCTCTTTAAACATAGGATGACGATGCCCTTTAAATCCATGTGAAACCCGTGTAAATCATACATGTAGAGATACACCGATCAGCAGCAACATCATGACCACTGACAGGTGAAGTGAATAACATTGATCATATTGGTTCTACGTGGTGTTCTGATGGAAAACCTTGGAATTTAACATCCGTGTTGATGAGACTTAGACACCCAAATAAACATTGTCCCACAACAAACACACTCCCTCATGCAAATGGAAATCCCAAATGTCTCTGGTCTACCCCTGCAGGAAAATGCACCCCACCACATGGAAACAACATCAACCAATCAGGAACATGTTGAGGAACATGACAATGGTCCAAAATGTTGATTTGACCTCCAAACTTCCTACAACCCATTCTCCTGATTGACAGAGGCCCCACTGCACAAGCCAGAGTACCCAAAGGATCCACTGCAAACGTCCTGGTGCCAGACCCCATAGGACACCCTGAGAGGTCCTCTTGTCCATTCCCAATGGTTCAGAGCATTTTAGAGCACATAAGGGGGACCAACACAATGTTAGTCAGGTGGTCCTAATGTTATGCCTGATGGGTGTATGTCAGAAAAAAACGAGTACACTATTGTCTTCAGCCGGTATCACAATTGTCTTAAGACTTTCAGCTATTGCTCCCATTTAAATGGAGAACATCATTCATCATTCTGTGCATCGCAGTCAACACAGACAAGAGAAAGAAAAATAATAGTTGTCTGTGGACATAAGGAGGGAAATAATTGCCAAGATGAACATTGCTAGATCTTCTCCAAGCAGCTTGATGTTCTTATGACCACATATTATTAAAAAATCTAAGGTCCATAAATCCAACATTTCTAAACATGGCCACAAGAGGAAAATCTACACCAAAATGAACAGAAGCATAGTCAAGATAGAACAGTGTCTGGTTGCCCTGTCTGTCACTTTCAGGGCTCCATGGAAGAAAAACCTGAGCAGACTCTCATTTTTGAAAAAGTAAAATGATAAAGTCAAAACTGCTGTTTGATAAAAAATGCATCTTGTCGAGTCAATTCTTTCGGGATAATGTGTTTTTTTGACAGATGAAACAAAATTAGAGCGTTTTAGCAAGCAACATCGGCTTGATGTTCACAGAAAAAATAACATGAACCTTTTAAAGAAAAGAAAAAAACACCATCCCCACTGTGAAAGATAGAGGAGGGTCAGTTGTGTAATGCCAATCCTTCACAGACTCTTGCACAGAGTGCCTTTAGTCTGTGCAGAGTGCAATGGAATCAGAAGATTATTGTCTCAGTCAGAGGTGGTGGCATTATGAACAGAATAATGACTTGAAATATACATCTAAAAGCACCCAGGAGTGGATGAAAAGAAAACACTGAACCATTCTGAAGTGGTCTTTTCTGTAAGTCCTTCTACAGAAAGCTCTAAAACCTGCAGTTAGAAGAAAGCATCCATTTAACTTGTAGAACTGGAAGAAGAGTGGAGCAAACTTTCCGCTGAGAAGTGCAGAAGTCTCAGTAAGAGCTAAAAAAAACAGTGCTTGGTTGCACTGACTGCTTTAAGGGGTGTGTTAGAAAATCTTAAGAGCCAGAATATTATTGCATTATTTGAAATCATATTATTATTATTATTATTATTATTATTATCATCATCATTATTATTATTATTATTATTATTTCAAATTATATATATTATATATATCAAGTCATAGCTATAACAGTGGTGGCCTAGTGGTTTGTGAAGCGAACATGTAATTGGTGGGTCACTGGTTCGAGCCCCAGGACAGCCAAGAGGCTGAGGTGAGAGCGACTGTGTGTCCCAGTCACCAACACTGTGGGCTCTTGAGCATGACCCCAAACCCCTCACTGCTCCCTGGGCGCTGCTCTGCAGCAGCCCACTGCTCCTAGTATGTATAATTAAGATTAACTATGAATAGGATGGATCAAAAACAGAGAAGGAATTTCCCCAAGGGGATCAATAAAGGTTAGATTGTTCTTATTAAGTCTATTATTTTAAATATGGAACAGAGAATGGCGTTTTATTTTTTATTTTTATTGGAGAGCGACCGATAATTTCACCCAACGACTGCACTGACTCCTATAAGAACTAACCTAAATCAGGAGCCAGCTGTGTGGTTGTATGGGGGAATAGAGAATAACTGTAACAGGTGTTTCTTGTGGCATTTACATCTTTGCAATGTCTTTTTTTCAGGCCGAATGCTCAGATTGCATGTTTCCATGGCCACCACACATGCACACTGTGTGACCTAAGTACTTGTTTCTGTAGATTTAAACAGTGAATGAATATGAGAGAATAATACCATGTGTGTCTGTGTGTGTTTATCTTCATTACCACATTAGACCTTAAGCATGTACTTAATCTATACATTTGTATTCCTGGGTTGCTTCCAGGATAGTTGATCTAAAAACAGCAGACTTAAGCAATGAACTGAACTTGTTTACTTTTCTAATTAGCACTAGTTTTTCTCCTTATCTTCTAATCAGGCCTCTTGTGGTTTTAGAATATAGTGCTGTGTTACTGTAGAATAATGTCAGCTTGCATAGGTTGTGAAAAATAACATCTCAAATGTGCACGTTTTTGCGTGCATGCCTTTCTTCGTTGCATCCTACACACACGTCTGGGTTGTCTGTGCCAGTACGCGTTCAGTTATGTTGTGAGAGTACAAAAGTAGCTGTCTGAACCGACAGACAGTGTTGTTCTACTTTGGTGTAAAAAGGGGTCGTGTCTAGCACACGGAAAGGCTATTATGGCTCCTTTATGGATTATGAGGCAGGAGTGTGACCCTTATCTCAAGGTGAACGTCGGTAGCTGCCCTTGTCGCAGTCCATCACAACACTGTTCCCTGTTACATTACAGGTGATTGCCCTGGCAGAATCCCATTGCAAACAATATCCGTCTTAACAAGTCATTTCATTTGGTAATGATCCTTGCAAATTTTATTTCCCTTAAACCAAGTGAAAAATTCCAACCGTAAAGTGAGGTGATTTTATTTTCTTCTCTTGCACTTTGTTGCAGAGTAAAGTGACAATGTAAAAAAGCGGTGTCCCGGTATCAAAACATAAGGCCTCTCAATTCATGAATACTCTTGGTTCAGTGTGCTTCAGACCAGAAACAATTGGGGTTCCGACCTCACAGATGGATTGTTGACTTTTTTAAAGGAAAAAAAAACACTGTGAGGCTAATTACTAGACTGACCTGTTGACACACACTGCAAAGTCTTCGATGCAGAACTAATCTCCAACTAAAGTCTTTTACACTAAATGTGGGGATTATCAGGCTTTTGCGAGGAAGTGTGATGTGAACAACACACGCGTCAGGTTTAATTAGTAGAACCTGGGAGACCTTCATGATCTGGGAAATACCCTTACCTAATTAGAGATAATAACTGGTACAAGGTATTTCTGTCTGCGTCCTTGTCCATTTTTTATTTTCAACATGGGGCTGATATGGAGGCTTTGTATTTGTCGGTTTACAAAACTGAACATGTTGTTTTTAAGCAACAATATGTAACAGTTTTACTTTAAACTAACTGCTCCATATGATTTTGATGGAACACTCACTTTTAATATGTAGAAGAGCTCCTTTTCCATTCCCACCCCACACCAGTTCTGGCACGAAGCAGTCTGTGTTGATCAGGTATAATGTCTTAGCATAGAAAGCAGAAAAGAAGAAGATGTGGTGCATCTTGGAAGTCAGTTCAATTCAGTTCAATATTGTCATCTCACAGCACATAACATAATAAGGTACAAACCTCACAGATTTTAAACAGAGAGCAGAGAACCTCACACTCTACAGTTGCCTTTGGATTCATCATGAGCAAGCAGTTAGTGATGGTAGGAAGGAACCAAAAAAAGACAGAACCAGGCTCAGGGAAGGCGGCCATCTGCCTCGACCGGGTTGGGTGAGACTGGGGATGAGGTGGGTGGGAACAGGAGAAGGATTTAGGATGGGGATAGCAGGATAGTAGATGGAGAACAATCAATACCAACAGAAAATCCATCATCCATCCATCCTTTATCTTCTGCCTATCCGTGGCCGGGTCGCAGGGGCAGCAGTCTAAGCAGAGAGGCCCAGACTTCCCTCGCCCTAGACACCTCTTCCAGCTCTTCTCGTGGGACCCCAAGGCGTTCCCAGGCCAGCCAGAAGACACAGTCCCTCCAGCGTGTCCTAGCTCTACCCCGATGCCTCCTCCCCGTGGGACATGCCCGGAACACCTCCCCAGGGAGGCGTCCCAAAGGCATCCGAAACAGATGTCCAAGCCACCTCAACTGACCCCTCTCAATGTGGAGAAGTAGCGACTCTACTCTGAGCTCCTGCCTGGTGACCGAGCTCCTCACCCGATCTCGAAGGGTGCGCCCAGCCACCCTGCGGAGGAAACTCATTTCAGCCGCTCGTATCCGGGATCTCATTCTTTTGGTCATGACCCAAAGCTCATGACCATAGGTGAGAGTAGGAACGTAGACTGACCGGTAAATACAGAGCCTTGCCCTTTGGCTTAGCTCCTTCTTCACCATGACGGACCGGTACATCTGTACCAACAGAACATGATGTTGATAAAGGACAAGAGTGAATCCCTAACTTAGTCATTGGAGTTGCACAAAATAAAAGGCTGCAGGACAGATGCTGAGCTGGCCTTCCTGCTGGTAAACTCGTAATAAAATTAGCTGCTCTGCTTTGTCTTATGTGGTCTTGCTAGTTTTTCATCATAAGCCCTAAGCATCTCAATGGAAAGAGATGGAATCTGCCTCACTCAACTGGTAATATAACTTCTAACACTGACTTGAGCAGTGGTAAAAGTTGATAAACTATGTTGAAGTGACAGTTTGGTGTGGGAATTGCATTCTTTTATTGCTGTTTGTGACAATGATTCAGCGTTGTTGAGATAGGAAGGTGAATGATACAAAGTAAACCAATGTTGTGTAAGGTTTTATTTTGCGGAAGCACATATAAAAGTCACCTGCTGCTGTGTGAAATTGCAGTGGACAGTAAACTTGCTGGGTTGTATTGAGATCCAGTTACCCTTGACAACTAGTACAGTCAATTTTAGTCTCTGGCCACACAATGCTGTGCAGAATGGTCTAGGGACACCTCATTATCATTCTGCCACAAGGAGAAAAAAATGATGGGTTTTTTTACACCAGTCACACTGCTTCCCCTCATAATAGTGATGATGAACTTTTTTAGGTGGAACTTTTGAATGTCGGGAGTCCAGCACTGTGAAAAAAGTCGCTAATTTGCCAGAAAATAAAAATAGCAAGGCTACCTTACACTACAATGCAAACAAACTTTCCCCAAAAGTTTACATTTTCAGTGTTGTAGGCTGGTAGGCCAGAGGTTGTTGTTTTTATAGTTAATGAGATTTTGAAAACAGCTACACACAGAGAGCAAAATGTGAGGAGAAGGTTGCATGAAAACCCGCATCCAATGACAACAATAGACAACTAAGCAGACTCACATTCACACCAACGGACAATTTAGAGTCTGCTGCTATACATACTGTATATAATTAACTCTGATCACCACATCTAAGCTAAAGTGTTTTACTGTAATTCAAAAGGTCTTCACACTGAGAAACTGAATGGGTGGTGCCAACTAAAGGAAGACCTCATCCGGTGCCGTTCATCTGGTTGTGAAGAAGGAGACTGAATGGACAACTTCCTCTACTAAACACTTCCAGTTGAGCTTCCTCTGATGGAAGGACAGACCAACTCTTTCAGCAGTTTATTAACTTCTGGTCTTAGTATTCAGAGGTTCTATTTCTTGCCTTTGACTTTATTTCTGCTGTCGTTATATAATTATGTTTATCTGTGTAATATTCTATCCCTATCTAGGAACCACTATATAGTGGTCTCTACATAGTAGGAGTAGGGAGTGAGTGGATGATTTTGGACACAGCCCTGGCCTCACTTTCTCTGTGGAGAAAACAACAGGTGATGTCATGTGGCTTCATCTTTCTTTTTTTCTATTGTCAGACTAAGCAGATTTTAATGCACCATAAGTGTGTAATTAGTACCTGTGCCCACAGATGACACTGGTCTGCAGACACATTACATAGGGTAATTCCAGTATCGATACCTCCTTGTTTACAGTATCAATCCATTATCTATACACCGCTTTATCCAATGTAGGGTTGTGGGGGACTGGAGCCTATACTGTCTGACTTAGGGTGAAGGCAGGGTACACCTGGACAGGTCACTGTCTATCACAGGGTTACATTGAAAGACAGACAAACAGGTACACTCACATTCACACCTATAGTTTAGAATCACCAGTTAACCTCAGCATGTCTTTGACTGAGGGAGGAAGCCAGAGCACCCAGTGAGAACCCACGCAGGCACAGGGAGAACATCCAAACTCCTCACAGAAAGACCCCAGGCCTCAGCTGAAGCAGAGTCATGCACAGATCCTGACAGGCTGCTATATATATTGTATATAATTCACTGTGATCACCACATCTTTATTACTGTAATTCAAAAGGTCTCCACACTGTGAAAATGAATGAGTGATGCCAACTGAAGGAAGACCTCTACTAAACACTTCCAGTTCAGCTTCCTCTGACGGCAGGACAGACCAACTCTTTCAGCAGTTTATTATCCTCTGGTCTTAGTATTCAGAGGTTCTTCTTCTTGCCTTTGACTTCATTTCTGCTGTTGCTGTATAATTATGTTTATGCGTATAATAAGAATCATTTCAATAGATGTTTTTCTCGCTGAACGGAAGCTGCACAGTCAGACATTGATACTGAAACTAACAGTAATATAAACTCACGTACCTGAACTGTGCTTCTTTCATTGAACTGGGAGAACACTTTGATCAGTAACAGGGATCTGTGATGTAATGTTAAATTTAATTTCTATCTGCTGACAGACGTCCAGACAGCAACGGTCAAGAGACTGTAGTAACGTTATTAATCCATGATACCTGATCAACTCTGACCTTCAGTCACAGCTAACAGTTAACTAAGTTAGGACGCTGAAAAGCCAACAAATACTGAGATCCTTGTGCATGCTGCAAATAAAGATATTAAAACTTACAGCTTACACTCACATACATCATTTTATGACACCATTCTATGTGACCACACGATCAGACACTCTGTTGTAATAGTTTTTTATCGTACAAGGTGTGAAAGGAAAGTGGTGGAGAATACAAGTTGACTTTTCTGTAGAGTTTACCTTGGCCTATGGAGGCTAACATTGTTAGCAGCCGTGTCAGTAAACGCAGCAGCAGCTGGTAAAGGTAGGCAAGCAGAGTGCCCTCAGTTCACAGTTTGTCTCACCCCCTCGCTGCTTTCTGGCTCTGCCCTCTTTTCCGAATATGGTCCCTTCTGGCTCCAAAAAATCCAAGATGGCGATCAGGAAGTAACAAACTCCTGGCTTCACTTTCTCAGTCCAGAAACCAACGAGTGATGTCGTGTGGCTACGTCCATTTTTCTTGTACATTATATGGTCAGACTAAGCAGATTTTAATGCACCAGAAGTGTGTGATTAGAACCTATGGTCACAGAGGACCCTGGTCTGCAAGGACGTTACATAGGGTGCATTCAAATATCCATACTTTCATGTTTACAGTATTCAATTCAATTCAATTCAGTTTTATTTATATAGCGCATATTTACAACACAAGTCGTCACAAAGCGCTAAACATTGTAAGAAAAAACAGGAAACAGAAAACAGTATCCATCTAATATCTGTACACCCTTTCATCCTCTGTAGGGTCGTGGGGGCTGGAGCCTATACCATCTGAGGGTGAAGGCACAGTACACCTGGAGCACCTGGTGAGAACCCACTAATGGACGGGAAGAACATGCAAACTCCACACCTGGGGAGGTGTTCCGCAGAACCTAGGACCTTCGAGCTGTGAGGTAACACTGGTAACCACAGGTCCTCTGTGTGCCGCTCATGTTAACAGTATGCCAGAAAAAGCAGACTCCAATACATGGAATTTGCGGTGCGTAAGCCAGCATGCTTTTCTGGGTATTCTAAAGCACAATCCTCTGCACAGTTACATCAGACATATAGGCATAAGTTTAACCTTGAGCTGCTGAGACAGATGACAGCTCATTTTTTTTACTACAGACTGTGGCAGTCAAAGTTTAAGATGCAAAATTATGACGAAGTGGTGCGTCTCAGTTGTACTACATGAATCAGTCCGTACTTTGTGAATGCAGCTGTGTGTGTTCAAATTAAAAAGAAGAAATATTGTGAACACACCTGTAGTGTTCCTTTAGTCCACCAGCACAAGGCTTACATTAAACATTTTTTTCCTTGTTTTGTTTTTTTCTGTGCGACCATCAGGTGGCTTCAGATGAACATTCTGTTGCCACTAGCAACCACTACTGTTCCACGTCAGGTGCAATTTAAAGTTGTGAGTTTCAGTCCTGGAAAAATTGGCAACACCTGTGGTTTCGGTGGCAGCAGCAACTGCAGCGCACAGTCAGGGTTAGCGCTAAACTCTCTGACAAATACGCTACATTTTTTTGGTAATTGTTGCACAAATAAAAAATAATTACCCAGTATTTTGCCAGTTCAATGCTTCTAATGTGAAGCAGTAATTCATACAATGCAGCTCTG
Source organism: Dascyllus trimaculatus (assembly GCA_024666655.1). Lineage (NCBI taxonomy): Eukaryota > Metazoa > Chordata > Actinopteri > Pomacentridae > Dascyllus > Dascyllus trimaculatus. Next base: position 29,171,859 of record CM045457.1, read on the forward strand.
GCGCTGGTTGAAGATAATGAACAGTACACAGTGAGGCTGGTACTAGTGAGAGCTAATCATTTGTGTACCGATATGAACTACGATGTTCAAAGGCAATAATGACTCAAACAACAATAAATGATAAAGAATCAAAAATGGGGTTTGAGTTCATGAAAGAGCATAGAATTATTATAACGTTTGCTGATGCTGTTACAGCTTTAGTGGTAAAATATAACCCTACCTTTCCTCCACTGCTGGGCTGTGGGGCCCACGAAGCCTGTGAAGGTAACAATACTGCAAAATACCCCTTTAAAAAGGAAAAAGAAAACAACAGATCAATACAGTGTTGGCCTGTGTATGAAACATCTGTCAATCATTTTATAGCAGGCTGCAATTTTGGAGTTAGACTCTTGCTGGCTTCAAGTTACACCCTCAAAATCAGTAAGTTAGATCATCAGTTTTCCTGGAACCTTCATGTCGCCCACTCAGCTGACTTCAGGGTTTCTTCTGAATCACTGTCTATCTCATTTCAGCATTTTCCTGTAAATTTTAGGCCATTTGCACCTTCTTACACCCTCCATTTTCTTTGTCTTCATTCTTGCATAAGTTTCTTCCCCTCCTAAAAGAGGAGCTCTTCATTTACTTCACATATTGCATCAATCCTTACCCAGCCTTCATGTACTCATCTTACCCTGTGTGTATGTTTGCAGCCCTGTGCTGTACTTCTTATGGGGACATGGCGATGCTTTCCTTTACATAACCAATCTCACAGTATGTACTTGACTAATTTTTGTTTCTTTGTTATTAAACTAATTAATTTTTTACAATGCCTTTGGCCTAACTCTCTCCAGCTTTGTTGTCCAATATTGTTTTCTGCTTCACAGTTGCTTCCAGACAGAACTTCAAAGGCTAAGTCCTGTCTTCAACCTTATTAGGAAAGCGTACTTAGCGTGCTGCGTAGCGGTGAACCTGTACGCACGATGGAAGCAGAAGCATTTAAAACTGAAAGCCTTAAACTTTTTTTGTACTTTGTGACCTTTTTTTGCATTCTAAGTAAATTAGAATTGCACACATCTTTTCTAAAACTACAGCAGGATTTATAACTGAGCCTCCGAACCCCTACAGTAGATTATAGCACCTAATAGAAAAGGAAAAATATGACCATTGATGTGTCTAGGCTGTACGGTGGCCCAGTGGTTAGCACCATCGTCTCACAGCTAGAAGATCCCCGGTTTGCATCCTGGTCAGGACGCCTGGCATCTTTCTGTGTGGAGTTTGCATGTTCTCCCTGGTGGGTTTTGACCGGGTACTCCTACAGTCCAACAACACGCTGAGGTTAATGGTTAATTGATTATTCTAAATTGTCCGTAGGTGTGAATGAGAGTGTGCTTGGTTGTCTGTCTCTATGTGTAGCCCTGCAATAGGCTGGCGACCTGTCCAGGGTGTCCCCTGCCTTTACCTGAGTCAGCTGGGATAGACTCCAGCCCTCCCCGCGACCCTACAGAGGATTAAGCGGTGTATAGATGGATGGGTGGATGTGTTGTCTATCGGTATGTTATCGCTGACAACATGTACCCAATTCCCAAAGCAGCGACTGCCAAGGATAAAGGATGAATAAAAATCCTGTGAGTCTACTCGCCAACCTGAAAATAGAATGCATTAAGGAGGAGTGCTGAGAATGGACACTGCGAGGCTGATTGTGAGAGTTATGGATTACTTCTAAACAAGTAAACAGAGCTGTTATGGACCAGAGCTGAAAATGTATTAATGGTTGGAACGGCTGGACAAATAAATAGTGCATATTTCATTGTGCCCTCAGACAGTTGATCTACCACTGTAAAAAGGACCTCTCTGCTCCCACATTCTTAATCAGTTCATTCTCTGTAAGCCAATGTGGGAAGAGGATTCTCCACAAGGACAAATACATCGAGCTGCACTTTGCCTTTTTTGTTTATTTTGCACACTTTTTTCATGTATCCGTTGAGAAATGCTTTCTATAACTCTAATATGATTAAAAGCTTGCTGTATGGTGGATTGAGGCAGGAGGTTCTGTGCAGTTTGGGGCGGAAATGTCGAGCGCATAACCCACGCTCATATGTGGCGAATAAAATTAAAATTGAGTCGTAATAGACTGTCTAATAAATGCTTTACCAGTTTGGGTGTTGAAGCAAATAAATGCACCAATTACTAATAAAAGTGGTCCTAAACTGCAGAAAAACTTAACTAATGGCTGATCTAATGGTTCATAAAATCCACTGCTCTGTATCATGGTTTTTGCAGCAGGGCAATTACAGAAATTGTGGAATTATGGTGATAATTTAGATGTAAGTAGCTATAGCCCAGTTTTGGATGAGAAACATGACTTTTTCTTTTTTGGATATTGACTTCTGAGGTCTACTTTAAGACACTAAACTCTAAATTCATGTCACTTATTAAGCTACTTATGCTATTATTTATAGTCTTCTCCCTTATGAAGTCATCTTAGCCTCTCTCTGTCATGCTTGGTAGACAAGACCTAAGCTGAAGTAGCAGGATAGTGAATGTAGACATGTTCTTTAGTGAAGATAAGCTCTTATGAATACCCACTCACTCATCTGGTTAACAATGAGATTGCCGAGGATTTTTTTTTTTAAAACTACAAACAGCACTACACAAATGAGAAAGGGGGAACACACTCAGAGCATTTGTTTGACACTAAAGGTAGCACAGGAATACGTGGAAACATGAAAAACACCCTGTGAACACTCCAAAGAATGACACTCTGTCTGCACAGAAAGCACGGTGCGAGCAGCAGGTCTAGCGGAGCGGCAGCAGCTGTGAGTGCTCCATCTGTGTACCCTCCAATTTGGTGTTTGTTCAGTTGTGTGCCACTGGGCTACAAGGGCACCAACAAAATGGATGCTGAATTTGAAGAGTGGCTTTGTGAAGAGCTCCGTCGCCACCCACAACTGTACAATTTTCTGGTGCAATAAGTCTTGTTCTTGAATGAATATCTCCATATTATGTCAGGCATAACATTATGACTACCTGTCTAATACTGTGTTGGCCCCCCTTATGTGCTCAAAAATGCTCTGAACCACTGGGCATGGACAAGAGGACCTCTCAGGGTGGTCCTATGGGGTCTGGAACCAAAACGTTGGCACTGGATCCTTTGGGTACTCTGGCTTGTGCAGTGGGGCCTCTGTCAATCCAACTCTTTCCACTGCATCCTATTGATGCTTAAACAGAATGGGGTGTTGGAAGTTTGGAGGTCAAATCAACATGTTGGGCCATTGTCATGTTCCTCTACATGTTCCTGATTGGTTGATGTTTTTTCCATGTGGTGGGGTGCATTTTCCTGCGGGGGTAGACCAGTGACATTTGGGATTTCCATTTGCATTAGGAAGTGTGCTTGTTGTGGGATAGTGTTTATTTGGGTGTCTAAGTCTCATCAACACGGATGCCAACATCCAAGGTTTTCCAGCAAAACACCACAAATTACCAATATTATCAATGTTATTCACTTCACCTGTCAGTGGTCTTAATGTTGCGGCTGATCATTGTACATAGGTGGAGCTGAACATATCCCATATAGAACATGTTCTCTGAGCAGACTAGAAAGTATACTAGCAAGTCTAAATAGGAACCGAAACACGTCCGGGTTTTTGCTTCTGTCTGTGTGCGCGTCCATACTAACGCTCAAGCACTGAGGCCTATTGTTGTGTCAGATGAAGAAACATGGTTGAAATGCTTCCTGTGAGGACACATACTGTTAAAAATGCAACATAAGACTGCTTCAGCTCCTCACAGCTCAAACAGAAATTAGTTTCTGTCACTGTCCTAATATCAAATCGCCTGTTTGCGATTCTGACAGACCATTACAGACATCAGGGATAGGAGTCATAACTTTTGTTGCACATTTTCACAAATTGATGTAAACTTGCTCCGAGACAGCTCTGAGAAATCTGCAGCTTCAACAAAACTGATATTCCCCAGGGAGCACCGACAGAGCAATTCTACATTTTGTATTTATAGTTTGGAATTAGCATAATTTCTGACCTCGCAGCATGCTACTCTTAATGCAGGTACTCTGCAGCCCTGTAGATCTGTACCATTCATCAGTCACCCCTGTCAGCAGTGAGGACTGTGAAACCCAAATAAGTTATGTCATAGAGCTGTTGTTCAAACTGTCTGACCGCTTTGCTTGTCAGGACATTACCAGACAGCTAAGTGGTTCTGAGAGCGGACATGTCACAAACAAAACAGTATGCAATCACCTTCAGCTGATCTCATCACTGGAGAAAACCTGACACGCAGCTCCATGTCACGCGGTTGTTCTACAAGATTGAAGCATGCAGACCAGACAAGCGGCTGAAAAACCCACCTCAGCACTTCGGAGACCTGACGAGGTCGTGGGCTTTTAATCGACAGTGCTCAGTTAAAATGTCCCACATGGATTATGTACCTCTGTGTCACCATGATGGAATGGGAGTACTCTTTAACCCCACAAGCGAGGGCTTTCCACATCAATCCTGCGAAACCACGACGTCTGCAGTTTTTCATTGCGGGGCAGCCAGACATTATGCTTGATCGGGTTGTGATGGGATTGCTGATGAATCCGTATTGTAAAATCTTTTAATGCCTACTCTGGATGTGGAGCCTGATTACAAGGACCAACTGGTGTTCAACCAGTCAAAAGCACAATATTACTGGAGGATGGCGATATTAAACCCTCGCCGTGGAGGTAGTTCACCTATTGTATAGAGATTCCAGTCTTTTGTTCATTTGACCTCTTTGCAAACAATACTTTTTAAGAATGTGTGATGAAATGAAAGGCTTGGGGATATTATTAGACCATAGACAGTGGAACAAATGAGCCGTCAGCATTCTCAATTTATCTTTCAATCAAAAGCTTGCTCGGCTCCATCTAAATCCTCAGCCAAGGCAACGTTTTATTTAACATCCTCAGGATTGCAAAGGCATGTAATATGTCTCTCAGCCTGCAAAAACCTTTTCAGGACGGATGGATTTATAAACAGTAGTCACTCCCTTGCAAAAATCAGATAATAATTCTTGTATTCTGTGGAAGTAAATAAATAAAAATGTGTTTTGAGTTCAGGTACAGGGCAGCTTTGTTTCAACTGCTTGGCATCTTTGAATTTTAGCAGCCGGCATGATCTTGCTCTGAGGCTTGGCCCCGTTCAAACACCTCTTGAGGTCTGGACAGCGGTCTGTCTATCAGTGTTGAGAAGAGGGTGCCGTGACCTTTTCCATCCATCACTGGTCTTTGGTGCTGCTTACTGTCCAGCAAGGCAGACAGAAAATAGCCACATGTAAGATATATAGAGAAATCTTGGTGTCATCTGCACAATACTGTTAAAAACACGGTATTCACTCATTCACTATTTATTGTTTAAGATGGAGGTGTTTTGAGTCGGGGTTCTGCCCTATACTTTGGAGTGGTTTTGCTTGAACTTCCGCTCTGTTTGCTCGATGTGAAACCGAAAAATGAATGCAACCAATTTACACATGCTGTCTTTAAGCTGTCAAAGGGAAATCAGGGAAATGCTGAGAATCCTTCACTGAAGACAGATTTTTGAAAAGCCAGGCACATCAGAATGGAAAATCCCTAATTTAATCATGACACAGATGAATCAAACGCTACATGTAGCCGCTGAATAATACACAAGTGGGTGAACAGTGACAATACCCAGACAGCAGATCCGTCTGAACGTCTCAAACCAACATGACACACATAGGATATACACATATAAAACCATGTTACAGCCCCTGGCCACTGTGCTCCATCTCCCTTTTGTGGGATTAATCTTTTAGGGTTTTATATGCAAATTAGTCCCTGACATAAATTGGTGCCTGTAGCGTCCTGCATGCTCCTCCTCCAAGTCATCATCTGATTGGACCGGCACTCAACCTCACTTCCAATCAAATACACATTCAGCAATGAGGCATGCATGCCAGCAGCGTGGTACATAGCAGGTTTACAGCCACCCATGGGAACGACAGGATGTGATGGCACAGTTTGGAAAGCTGGTGGAAAGTGTTACGGCTGGTTAAAACTTAAAATTCCAGGATCCTGTTTTCCTTTCACACTTTATTATTATTATCAATAAAAGAAAGTATGTTTTAACTTTAAATCATGAACCATGAAATTTGGAGTTTGCCTATGCAACTTCTGCCAGATGTCCTGCTTTAAATTTACAAAAGGTAAAATTTGTATAAATTTCATTTTGAAAAGCCAGCATATTTCACAAACCCTTGACCAGTTTCTATTAACATCTTTCTGCTTTTATGTTGAAACTGTAGCACACTTTAGTGTTTTTCATGGGCTAGGCAGTTGAAACTAAAAATAAATAAATAAATCCAGGTTACAATAGAGCTGCTCACTCAGCTCTGTTACTGGGTACGGGCTCTTATTTTGAAAGTGAACCCAAAAATACAGGTTTGTTTTTCACCTCTAACAGGAGGCAGGAAGTTATGTTTTTGCTGGTGTTTATGCATTTGTCTGTTTGTTTGTCTGTTAGCAAGATAACTTGAAAAGTTAATGAAATTTTCAGGAAATGTTGACAATGGGACAAGGAACAGATGATTACATTTTGTTGATGTCTGGATTACTATCTGGATCCAGGAATTTCTTGAAGGATTCTTTAGCGGGAATTGGTGGAAGTCTGCGCTGTCCGAGTGCTTTTCTAGTTATCTATGTGAGAAAGACACAGAAGTACTGTTTTGTAAGCTTCTTTGAACATCAGGGAGACTTTTTTTGACAGTGGCAAGCCATGAAACGGTGTTTATTTTGAAAACCCATCTTATTTCAGAGTCCCTGGCAAGCCTTTTGGAACATTTCAGAACTTTTATTTTGATAGTGTACTGTACCTCGATGCATCCTGTGCTAAGTAAGGGCAAAGTCGGGGCTTTTACTTTAAAAAGCATATATATATATATATATGAATTTCCTTCTCTTAGCCTTGTTAGGATGACCAACTGAACCAGCAACCAAACGACCAACCAAACCACTGAACTCGCCAAACCCCAAACTTCTTCCAGTGCAGTTTTTACTTTGTCTTTTTAACACCTCTGTTAAACATTGCCTGGTACCATGGCTAACAGCTACAATCAGAGACACACTTATTGTGGGCTGAACCGGCTCGACGACTACTCTGCCACCCAGCAAGAATGCAACTACCTGAGAGAGCAAAACAAAAACATGAGTCTTCGCATCAAGGAGCTCATCGTCGATAACCAGCAGTACTCCTGCAAGGTGCTGAGCGCCAAAGCCAGGATTGGCCGGCTGGAGGAGCTTCTGCAGGCAAAAGAAAAGGAGCTACAAGACGAGCGGCAGCAGAATGAGGCCAGAATCTCCATCCTGGTCTGAGAAGAGCAAGGCCAAAGAACTGATGGAGACCATCATCGAGTCCGAAGACCAACAAGACTTCGACGTCTCTGTTGAGTACACAAACACATTGTCCATGAGCTGGGGAGACATTATGGATGATATTGATGAGCTGAAGGAGCAGCTTGAACTTAAAAAAGACAGATCCTTGAGACTCAAAAAGAAGAACCGAAGTCTCTCTAGTGCTCTCACAGCTGCCCAGAACCTCCAGAGAGATGACCACAAATCTCTGGAGGACAACAAAGAGCTGCAAGAACAGAAAAAGGTCCTCCATGAGGAAAGAAAAGAGGTAAAGAAAAGCAGGAAAGAGCTGGAACAGAAGGACAAAGAGCTGCACAAGTGGAAGATCTTTCTGGAGAAACAGGAAAAACAAATCCAGACAAACCAGAAAGAACTGGAGCAGACGAGCAATGATCTGCACGAGGAGAAGACCTTTCTTGAAAAGCAGAAAGAAGAGCTCGGGCAGAAGGACAAAGAGTTTCAAGAGGAAAAAATCTTTCTGGAGAAGTACAAAAAAGAAATCCAGATAAATCGTAAGCTCCGAGAGAAGAAGGACAAAGAATTCCAAGAGAGAAAGATCTTTCTGGAAAGCCTGATAAAAGCAGTGCAGGAAAAGATGGACGGACAACACAAAAAGGACAGATGAAAATGAACGAAGAGAATAAAGGACTCCACAACAGAAATAAAGAGCTGGAGCAAGAACAGACAGAAATAGAGGCGAAGATTGAAAATCTGCAGAGCGAGAACAGAGGCCTGAAGCAGCAGAAAACAGAAACAGACGGCAGAAACAAAGAGCTGCAAGAAGACAGGACGAAGCTGCAGAACCGGATTCACGACCTGGAGGTGAAGCAGCAAGAAACCGAGCCAAGGAAGAAGACAAAGAAGAAGGCGGGCTGCTGGAGCTGGCTGTTGAGGAAGTCGTGAGTTGAAGGAGGCTCTTGAGCTTCCTGACTCACCCCAATCTCACCCCCTTCCTGCATCTTCTGCATTTTATTTATGACCTCAGTCTAACTGCCAGCATTGCTTTATAATGTTCGATTTTAGCCTTGTTTTCCTTTTCGGTAATGTATCATACACTATATTGCCAAAAGTATTAGGACACCCCTGCAGATAACTGAATTCAGGTGTTCCAATCACTTCCGTGGCCACAGGTGTATAAAATCAAGCACCTAGGCCTGCAGACTGCTTCTACAAACATTTGTGAAAGGAACTCCTAATGCTTCAGCATACCGAGACATTTTGGGCAATTTCATGCTCCCAGTTTTGTGGGAACAGTTTGGGGATGGCCCCTTCCTGTTCCAACATGACTGTGCACCAAAGCAAGGTCAATAAAGACGTGGATGAGTGAGTTTGGTGTGGAGGAACTTGACTGGCCTGCACAGAGTCCTGATCTCAACCCAATAGAACACCTTTGGGGTTGAATTAGAGTGGAGACTGAGAGTCAGGCCTTCTCGACCAACATCAGTGCCTGAACTCACAAATGCTCTTCTGGAAGAATGGTCAAAGATTCCTATAAACACACTCCTAAACCTTGTGGAAAGCCTTCCCAGAAGAGTTGAGGCTGTTATAGCCGCAAAGGGTGGGCCAACTCCATGTTAAACCGTACGGATTAAGAATGGGATGTCATTAAAGTTCATGTGCGTGTGAAGGCAGATGGGCAAATACTTCTGGCAAAATAATGTACTTGTATTTTATTTCTTTTCTACTTTTATGCATTTGTTATGTTATGTCGTTGAGAGTTTTTTTTAGCAATATCTTGCACAAGAATTTCCTTCCGGATTTGTAATGTTTTATCCTTCAAATGACAACAAATATCTGTAAAATAACAATGTTTTTTGCTGATTTAAATATAGTAATAAATAGTGTAATTATATGGTTAAACATTGCAAAAGAACAACTGAACTATTTATTAAAAATACAGATTTTTGATGTGATCATTATTCATGGCTTCGGCCTGATTGTTCACAGTGTAAAACTCTATGGTACATTGCTTACAGGTGAGCAATGTACCAAGAGATGTACATATAAAATTCATGAAAGGAATCCTCAGATAAGGTATAAAATAAATTGACCGTCTGTCAATTCCACCACATTAATGTGAATGAACACCTGCAGGAAAAGCAGTGTGGAGTATCCGCTCCAGTGTGAAATGAGTCGAAAACATCATTTTGTTTTTGTTGGCCGTGGATATTTCAAATTATACAGTAGGTTGTTAACAGGTTTTGAGGGCTCACGAGTGGGGTACTTAGAATTTAAGTGGGTAACAACTACGCTGCAAAAACATTGATTTTTTCCACCATGTTAGCCACATGCTAATAGCTCAGAGTCCTAATTACATTCATTCACACAGGCACAGATTATGCGTGGTCACTTTTTATTTTAAGACATTATCATCAAGAACATCTTGCAAAAGGTGGTCGCTGTGTAATTACGGAACAGAAACAATCTGAGAAAGAATGGAACAGTTTTGGAATTGGAATGGCAAATGACAAATTTTTTTTTTTTTTTTAGAAAGAAACACTTTAACACTCCAAAACTGTGTGTTAATTAAACGAGTGAAGTTTTTTTTATTTATTTTTGTTTTCAATCAAGCCAGTCCGTGTGCTCGCTCTGTCTCTGAGTGGCCGCGGGACAGAAAGAAGCGGTTAAGGAAGTGAAGCAGAGTCTGGAATGCAAATTGAAATCCCCAAACAGAGGCTGCCCTGTGCCTCTGCAGCAACACTCTTAACCTGAATTGTCTTTCAATACAGTTTGGAAGACATCAGTCCTGCATGGAAAACTCCCAGGATGAAGCCGTGAGATAGCCTGGATTGCACACACTGCCAGGAGCTAAGAATGATAGAGTGGTCTGTGTATTCACGCTGTCTCTCTCTCTAGTATTATATGTTTATAAGTCTGTCTCCAAGCCAGCCTTATAAAACTGGCCAAGGCCCTCACTGTCATACCAACCATTTTTCACTGCACACCGCGGCACCACTTTATAGTGTTGCTCTGTCCTCAGAAAAAAAAAGGGTCAAAAAAATTCAAATGTGCTCTCTTTTCAGCTGTCAGGCAGAAAAAGGAATAGCTGAGCACCCAGTTGTTTGAGATATGAGGTCACTGTCGCAATATACTGCAAGTCTTCAACTCTGCTTTATCACATTTTTTAAAGAATAAGTTGAATCAACTCCTGCAAGACTGCTGTAAGATAGATGCGTTGCGAGGGACCTTTACCTTTGCTATTATTACAGTATTAATGCGGTGTAGATGTCGAGAGGGGGGACTTATCACTGCAGTATAAATGCAATATAGATGAAGGAGCTGGGACCTCTACCACAGTTACACTCCGGTATTAATGCAATAAAGATGCAGGAGAGGGGACTTCCATCTCGATCGCCTGCGACGTTAAAAGCAATTAAGCACATGTGCAGACTTTGGTTGTGCTTTCAAACTGAGCTGTTGGGAACTCTTCTTTGTGTGATAGTTACACAGAAGCTCCACAGAGATCAGATTTTTTTTTTGAACAAAATAACCAAATTTGGCAGAATAAGAGCCAAATTAAAAAATATTCCCTGAAAAATGAAAGAAATCTTTGACCCAGGCCTAATGTCTAGCTAAGAGCCATGCAGCACTGTCACTGTCTAAATGAAAGGAAGGGAGATGATTTATCTTTTCTACATAATCCTGATCACCCACATCATTAGTTATAATAAAATGCTAATAATATGTATTCAAGAGAAACTCATTTGTCAAACATTCATTTGAATACGACAGGAATCTCTGCATACATTCCTCCAGCCCAGATTATTGCTTCCAGCACTGTGGTGGTCGTATATCTCACTGTGCAAAGCATAAAGAGACCGTTGACATGTTTCTGAAAGGGGACTTTGACTCCTTAAAAGATATGTAATCATAGTGATAAGGTAGAAATGTATTGTTGAACTGTCATTTTTCAAATACATGTTATTCATAGCAAATGATCAGGCTATTGTGGGCCACTAGAAAGTAGCACGGCTAATGTGCCAGGAAGTTAGGAGCTATGGTAGCTCAAGCTGCGATACTCTTTATATTTTCCCTCAACTAATAACTTTATATTTTTGCACTTCGAGGTCCAGTTCAGTCTTTTCCATGCTTCTTATCTCTAACCCAGAGGTGCATCAGTCAATGAGCTACGGCTTTTTTTTCCCCCCATTTTGGACTCAAAAGCTAAGTTTACCAAACTTAAGTTTAACATGAAAAAAAGTACAGATTTAGTCTCACCACCAAGCAAATCCACCGTCTTGTAATCCTAGTCACATCTACATTCTAAAGCAGAGCCAGCCCTAGCCAATGTGACGCCCCAGTTTAGATTTTATATGCCGCCCCTCCATCGGCGATTTACATACACTTACGAAAGAATTCAAATGGTATTGTTTTGCAGTAATATTAATTGGGCATTGCTTTACATTTGAATCAATGTGAGCTTATTAGTTAATACTAATAACTGGTTTTAATATAATATATTGGAGGTAATTTTTTCCCAGATTTCTTGGCGCCCCCTGGAGGCCACAGCACTCTTAGCATTTGCCTATATTGCCTAATGGGCCTGCTGGCTCTGTTCTAAAGTACTACTTACAGTGATTTTCATTACATTTCCTGTTCTGTAATTAGCACTGTGGCTAAGAGTTGAAGAAGGTTACGGAAGCACAAACTACAGACAAGAGAAAACCGATAACAGCTGCTGAAACGTCCTCTGGGACCACAGAAGACTTTATAAACAATAATGTGTTGCTGCATTAAATTCTTAGGTTACAGCCAAGCACCACCTGCACTCTTCACCAGCTTTAAAAACAGAAGAAGAAACCCCAGGTGCAGCATCTTCAGATTTTACTGTATCATCCGGCCTCTGACTTTCCATTTTAAACCACTCTTGGAAAATGAACAGCCATGATAGGACATATATATTGCTGCTCCCCGCTCTTGTCGGCTTGTCTGGATGTACAGACGTGTTATCTATTACCTCCTATAAATTCCAATTATCTCCCTCGTCAGATAAGATCACATGCACATACGCCTCCATGTCAGCGTCGCAACACACACGCAGAACAGCAGGCAACAAAAAATTCGGAGATAGCAATAAAATAATCCTGTCCTTGAATCTAATCTCTGCTGCCTCGACTGCAGACAAACTCCACTCCAGTGTAATTAAAGCTGATTTAGCATGATTTACACGCTGTGGGCAAGATAAAATAAACATGATTAGGTTAGACAAATACTGAGGTCAATATTTCTGAAGGCTTGGAAATTAATAATACATTTCATATGATAAACACTTGCACCGTGGGCTCTAAACATGGAATGCTAAACAGGTTGCTGTGCCAACCGAGGATCTGGAGCCCCCTGCTGTTAATCAACCTCTTTGTTATTTGCTGGAAATATGTCTTAAAGCGCTTGTAATCTGCAGGAAAAAAAATGATGTCCGTTTCATGCAATATCAAAGATTTTGGCAGAGATAGTGTCACTCATTTCATCTCCGCTGGCACAGACATTTTTAACCAGAGCACTCTCTCGAAGGCAAACAGCTGCTTTATATCTACATAGTAATAAAGAGCAATTCCAGACGTCACGGCCCAAGCACAGAAGGGAAATGGGCGCGTGGTGTATGTCAGACGTATGATCCGAGGCTTAGAGTAATGACGCAAAATAAATACTGCAATTTCTGCAATCTTAAGGATCTGAGGCACGGCGTGTTTACAGAGATTTCCACCTGAGAAGGACTGGAATCTGAGAGAGAGAAATAATGTCCCCACTCATTGTGAGCTGCTTATCGCAAGCACTCAGCAGTGTCATCCTCTAAAATTAGCTTGTGCTGTCTGAGCACTATCTGGTGTAGATAAAATAAGGAGGGGTGGGGGGAGATCAGTTATGCAGCATTATTAATCTTGAAATGTGGAGGGGAAAGAAAGGGAGAAAAAAGAAAGAGACGGGGAGAGAGAATTGAATTGAGAGAGGGGGGAATGTGGAGTGAGAAAAAGGACAAGATAGCTTCCCTTTGAACTCCTTGTACAAGCTGGAGTTCCTGGGGGGGGGGGGAAAGAGAAAAAACACATTTAGCTAAATGAGGTTGCCACTCTCACCTGGCACAGCTGCAAATTTAGGTGGGTGGAGAGTTTGCCACTAGCTGGAGGTAAGGAAAAGTCAAGGAGATAACTGTCCCCTCAAGGCTGGCGGGAAATCACTGCAGCCGGGGACACACATATGAACAGCAGTGCATTCTCTGACACACACCATTAGAAACACCGCTGACTTCTTTTTTCACTCTCTGCCCCGACAGAGATCTTGGACGGCCCCACTGCATCCAATCCCACCACGGGCTGCCTCCACCTTGCGGCTCTATATCTGCTCTTAAGGTCAAAATTCAATTACACTGCAGTACAAATGCCTCCGTTCAATATAGTGTTTATTTTGCGATAAGCCACAGCCATGAAAAGTTGACGCGCGGTTGTATTATACCTCGACTAATAGCTTGGGGTCTGAGAATCAACGTGGCTGTTTTTGTCTCCTTCTAACGGAGCACCTCTTACATAAGGCATTTATATCATTTGATATTTTGGTCATTCAGTAAATAGCTACTTATCCAGAGCAGCTATACAGGAAGTGGCTTCAAATGAGGCTGACTCAACAGACACCTAAGAGCGTATAACCACGCACAGTCAATTAGTGATGCGCATGCATTTGTCTTCCCACTGAAAAGCATTTGCAGTGTGGATGGGGTAAAATAAGCCATGTGGGCTTTGTACAGAGGAAATGCAAAACAGTGAGATTTTATATGTACACATTTTTTGTGCGCGTGATATTCAGAAACACTTATAATATCATATTTACCATAAGAAGTGATGATGCGATGCTTGTGAGTCAAAGTGACATTTTCCACAGAGAGCCATGTATGGAAATGTCATCAGAGAAAACAAGGGAGTCCATCAGTATCACATCCACAATTTATGACTTCCAGCATCTGGGCAGGTCAAGAAGAAGAAGAAGAAGAAGAAAAAAATGCCTGCATGGCACTTCATCCACCAGTGATGAAAATCCAGCCATGATCCAGCAGGGTGGTTCAGGACAGAAAAGGTTTTTCAAGATAAAGCTGCCATAAAAAATGAATGACTATTTGCAACAAACACAGTGGCTCCTGAATCATTCATGGGTCATGTAATGGAAAAGTAAGAAGGAACAAATGACAGAGGGAACCCTTTACCCGGACAAACGTCGGTGGAACAGGAGGATTCTGGGAACATACGTGATTGAATCCCAGCAAAGTCTCTGGTTCACACACAGTGCCATGTTGCATACATTATTAATGGATTAATGGATTGAAAAATCAGGGCAAGATTCACAGACATGTATCCAATTAAAATGATCTTTATAATAACACTGCATCGACTGTATTGAGATCCTAGGGTTAATGCTTACAACAAGAGCATTTCAGATTCCGTGTCATGTCCAAATCACAGGCAATAATATCTGTCCACTAGAGATTAGAGAGAAAAACACTGGAAACCATTATGATGAAAACACGGTGCTCATGTTCTCAGTGTAATTAGATTGTGCATTTCCATGTGCACGGTTGATGCCAGTGTGTTTGTACTGTCACTCCTCGGCATAGATAGAGCCAACTGTAGATTAGCGTCTACACAAATAAACACAGACAGTTTCCTACGGGTTCGTACGCTGGATCTAAGCTGCTGTTATCTATCACCTGTTCAGTCGACTCCTTGGATCCAAAAGATGACGCCTCTTTTTAAACTGCTGGAATATTTCTCTTGTCTTTTGTCACCTGAGGCCTTGTTAAAAGCTATTCGCATAAATTTTAGTTGATATAATGAAGTGAATAAAAATAATTTGGTTATTATATATATACACCGATCATGCATAACATTATGACCACCTGCCTTGTGTTGGTCCCCCTTGTGTTAAAAAATGCTCTGAACCATTGGACATGGACAAGAGGACCTCTCAGGGTGTCCTATGGGGTCTGGAACCAGGACATTGGCACTGGATCCTTTGGGTACTCTGGCTTGTGCAGTGGGGCCTCTGTCAATCAAACTTGTTCCACTGCATCCTGTTGATGCTTGATCAATATGGGCTGTAGGAAGTCTGGAGGTCAAATCAACATGTTGGACCATTGTCATGTTCCTCAACATGTTCCTGATTGGTTGATGTTGTTGCCATGTGTTGGGGTGCATTTTGCATGAGGGAGTGTACTTGTTGTGGGACAATGTTTATTTGGATGTCTAAGTCTGATCAACACGGATGTTAAAATCGAAGGTTTTCCATCAGAACAGCACATAGTACCAATATGATCAATGTTATTCACTTCACCTGTCAGTGGTCATGATGTTGTGGCTGATCGGTGTATGTATGTATAATTAGTGCCTCTAATTTGCTTCAAGACGAATCAGTGAAATGGTTCAGCTCATAAACCTTAGCCAAAAAGAAATTGCTTTCTTGTTCTCAAAGTGAAAGGACATAATTCCGCTGACCGAAAACCTAAATGCGAGAGATTAGATCACCATAAAGATCCCAGCCTCAAAGAGATGAACACCTCCCTGCCAATGCTGAGGACACAGAAAAGCCTGAGATCTGTCTAAATCTCTTCTCTCAATTATCATAGCGGGAATGCTACAGCAGGATTCAAGGTCCTTCGATGATAAAGATGTCAGAATAAGAATAGCTCAAGTCACCGATTGCAATGGATGTGAATGGAATTTTATTTGTGACACTGCTGCAGGAACATTCGGCAAACGACTATCAAAGTCATGTAAGTACTTTATGGCAGGTACAACTTCAAAGTACAGCAAGACCTCGGCAGGAGATACACAAACGCAACAGCTGCCTCGTTTCTGGGTCCAGTGTTTGTGAGACATATTTTCTATTCCTGTAGTCAGACATATGTCACGTTACATCACGCTGAGCTATTTCCTGTATGGCAACAACAGCAGACGTTTGGTTTCTGAGAAGCCACAAATAGGATTTCACAACAAGTTTGCTCGGCGCAAATATAGCTGCTGTCACTTTCCGACACAATAACGCGAGACGTTGCCAAAAGAATTTTCACATTGAGCAGCTTTAATAACATAACAAATTCAAAATGGTACACAAACAAGGATGTCTGTTTTGGTGAAACCACTTACAGAATATGAAGCACAAACCCCTCAACTGACCGCAGAAGCATTTCTGTCGGAACAAATCTGGCTTGGAAAATCACCTGGAATGCTAATATGCTGAATCTTATATGCTGAAATTAGCATGTTAATATCAAGTTATGGTTAATTTGCATGTTATTAGTATGTCAACATGCAAAGGGCAGCATGTTTTGTACCCAGCAACTGTTGAAAAGCATGCTGATTGTGCTCGGCATGCTAAAGACCCTGCACCTCCCACACAAGTGTCCTCACTTCCTGTGCCTGATGAGACCTCTTATTGTGTGACCATGTACTGAGCCGGACAGACACCTGCTACACTCTCCCATTAGGACGGGCCAACTTTCTTGGTGCGTGATATCCCCTGACATCGCATAATTGCAGGCGAATGCAGCTATAGCAGCCAGAGGTCTAATTAACCAGTGTCAATGTGCATGTTTATTCAAATGCATGTTAAAATCAGCTCCGAGCAATTATTGCAGTCTGGTGACAGTTGAGTCTGAAATGTCTTAAAAGATTTACAGAGGATAAACATGTGAAGGAAGTTTGGTGTTTTGGGAAATTTGCTTATTCAACATCTCTCAAATGGCTATGTTAATTATGTAGTTAGAGCCAGGGGGCAAGTAGCGTAGCTTAGCATAGCACGGCATAAACAGTGGGAGCGGGGGTCTCCTCATCTCACAGACTAACATGTTTTATCTGTGTGTTTTTTTAATCCACACAGTCAAAGATGAGTTGTAATTGTAAGGACAGTTACACACTGCAACTATTCCTCTTGGCGTCACTGTGAGGTTTCCAGGTAACTGGCAGCAACAGGAAGTTGCTGTGTGTTGACACAAAACTCATCAGGGTAGCTATTTCCCCCCTATAGCCAGTTTTTATGCTAAGCCAAGCAAAATGCTGCCTGACTGCAGTTTTATTTTAAAGAGACAGAGTGGTATCAAGCTTTTCATCTAACTCTTAAGCACATAAAACAAGTCTAAATATTCCTTAAAAGATGTGGCCGTTGAGGATTGACTGTTATGCATTAAGCATGACGCACATGCACTTTATCAGTGTTATACATACAAATGGTTTCATGTGTGAAAAGATGTTCCCATTATATAGATTAGATTATGCTGGCAGAGAGCACCGTCTAACACATCAATCCAAATCTCCCATAAGTGTTCAAGTGGATTGAGATGTGGGGACTGCAAAGGTCATACCGTACGAATCCGATCGTTTTCATACTCGTCAAGCCATTCGGTGACCCCCTAGTGCTGTGCGAATGGTCATCCAGGAAGAGACCACTCCCATTAGGATAGAAACGCTTTTATCATAGAATAAAGGCGACGACTCGGAACAACTTTGTATTGATTCGCAGTGACCCTTTCCTCTAAGGGGACAAGTAGACTCAAACAATGCCAGCAAAGTGCATCCAACAGCATCACAAAGCCGCCAGATCCCCTCGCTGTTGGAATCAAGCATTCGGGCCTCTGTCGTTCTCCACACACGCCCACGTGCACTCGCCCACTTGTCAAGAATATGGTATGGAATGACTCGTGGCTGTATCGCTTTTCTTCCACATCACTGCTGAACTCTCACATGTGCATTCATCTTTGTAATGACCTGCAACTCTACTATAACATCCCTCTCTATGAAATAGCTGATGGCCTAGTCCGATCCTAGATCTACATTCTCAGACACCTGGTGAAGAGCTGTCGACTACAGTTTCTAACTCTATTTCCTGTTGTTTTCCCAGCAGATTTAAATGCAGACGTCACCTGTGACTGAAGCTCCTGCCATCTGTGTCCTAACAACTCCTTCAAAGTATCTTAGATCTTCTTTTTCTTGCCAACTTAATACAAAATCAGAATCAACTGGGCCCACTCAGCATTTTTATACATGCAAAGCAAAGCATGCTATATTGCTTAATTGTACCATCCAGTGAGCCTGTGCGGAAACGTCTGCATCTCTAATTTATTCAGGTTTTTCCTTTAATACGTCACCCAAGCTTGGTTTTTTTTTAGCCTAAAGCTTTAATCCAAAGGAGGGGGGGGGGGTTGACATCTGTGGCTGCAGAAAGATATATATGCAGTTATATCATGTTGGACTTTGTTTATATCTCATTTCAAATACAAGGTGGCTTTTTCCTTTCAGCTGCAGAGGGAGAAAATCAATAGGGAGAATAATGATGCTGTTGTCCGTACTGCTTCCACGCCTTTACATTCGCTGTCATCAATTTACGACACAGCCCTTTAGACCTCAACCCTGGTTTTTATTCATCTTCCTCTCTTATCATTTATTTATTTATTTGTAACAACTACTGGCGAGACCGTGTGTGCGTAGTATGTGGAGTGTGTGTGTGTGTGTGTGTTTGGACAAGAGAAGGCAGGAATAAGCAAGAACATGAAAAGGAGACGCTATTAGGAAATTAGAGAGGAGGGGGAAGAAAGAGAGAGATCACAGATGAATGGAAGGCGTCTCTTTTGAGGTGAGATTTTCTGACAGGCTCGTTCGGTAAACTAAACAACTACAAGCATGCAAAAATATATATAAATATATATATATATGTACAGCGTATGTACAAGATGGCTCCAGTTGAAGAGGTTGGCTAGTGGTTCTCTTGCTCGCCAGCCTGCATAATGATGGGAAAAGAGGAAATGTTCTTACTCTGAGCCGGAGATAAAAGGATTTGTAAGGGTATGTAAGTACAGAAGAGGAGTCGAGAGAGCGATCAATAATTAATTTACTTTCAACAGTCAAGGGCAATTAACACGCTTTTTTGCCCATTACCCGACTAAAAGGGCCGACGCTGTGGCTCTAGCCCCTAATCTCGCTGACCATTGTCACAATCGGGGATTACACAGCTAACAAATCGATGTACACATATACACACACAGACACAGAGAAGAAAAAAAAAACACACGCTCCCCTAAACACTGGAGACTTGGATTAGAGGCCGTTTTGTATAGTTACAAATGTCGAACATGCAGGATTTTGTTGCATTAACCTCCATCCCGAACAACGGGACGGCTGAGCGAGTTGCTGTTTGTTGCGCAAACAGTGCTGTGCCTCTGTGATCCATCACAAAAATGCAAACTGCTTCAAATGTAATGGCACATCAATATGTGATGCGGCCTAAATATTCAGAGCAGAACGCAAGGAGTCGGTGTAGTGTGACCAAATGTGTTCTCGTTCGAGCAGAACTTTTTTCCAGGAGAAGTTTTCGTAAAGCTTTTCGATGAGACTTCTTGCAAAATATTTCACAGGTAGCAAAGCGGGCTGGTGTCAGAGAGACCTTTATCTACAGAAAAAGGTCACAGGTTTTATATCTTGAATTGTCAGAGTCATGATTTAGAAAAATAAATCTGCACTGATTCATAAAATCAGCCGGGGATGTTTGATTATAGTGACAATATGTTGTCTTTTAGCATCCTCTCCTTTTAAATGTACATACTCCTCAAAGCGTACACATTCACTGTGTGTGTCTTGAATTCTAATTCTTGATATGTCAATTGTATCCTGAGGTCTAAAATATTAATCCACTGTGATCATTATAAGCTCCTGCAGCCGAGTGAATGATTTCCAGGATAGAGATCTCCACTCACTCGGCTGCGTTCATCAGCATTTCTTATATAGAATATGTTGCCAGGGAAACACCATTTACGCATGATGAGCTGACCTCAGAGTCAACATCAAACTCTGCATAAGAAGCAGCAGCTTATCCTGCCCCAGTATAACCTGATGTAAATGTGTTGCAGACTTAAAAAAAAAAAAGAAGAAGAAGAAGAAGAAAAAAACTGGGTCAGAAAAACCCAACTTGTCCGGGGAAAGCAGGCTCAGAGATGGATGATACCCAAAGCTTTGGGGAATAAATTTAACGTAGACTGGATTCTGGAGCTGTGACACCAGTGATTACCGCTGAACCGACAGGAGGGAAAGCTCATTTAACTAAGTAACCGCCAGGGGATCTTTCTCCTGCCCAAACTGAGCTTGTGTACTAAAAGCGATGAAAGGAAATGAGTGTTATTTTAAAGAAAAAGAAAGAAAAGTTACTCGTTTTTTTGCGTGCATAAACGCTGTTGTTTCACCAGATGGGTCAGAGCACCAGACTGCCAGGAGCAGGTAGGAGTTTGTTGTTTTGTTCAAGGTCAGATCAGCGTGGACAGAAACGTTGCCTATAATGTGGAATAGATGCTATGTACTTTCCGTGTATAATACAGATCAGAGGTTGTTTGTTTTCCTGCTATTCTCCACTGTTTTACATTGTTTCCTTCCTTTCCTCGGAGATTTTATTATTTTTTATTACCGGGATTTGTACTGAGAAAGGTTTCATATTAGCAGTGGGGCGTTCTCAGCAGGCATGCAAAAGTAAGTGCTATCACATTTCATTCATAATTCATATGATATCCAAAAAAAACAATGTAAAGGCAAGAAGACAGAGATAATATGTTTTATGGAACAAAAAAAAAAATCCAAGCAGATGCTTAACATTTAATTTGTGGTTCTTTTAAAATGTTTAAAATGATGAAGAAAGGGTTTAGAGTCAGCCTTAAAAGAGCTTCCCATGCTTTGTTCGGCCAAAATCCATAAAGGGAGGCTGCTGGGCTGCTTCAGGACTGCTGACATTTTGAAGGTTGACTCATAGTATTTTTTACTTTGCACTTTACTCATGATTTTTTTTTCTCTCCCTTTTCTTCCTCTGTCATTCAGGCTGGAGCACGATGTTTGTCTGCCTGCTGATTACGATGCTGCCTTCTTGGCCAGGTCACAAAGCATTACGTTGCCTGGGAATACTTCTAAATCACAGTTTTTTTTTTCTTAATATACACTCATTCTGTCAATTCTGCAGTTATTTGAAATCCTGTGAATCTCAGAGGAAGTGGATTCAGCAGACAGTGGCATTCACGGAGCTTCATTCCTGTGATTGCCCACATGCAGAGATGTAAAATCACGCTCTGCATCATTATAATGCATGTATTCTAACTCCCATTGCTTTGCTATCCCCATCCTCATTTGAGTGTTTTTAGCAGATTTCCATTCCTTTAATACAATTACGTCTCGTTATCAAGTTGAAGGGTCAAGAAGCTGTTCTCTGTTTATGACAGCGGTGCAGGGCAGAGAGGCTGCTGTCGGCGTGCAGATTACACCACCATAGTTGAAGGCGTCCGCTGAGGGCAGGACTACTGTACTGTCACACTACAAGTCAGTGAACTGCTAAATAAATTAGCTTAGTATGTTTGCTCGCTTCACTGAGCAGTGTCATTTGGCAGATACACATGGTCCGTCTTCGTGGTGAAGGGTACAGACAGCTTATTGTTAACATATTAGTGTTAGCCATTTCGCAGTCTGTTCACAGAAAAGCCTGAGAAAACTGTGACAGAACATGGCTAATTTTTCCCCCGGCTTAGCACATTCGATGTACTTGTAATAAAAAGAAAAAAGAAAAAAAGGTTCTGTGATCAGCTGCTGCTGTATTTCTGATGCACAAAAAGAAAGTCAGGCTACTGTGGCTGACGTGTTCTCCTCGGGAAAAGTGACAATGAAGCGCGACAATGATCATTATTTGAACGGATTGGGATCCCGACGCGTACGGCTCGGATAATGCTGATTGCACTTCCACAAGTTGAAACTTGTTTGGGTAGTAAAATGCCTTCTGCATACTTGAACATGGCTTTGTTTGAAGCAATTATGAGCATAAATATGAGCTGCAAATCCCAGCGTTGGCTGCGTTTAGCGCTGCAGCTTTTCTCTTTCTCCAATAGGTGCAAAAAAACCAGAGTAAAATTTATTTGCAAAGCCTTAAAGTTTATCACAGTGTGGTTTACAGAACAAAGTACGACAGTTTAAACCAGGAGAGAAACAGTGAACCATATAAATTTTCTTTTGATGTGCATGATAAGTGGAATTTCAGTGTCTGTTTATATTAGTGTATATGGAATTTCTAAATACTGCTACTCAGCTAACTTGTAATGAATGTGAAAATATTACAACTGATAACCATTACTCTTAAGTCTTTGCAAGATTCCTAGACAAATTATTGAGCATGAGGTTACACCGTGGAGATCATATTGGTACTATGTGGTGTTCTGATGGAAAACCTTTGATTTTAACATCCGTGTTGATGAGACTTAGACACCCAAATAAACACTGTCCCACAACAAGCACACTACCTCATGCAAATGGAAATCCCAAATGTCACTGGCCTACCCCTGCAGGAAAATGCACCCCACCACATGGAAACAATATCAAACAATCAGGAACATGTTGAGGAACATGACAATGGCCAAACATGTTGATTTGACCTCCAAACTTCCTACACCCCATTGTGATCAAGCATCAACAGGATGCAGTGGAACAAGTTGGATTTACAGACGCCCCACTGCACAAGTCAGAGTACCCAAAGGATCCAGTGCCAACGTCCTGGTTCCAGACCCCATAGGACACCCTGAGAGGTCCTCTTGTCCATGCCCAATGGTTCAGAGCCTTTTTGAGCACATAAGGGGGACCAACACAACATTATGCAGGTAGTCATAATGTTATGCCTGATTGGTTCTTTATATGTTGCAATTAAAAATACAACTACAGAAATCTACAAACAAAGCGGTTACAGACATGATGGATGATTTTTAAGTACATTTCTAAGTTATAGTAGTTTGTCTTAGGTCACAGTGTAAAAGGTTTCATGAATTTGCCACACTAATATTAGATATTATAATATAAGCACTATGTAGCATTGTTAGGAAAAGTACTAGAAAAAATCATTATAATTATTATGAATAAAAATGCAGTTCTTCTGAGATCAATTCTATATGTACATGAAGAACAAGCTAATCTCAACATGCGACATAGATGTGACGCTTGATGGTAATTTTCTGACCAAGGCTTCACAGATACCAGACGACCAACCAGCCTTACCACAGAGGATACAGTACTGTATCTATCACCAGTAACAAACCTCAGGGCTGAGTGGTAAACACAATCCGAGAGCCTCAGTTCGGAGGCAGCATGTCTGTAAATTGCATCCCTATAGTCCAGAACTGGTAGGGAAATTGATTCAACAAGCCCCGTCTTACAAATCAAAGGAAAGCAGTTTTATTTCTTTATTTATAATAAAGAAACACATTTTCTAAAAAAAGAGAAATCTTTTGTTATAGTTCGTCGACAGGGTTCCCGATATGGTGTTTGAATGTAAATTCATCATCAAGCAATTTGCCGAGATACTTGTCTCCTGGAAGCATTTCAGTATTTAAGTAGATATGCAGATTACAGTTTTATCTTGAGAAAACTATGAATTCTGTTTTATTTGCATTTGCAAGTGTCAGCTTTAGATTAATGAGAGACTATTGCAATTCATAACGGGAGAGTAGTTTCTTGATAGCTGATTGAACAGAGTCAGCAATACCGCACAGAATGGTATCCTCTGCTTAAGATGAATCTGGCAGCTGTGCAGTGAAGAGACGTTTTCATTGATATAAATGTTGAACAGGAACAGGGCCAAGGAAAGATCCCCGTGGCAGGGAAGGAAACCAGACTGGGCTCCCTGCATCCTGCATCCTCACATACTGACATTTGACTCATAAGTAATTTTGAAACTAACTGCAAACTCACTATCAAAACCTTTAAATCTTTCTATAGGTCGAGAATGTTCAACTGTATCAAACACTAAATCTATGAATACAGTGGCACGATGTGTCCTGCTGTGTAAACCGCAGCACATTTTTGGGGGACCAACACAATATTAGGCAGGTGGTCATAATGTTATGTCTGATCAGTGTATAACTATATGTGATAGAATAGTCTATCATATGTGATGGGATCTTTAGTAAAAGGGGCAGGTAATCTTAAGAAAAAGGATCCAAAATATCTTTGCCAAATGATATCCTGCTATCGATGGCATGTAGCGATTCCAGAATTGGATCAATGGGGAAAGGCCGAATGGACAACTGAGACACCGGGCTGGCTGCATGCACACAATCATTAACTGTGGAAGGGATCACCTTACGTCTATCCTCAAATAGCTGGGCGGTAGCAGCAAAATGACTCATGAGTATGTTGAAGAAGGCACTAGAATCACGATTCTCAACCCAATTCTGACTATTCTTCTTCTTTTTTCTTTTTTTCTTTTTTTGTTTACATTAAATCATAACTTGAAGTATATTAAATCAGATTTTGTTTGGGATTTTCAGACTCATATGTCAAAGGGCACCAGATGTCAAAATCCAGATGCGGAAATCAGAAAACATACTGCCAAGTAAATGGTAAATGGTCTGCACTTAAATAGCGCTTTTCTCTACCTCAGTGGTTCCAAAGCCCTTTACAATGTGTTTCTCATTCACCCATTCACACACCAATGGCGACAGAGCTGCCATGCAAGGCGCTAATCTACCATTGGGAGCAACTTGGGGTTCAGTGTCTTGCCCAAGGACACTTCGGCATGCGGAGGGCCCGGGGATCGAACCGCCAACCTTGCGATCAGTGGACAACCCGCTCTAGCACCTGAGCCACAGCCGCCCAAGTGACAAACAAACTGGTATTTACGTGTATTTCTTTATGAGGCAGATTGAATTCCATAAAATCATATAAAGGTAATAAAAGAATATTACTGTCAACCAAGAAATTTCACTGAAGCATATTTAGGTAAACATATAAATAGACATTGCATTTGTTGCATCATTACATTCACGTACTACTTAAATGAACACATACACATTATTATATAAACTACATTAATTGCATCATTACATCCATGTACTCCTTCTAACGGGGAAAACATGAACTCCAAGAAGCCCTTTGCTTATTCCACTAATCTGAAAGTGCAGGATCTGTGTTACACGCAGTCTGAATATCAGGGCTTGTGCTTGTGTGTGCTTTTGTTCACACGTGTATGTGACTGCATGATATCAAGCCTCCTGTATTGTATGCTGCCTGGCAAACGAGTGGATTCCTCGCTCTGGTTCAGACAGAAAGATGACAAGAATATTACTGAGTCTAGGACTCTGTCAGCAGCACCATGGATAATAACCTACCTACTGAGGCTAGCTTAGAGTCCTCAGAAGCTGCTCCACTGGTGAGGTACAGTGAACGAATAGGCTGTCATGAAACACAGGGGGAATCAGCACCTCCTGCAGATGCAAGGAACTATCTGCAACCTTTTATGCTGCAGCCTCGTCCATAGTGGTGTCATGTCACTGGGTTTGTACCTTCTGCACTTGTGCATATGAGGTGGGCTGGTGAGCAGGAGGTTGACAGTTGCCTGAGGCAACAGGGGGAGCATGGAATGTGGATTTTTTTTATTTTTTTATTTTTTGGACGGGGGGTATATAAATAAATAAGACACCCAGCTGCTATTTACAGATATCTTCTTTCCCTAGCGTGTGCAGCAGAGACACACTCAGTGGAATCCAAATTTCCTCTACCAAAACATTTTTGGGAGGATTCAGAGATTGAAGGCTGAAGTCAAGGGTGTAGCTTTACTGCCTCCTGGTGGGTAGATTGTGAAAAGAAAAGAGAAGAAAATCCCCCTGTCCTGGTCACATGATGGGTACGCAGTTCCATCATTAAGTTATATCCATAGCAACAAAGGTGAGATAGATTTTGACTTAGAGGGTGAACTGATCTCTGAACTGAGAATGCTGATCACAAACCAGGCCTCACTGTCCAATATTTTGTGTAAATCCTAGCCAGCAGAGTGGATGCTGAAACTGATTACTCCTGTATTACAGTATAAGTGGAGCTTTACTTAGGGTATGTATATCAGCTCATTGTCATGCACATATGTGATGAATAAGGCATGCAAATGGGGAAAAAGAGCAAAAGCAAGGATCACATAAAGTAAATCTTTAGATTTGTGAGCGTAGGCTTTGATCCGTGCAGCAGCCAATGAGCTCATAAACAAGCATCATATCAAAGGGTGGTTTGATTAGATGAGCAGTGAACCCAAACCTGCTCACTGTACGCTCAGCAGCCACATTAGCCCAAATCATGAAAAGTGCAAAGTGACAAAATCATCCACCATGCTTCAGACCAATTTCGATGCACTGGGGCCTGAATATTACAACAATGTGAGATGCAGTAAATAATACATAATAAAAATGAAATTCAGGAAACTTCACTTGAAAAGATTCGATGGAGTGCTACTTTTATACAAGTGAATGATGTGAATAATATTTCCACCACTGGCTCAGAGACACACTATGGGCTTCAAAGCCTGCATGAAAGCTTGTTATCTTGTACAAGCTTTTGCGATCGAGCACGTTTATGTCGCCTCTGTCGATTACAGGTGTTACATTAGATTGGCAGTTGCATGTGCTCGGACACCAGAGCCAGCAAATGCACACCTCAGGAGTCAGCTGTTTACACTAGAGGAGCTCAAGAGGTGCTAATCAGCTAAAATAGGCACATGGAGGAAAGTAGGTTTGAACTCATACTTCATCCTGCTGCCAATAGATGCTTATGATCAGGCAGCATCATTGTCATATTTAAGGCAGAAATCAAGGAAACACAGGCTCACCGGCAACATATGAAACACAATATCGTCCAATTATTTGTCAGAATGTAATAAGATGTCTGTTTTGATGCAATAACTGCAAAAATGCTTTTACATTATCGTGGAATCGTTACATTATCACCACGAGATGTTCACATTATCAGGCAGATAATTACATTCAGATATTTTATCACAGCTGCACCCATGCTAAGGGACACTTAGGTCCCTTAGTGCCTAATTGCAACGTGTAACTCACAATTCTATACGATAAATTGAAAAAGTAATCTCACAGACCCACACCAAGAGGACATTTAAACACATCTGAGGCCTGAAGGATTTACTGTTCCTGCAGTGAGTTAGCTCATTACTTACAGCTCAACAGAGGGGTATGAAAACACAGGAGTTACAGCTCATCCAATATACATACAGTCATAAAGATGCTCCAACATTCCCGTCTATAAAAACAAAGATTACACACAAAGAGAGGGATTTAACCGAGTCTAGTTATCTGACCATAGTGCCATCTGAATGCAGCCAATGTGGGAAGCCGTTTTTGGATATCATTTCCAACACAGTTCACGCACAAAAGGCTCCTACAAACCTCTTGACACAATCAGGAAACGGCGAGCAGATGAATTCTATATCGCCTTCTTCTTGTTCTTTCAGCACTACCTGACACGACAATTCAGCCAGACTTTGTGCACGAGAGCCTGTCAGAGATATTGGGCCATCACCTTCTATGCATAACATGAGATATAAGTCACTGTGACGAGGAGCTTCTTCCTGCTGAACTGGGCCAGCGGTTTAGATTCTTTCCAAAGTCTGCAGTGAGCCAGAAACAGTCAATATGTCCAGTGTAGCAACCAGTGACACAATAATTTTGTCCCTTTTAAATGTAATAAAGCCAATAATGTAATAAAGTTTTTGAGCCACGAAAATAGAAAATACTCATAATAAACATTTGTAAACAAGTGTTCATGTTCTATGTTGTCTATTGGAGTTAGGTGCCATTATAGTGCCAGTACAGTTATTTAAATACAGTTTGAGGTGAGGACTGAATCATTTTTCCTCGACAAATGTTTGAACAAAGTCCTATTGAAATGTTT
Source organism: Dascyllus trimaculatus (assembly GCA_024666655.1). Classification (NCBI taxonomy): domain Eukaryota; kingdom Metazoa; phylum Chordata; class Actinopteri; family Pomacentridae; genus Dascyllus; species Dascyllus trimaculatus. Next base: position 29,199,960 of record CM045457.1, read on the forward strand.
TCCAAGAACAAAATGTGGTAAATTCATTTCACTATGCTGCATCCAGCAAAGAACCTGACATGAAATGATATGAATTTACATATCTAAGCACATAAACAATATTCTAAATACAGATTTTGTACAACAAATAATTCTCAAATGGGCTTTTACTACCATAATTAAGGAGAGTGAGAGCTACATGGGATGTATCCTTGATGGATGAGTATGACGACTGTGCCATACTAGACCTATTTTTGATGAGCAAACTGCACAAAAACTGCAAAGAATATTTTTATTTCCAAGAAATGCAGTCCTATGTATGTATTATTGCATTATCAGCTACAGTTATTACATTTTCAAAGGATATTTTTAATGCTAAGCCAATACTACTGTAATAACTTACTACATTATTGGCAAAATGTTATTCCGATATTGCCCGTTATTATGTTATTGGTTGCTCCAGTCCAGCCATGTTCTGCTGCTCCAACAATGGTTTGAATCTCTTACAGCGACACAACAAAAATGCCCCAATACTTACAACAGAAGGCCGCTTGTTGTGTTCTTCATTGTGAGGTAAGCCCCCCTTCCTCGCAACCTCAAGAGACGTTTCTGCGAATCTCTCTTCTAATTTCCTCCCCGGTTGTCTCTGGTGTGAAAATGTGGGCTTGATAGATTGTGACAATTACAAGGAAGCTTATTTTAAATGGACGGGATGGCGCCGCGCTGCTGCTGCTCTCAAATAGGATGTCATAGATTACTTAAAGCCCCTTTAAGCCAAACTGCAATTTGTGTAGCCTAATAAAGGTGGGGGCCATAAATTACTGTAGCTGCAGTTACCACAGAAATCTCTTAATCTACCTTAATATAGTAACAAAGCCAATAAAAAGCTGAACACAAACCCGGCGCTTAACTCCAGTGGAGAAGGATACAAGGGTGACTTTATGATAGTCATTACTTACAGCAGCTTTCCTTTCCTTTCCTTACTGAGGAACAGGATGTGAAACCTTGTTTTTATGTTGCATTATTCAAACACTGAGATGCTTAAAGGGTGATGGGAAGACAGACGCTGTGGCTGCACAGACGATCGTGGGGCCAATAAATGGAACTTTTAAAAAAAAGCAGCTTTTCCATGATGAATGGTAAAGCAGCGATGCGTCTCCATCCTCCAAAGCACAATATTTCTGCCGTTATCAAATGGCTTCTGAATCCTGAAGCAGCTATGCCTCCAAAGTTTTGACATGAATCATTAGCGATTATTGTGATCAATGCGTCATTTTGACTTTTCATAAAATCCCACACAATATGAAAAACTCTTCAAATTGCATCCCTCTGTTCGAAACACACTGCTCTGTGTTCCATGTGACACACTGATAATGATCCGTTCACAGCGCCTCTTTTTTTTTTGAGAGAACATACTTCACTGTACAAGTTTATTTACATTTGCTTCTTTGTACATTTCAGAAACTCAGAAATATGGGGCAGGGTTTTTTACATAAAAGGCACAGTTCAGTCCCTCCAAACAATATTCCTTCTGCTTTTATCACATACAAAACCCAAGTCTGGAATGGAAATAGTTAAACTATGTAAACTTCATCGAAAGCAGCAGATCATGTAAACTCGTACCAAAACCCCAAAAAAAGTAAACTTTCAAATTGAACACAAAGATATGGCTTTTGTGCAACAAAAAAAAACAGAAATACTATAAAGCATGTCGATTTGGAATTCATTTAAGATGTACTGTGGTAGAACTGTCTGTCCTTGTGAGATCTTTGTGCGCTCTGCAACTCAAAGTTCTCAGCGACACTCATCAACACCTCAGGTATGAATGGCTGGCATTTACAGAATGAATTTGCTCAAGTGGAAAACCTGAGGTATGACACAGGATTGACTTTGCTCGTCAGCCCGCTTTACTGTGAAAATTATGGTTCGTGGCTAAGACTTGAACTTCAGAATCTTCAGACAATCATCATGAAGCACCACAAACTGAGACGTTCAGGTGCACCTCAGTTTAACAGTTCTCGTACTGCCCAGGCTGCCTGAAAAGAAACTGGACGGTTTAAACTCAACGCTGCCGATAAAGTGACTTTTAAAGAGGTCCAACTTCCCAAAACTTGTACGACAACTGCTATGAATGTCCGACAATGAAAACAAGGTGAATCAAAGCTCCTGCCACTGCGATAAATTGCTGTTATTTTTCAGAAGTAGTAGGTAGAATTCACATGTATAGTTAAAGTACTGACTGCATCAAAACCTTCAGTAAATCCATACATTGATCCAGCAAACTGAGTGACATGTACAGTACTAACAGCTACACTCCATATCAAACTAAAAACCTTTCACTTTAATTGTTGCCTTTAATGTTAAGTACGTATTGGTATACACTAAGGGCTGGATAAATCAAATCTCCCCAGCTGCATTTGAAAATTAAAACTAGCATCTTCAGCCCACAACCACAAAAATCAAAGTTTCCAAACAAGTGCTACATTTCCGACTGCGCATACCGTCACTGTAAACAAAAGCTTTGGTAAAGTGTCAACCAACAGGCAAATAAGAAAGAAGTTATTTTATCTCCATGTTAATATCTTTTTTTTCCTTTTTGGCAGATAAACTTGTTACATTCATAGAAATATAACAGAAAATCTACGGTGACATACAAAAAAAAAAAGTCCTGGTCGATGAATCCTCGGGTCCTCAGGCAACAAATTTGTTCTTGGTTGTGGAGCCGCTCTTTGTGGCCGTGTCTGCATGTGACTGGTAGCCAATGATGACTTTTTGCGGGACGCCTAACCTCTCTTTATACACACGCCTAAAAGAACATACATGTAAAGCATGTTAGAAGATGCACACAGAAAAAAAGAACATTTCCAGCATTTATATGTAGTGACAATAAATGACAAATAAAAGGTCATACAGACGCTGGTCTTTCCCATACTTTAGTCCCTACAGTGTTAGCTCTGTATCTTGCTGTAGCAAGCCTCTAATCGAATTCTAAACCATTATACAAATGATGCTGCATCTTAAATGCTTGCCCCAGAGGGAGTTTTTTTTCTTCAATGGTCTTAATGACTGAAACCCAATAGTGAGGTTTCCTGCCCAGCTGTTAAGCTAAATGGGCATCTACAACTGTACCAGGGAGAAAAAAATCAAGCTAAACATATGAAAACACACAAAAGCAAACTAGGACTTAATGTATTGTTGATTTTTCTTTCAAATCTGTCATCAGTACTTGTGGCATCTTCAGCTCACCCTATGTGTGTGATGGCATCTTTGTTTTCATAGTCTGTGGTCCAAATAGCTATTTTATCGCCTTTGGCCCGGACGTTGATGACGGCTCCACAAACATCGTCGCTGTAGTCATCAAACCCTTCACCCACAAGACACAAGAGCTGCAGGAAAAATCAGACATATCCAAATGCTCTGTTACTGCGACAGTTACTCCATCCATCCATTTTCTATACACCACTTAATCCCCTGTTACTGCGACAGTTACTCATCAAATGCAATTAGTGTGGGATGGGCCTTACTCCAAGGAGACATTGACTTGTGGTCGTAGGAAAAGTAGTTGTTACAATTGGATGGGTTTGTTGTACTAAAGTGTCCTAATTTACCATGACAGTGTGTCAGTGGACCCTGAAACAACAGATCTAAATAATTTCAGTTATTCATTTATATTGGTTACATCTGTGCTTTTCCTACTGTGATGTGTGAAAATGTCTTCCCTAAAAAAGGCCAACAGATGAGAACAATGATAGTAAAATTAAAATGACAACTGGCATACCGTCTCCAACCAGAACCGGTCAAGATCTGCTTTGCGTTGCTGCTTGGAGAGAGTTATCAGCCAGCGGCCACCCCGTCGGTTCTTTTCGTCCTCCCACATGGGCTCAATCCCATCCTGTATTCAAATACAAGCCAAGAACATGCATTTATGAAATTACACCTAGTCGAGAGACGTACTGATCTACTAGCTAAGATCTAGCTAAGGCATGTGCTGCTTAAGTCATAAGAAGCTCCAGATACAGCAGAACAGCAGCAGAGTGGGCTTTTGATTTAGGCATTGTGATGTGCTTGCACTGAACCCGTTAATGAGGTTAAAACAACAAGCCATGTTGAGATTTAACCTCGTAACACTCACCGGCCCAAATGCAGGCCAAGTAAAAAAATTCTGCTGCTGTGCAACAAATGGCACTGGCCTAATTTGAGGCATCAATTGAAAGCACAAAGCCTCGTAGTTCAGACAGTGTAAACCATTTTAAGACACCATTACCACAGCAACAACAGCAGCTCCAGCAGTAATAGTTCTGTATTGTACTGATGTATAGTATTGTCTAAAAGGGACACATACCAGTTGAGTCACTATGTGCTGCACACTATTTTCAGTGTAAAAATCAAACAGGCCAAATGTTTCTGAGCTTTTAGCTCTTGTTAAAAAAGGGGGGTGGATGTTAAGTGGTTTTTGTGGAGAGCAGAACAGGTCAGCTCTTTCCCTCAGTTCTTTGAGAACATGACAGAACACCCCGGATGTGGCATTGTATGAATTCAAAAGCTTAATATAACAAGTGACTGCACAAAGATTATGTCATTCATTACCTGTACTGTGGCAATACTTCACTATAAATAAGTAAAACCTTTGTAGCAAACCCTGTTTTCCAACAATAATTTCTCAGCCGTCCTGTAAAAGATGCTGCCTCCTTTGCATCCTCTGTTTCTATCCGTTTGACAGATCAGGTATAGTTTTCGTCTTGATTGATAATCATAACAAACCCTTTCCTCATGAGCTCTTTGTGGCCACCAGAGAAGATAAAGTGACGTGTAGTGAAGTGTAGCCTGACTTGCTGCTAATACCTGTAATAAAACGTGCTTGAATTCCCTCCATCCAATGTATCACAAATGAAAGAGGATCATAAGTCAGCAAATCTTCAGTGAAATTTCTCATCAGGCTGTGTAACTTAACATTTCATACTCTTGCTTCCTTTGTAAGAAGACGGACCAAAAGGAAACTGTATGTATTTTGGATTTCTGAACAACTGAACCGGATCTATAGCCAACAACACAAGCTGAAATTCTATCTGCATCCAGTCCCACTGAATGAAAGTGACTATTTATTAAAACAGAAGCTAACACAATATACAGATGTAATGTTTAAGGGAGTGTAAACTTGTAAAAGACAGTGACGAAAGCACTCTTACCTTAAAGAGTGAATAGTCACAGCCAGACATCAAGTTACTTGATAGCTGAATGTGATTATATAATCTGGGAAGGAAAGAGGATATTTTTAGTATTTAGAGTAAATTCCTGTGTCAGCAACTGCAGACAGTCTTGTCTTGGTGACAGCAGAAAATAACTATTGATCAAATGTTTCCTGTTTCACAGAGACTAGACTGGAATAAATCAAGACGACAACAAAAGGGAGGGGAAAGGAGTGTGTGACGGAAAAATTAAATGAACTTGATTATTACTCGTCTTCAATATCAACTAATCTGCAGTGTTTATTACTAAGAGTGAAATTGAATTTTCCACTCTAATAAATTAAAATACACTTGCAACAACTGTGATTATGAATAGCTCTGTGTAACTGTACAGCACTGAGTGCAGTGAACCACAGAGCAGTAATATACTTACGCCCAGAAGTCTTCCACAGTGTCAAATTTGGAGATGAGACGAAGGTTGGCTTGCCACGTTTTGCTTTTGTCATTCTTGAAAAACCAAAGAGCCCACCTGGAAGCCAAAGAATAAAGACCTTACTAAAGAGTATAGCTGCGTGTAGGGCCGTCATTTGTCATGTAGAATATTAACACACACAAACTTTCTATACACCTCTTATACGTGATGGTGGGAAGAGACATTCCTGCTCAAAATCTAACACCTTCCCTGATTAACTTACTGGCAGCATCACTCTTCTAAACCTCTCTTCACCAATGCCAGTCTTTTGACAGTGTGTTGACAGGCACAATGGTGATATATGAATCTGGTAAGAACTTAATTTACCGTTGGCCAGCTGTGGTGCGAATGTAACCTCAAGTGTATTCATGAATACCTTTTTAAAGTTTTCTGCAAATGCAATTATAAGTTCTCGACTCTCTCAGGCAAAAAGAAACAGGAGGAAAAACAAACATACTTGTTTTGTAAAGGGTGTTTGATGTACACTTCCGGACTCACAACCTTCTGAATGGTCGTTTCGCATTTTTCCTTTTCGGGGTTTGAAGGAACTGAAGTTGTCACCTGGAAAACAAGACAGGTACAGTGATGCTATACATACAAATACACTTTTAGAAGCTACCAGCAATTTTACACCGTTCGTAATTAACTTGTCCTTTGAAGTTTTTAATTTTTATTGTCGTGGCTGTGATACTTTGAGAGTGTGTGTGTGGGAGAGTGCACTGTACTGTAGATTGGAACGTGGTGTTTCTATTTAGGGAGTAAGAGGAATTTAGTAGTTAGTAGTTTTGGAGTGGATATATTTATGTTTTGCCTGTTATGCTATGATATTGCCTCCTTATAATTTGAGCACACATACAGTGCTTTTTTTGGCATTGCAGACCAAATGACTTTCCTTCTTTAAAAACTAAAGTTAAATTCATTAGTTTTATTTAAGAAATTGGAATTTCTATTCATCATGTGACTCTACGTGAGGTGTGGAAGAATAGAAATTGCTTTTACATGCACTGATTAATGCCACAACATTAAAACCACCTGTCTAATATCATGGGGGGCCTTTATGGGACCTTTAGCTGTGTCCTGTGGTGTCTGATGTTGGCAGCAGATCTTTTTGGTCCTGTTGGTTGCGAGGTGGGGCCTCTCTAGATCTGGCTTGTCCTGCCGAGGCTTGGGATCTGAGAAATTTGGCTGCCAGTTCAATGTCTGGGGTTCAAGAACAGTTTGTGTGGTGTAGAACGGGAGGCCACTGCCATTGGAGAGTGTGGCTGCCATTAAGGTTGTGTGCTCAGATCAGACCAATGTTTAGGTAGCTGCTACATGTCAAAGTAACGTCCACATATCAAGGTTTCCCAGCAGGGAATTGTAACAGGATGATCAATGTTACGCACTTCACCTGTCAGTGGTTCTACTGTTCATCGGCTTTAACCTCCCACCCTCAAGGACACTTTACAAGCCACCAACCAACCAGACCTCCATGTGGAGTAACTTAGAATGACTTTCTGATGCATTTCCACACTGAGGAAAACTTGCAGAGCTGCTGACATCCTCTCGACCTGTCATGCAGCTGTTTTAGATTGTATAACAGGCATTACTGTCCACCCAGAGCTTGAGAGACAAAATTGTGATTCGTATTTTAGCTTCGATTTTGTCTGATATGTTTCTCATATTTTTCTCCTAAAATTCACCAGGAGATATACACCGATCACCCACAACATTAAAACCACTGACAGGTGAAGTGAATAACATCGATCATATTGGTACTATGTGGTGTTTTCCTGGAAAACCCTGGATTTTGGCATCCATGATGATGAAACTTAGACACCTGAATAAACATTGTCCCACAACAAACACACTCCCTCATGCTAATGGAAATCCCAAATGTCACTGGCCTACCCCTGCAGGAAAATGCACCCCACCACGTGGAAAAAACCATCAGAAAATGTTGAGGAACATGACAATGGCCCAACATGTTGATTTGACCTCCAAACTTCCTACACCCCATTGTGATCAAGCATCAACAGGATGCAGTGGAACAAGTTTGATTGACAGAGGCTCCACTGCACAAGCCAGAGTACCCAAAAAATCCACTACCAATGTCCTGGTTCCAGACCCCATAGGACACCCTCAGAGATCCTCTGGTCCATCCCCAATGGTTTAGAGTATTTTTTAGCACATAAGGGGGACCAACACAATATCAGACAGGTGCTCATAATGTTATGCCTGATCAGTGTATATACATACATACTGATACATAGATCAACTGAGGAAATGGAGCCATTAGTTGAAGTTGGGAATTTTCTCCTTTAAATCTAAAGTTGCTCATTGTTCTTCTCCTTTCTCACCTACATCTCCTGGTGAAATTTAGGAGAAAAATGAGAATCACATCTGGCAAAATCGCAGCTAAAATAAGCCTAAAATATTGTCTAAAACTCTCTTTGAGCAGTAAGATTTTCCGCTGTTGCCTGCATCTTAATATGGCTAAAAGCAGCCGTTAGACAGCTGCATGAAGTTTGACTGTTAGCTGGAACACACCGGACCGTTGACAGCGTCGTTAACGTTACCGGAGTGGGCGTCCTCCCATTCATCCGAGCCTCAGAGTTTAACTCGGTGTACCGACCGGGGTATTTCACTCGGTCCACACCTTCACACAGTTTATACTGGGAAAACAAACGTCTTTCTAGCTGTAACATTAGGAGCAACCACGTTAGAAGACTTTAACCAACGATGCTAAGTTAATGTTTGGCTAGCGAGCTGCGTTACCTGTCAGAGGTAATAAGTTTACCGAACCTCCGCGGCTTAATGTTACCGCCTCGAAACTGTCGCTAACTTCTCTTTCATCGTTAATGTGTTAAACCGCGGGCAGACGTGTTGCTGGGAGGGTAAAAGCCCACGCTGAGTGGGTTTAGCTACCAGCGTCTCGCAGGGAACTCACCACCAGAGCGGTCGCCATCTTCTGGAATCACATTCAGTTTTTTTGGCGTCTGTTAAAATAGCTGATTGGGTCATCTGAGACGCGACAGGACGCATGCGCAAACAGATGGCAAAAAAAGTACACATTGATCCAGGCTGTGGGACACGATGTCATGCTCCTGCACTTACATGCATCATGGAAACATAAAGTAAACACTAAACCTATCTGGAAAAAGTAAAATCTTAGTAATCAACCAACTGTGGAGTGATAACAATAGACGGGATAAACTGTATGAGTGTAAAATTGCAGGAAAGTATTTAAAATTGTTGTATAATCCCAAACTTTCTGTTGTGGTGAAGTATTTCTTAACTAAACATAGCATTTGATGGCCCGAATAATGCCAATAAAGTGAATTTGCCAGGATGAGGGGATCAGGTAGGGGTTTCTGAAATCATGTGTTGACCAGTAAAATTAGTGTTTCACCACATCATTCCAGCCTTTAAGAAAAAATGCTGATTGTGTTACTGTCCACAGAAATCTCAGTGTTGTCTGGGTGGTGTGTTCTTCCATTGATCAGTGGTTGGGTTTTAACAGGGGACATGACACAATAATTCAATTCACAATTATACACATACACAAAAAGTTTATATTTGTGCAAAATATGAAGCCTTTTTTAAAAATGATGCAATATGTATTTTCATTCATTATATAATGTTTTGTATAGTGTTTGGCACAGATGTAATCCTTTCAAGTAATAATTAAATGCCATTTTCATGCTTTGAGCTTGTTAATCACCAAATACAGTTGAGAGACTCATTATTGGCTGCTCTGAATCTGTGCAGCAGCCAAATGCATGAAATGTAAGTGTAACATCAAATCATTTACATGTCACACGCACAACAGAAGAGATCAGATTTTTCCAAAAGTTTTTATTGACACCGTTCTGTCAGTTTCTAACGCATAGCTTGCTGGTATTAAAAAATGTCTAACGCTGCAAGTTACGCTATCAAAACAAGTGCAGAGAAGTAAGTGCTGTGACTGTGGAAGGAGACTGTTTAAAGGCCGGATGTGAAGGATGTCGGTTTAGGCACTTCAGAAAGTCAGCACTGCACGGATACTGCAATGAGGGAGAAAATAAAGAGAATATGTTAGGTTAGCAAAATGAAGCTCTGCTTTTAAACAGCAAAACCGAACGATCAGAAGGCTGTGCAAGAACCAAATATAAGTATTAAAACCATGGAGATGTTCTAAGACTTTGTTGTCATTCAGTATACAACAAGTGCACACAGAATGGAATTACGTAGCAATTAGCTCAGCACAGATTTAGAATATAAAAGTCAGTGTTAAAATATAAAAGCATGTATTAAAATATAATCAAAATACACAGCAGTAAAAATGTATAAGGTGCAAGAGTGAAAAATAGTAAAAATGACCTGTGGAGTTAACAGTAGTGCAAAAAAGTGTTCGTCTATAATAAAAAAGTAATTGAAGAGGTATGAAAGAGTGCACAAAAGACACGGTATCCAGTGTGAGCAGCATATTTTCATGTAGACAACAGGTGTCTTTCCACTGCAGGAACTAGGGCCAGACATTCACAGAAATAGCACTGTACTAACTGCAGATTTAGTTTTATGAGTACATACAATAAAGGAGGAATAAAGGAGTAATTATTTTTTCTCCCCCTAACATCGGCTCTGAAAGAGGTTCTACAGGGGGCGGCTCTTATGACCGGTACATTCAAAAAGGTTTGGGCTGCAATAAAACAACCTGCAAGTTCCTACAATAGAATATACACCAATCAGGCATAACATTATGACCACCTGCCATATTGAGCTGGTCCCCTTTATGTGCTCAAAAATGCTCTGAGCCATTGGACATGGACAAGAGGACCTCTCAGGGTGTCCTCTGGCTTGTGCAGTGGGGCCTCTGTCAATCTAACTTGTTCCACTGCATCCTGTTGATGCTTGATCACAATGGGGTGTAGGAAGTTTGGAGGTCAAATCAACATGTTTGGCCATTGTCATGTTCCTCAACATGTTCCTGATTGTTTGATATTGTTTCCATGTGGTGGGGTGCATTTTCCTGCAGGGGTAGGCCAGTGAAATTTGGGATTTCCATTTGCATGAGGGAGTGTTCTTGTTGTGGGACAGTGTTTATTTGGGTGTGTAAGTTTCATCAACATTAAAATTCAAGGTTTTCCATCAGAACACCACATAGTACCAATATGATCAATGTTATTCACTTCAGCTGTCAGTGGTCATAGTGTTGTGGCTGATTGGTGTAGCTTAATAATGCTAATATGCACCGACTGCATAAAAGAACTAACCTCTTTCCAGCGTGCATGAGATCAAATCCCTCATTGATCTTGTCAAACGGCAGGGTGTGGGTCACAAACTCATCCACCTTCAGCTTCTTGTTCATGTAGTCTTCCACCAGTTTAGGAACGCTTTCCACGCTCTTCCACCCTGGAGGTTAATATCAAAACGATTTTAACAAGTGGAATTTTAACTTAGGCAAACAAAACTGTCTGAATTGCATGTTTCACCAAAAAGCCTCGGGCAAGGCACTTTTTTCTCAAATAAAACAGAATAAAAAGCTGATCTAGCTTTATTTGGTACAATAACTGAAAGTAACAGAAATTATATAAAACTATAATATTTTGCTGAATCTTAAAAGTTTAAGGGATGCCCTTGTCTTCCGGAGTTACTGCATGACTACACAAAGGCTAATACAATACCACCATAAATGGCATTTTCATTACAAAGCAATTTGTCATCTTTGAGTCTGCTTAATAAAGGATGAAGTTTTGCTCGCATTAAAATATGCAAGAGAAAGTGGGAGCTGCAGTCAGACCACATTAATCCTTTTATAACAATACATTCTCTAACACAGCCACTCACCTCCAAAAGCTGTGCCTCTCCACACTCGGCCCGTCACCAGCTGGAATGGACGGGTGGAGATCTCCTGTCCAGCTCCGGCTACACCGATGATGACACTTTCACCCCAACCTTTGTGGCAGGCCTCCAGTGCAGCTCTCTGAAATAATATGCAAGTCAGGTCACTGGTTTCATGCATTCCCAGATTTTAAACACTGGGGTGCTTGTTTCTGCGTCTACATGACGTGCTGCATGTTTGGCATAATAAAATGTGAACAGAGTGCGTCTCACCATGATCTGCACATTTCCAATGCACTCGAACGAGTAGTCCACACCCCCATCTGTCATCTCCACCAACACCTCCTGGATGGGCTTGCTGTGGTCCTTCGGGTTCACAAATTCAGTGGCACCAAACTCCTTGGCTTTCTCGAACTTCTCAGGGTTGATGTCTATGCCAATGATCCTGGTTGCCCCGGCAACCTTGCAGCCCATGATGACAGCCAAGCCGACAGCTCCAAGGCCAAACACAGCACATGTGGAACCAGGCTCGACCTGAGCGAGCATTAGGGGGAATGACAATGTGAGAATCAGAGCGTTGCTAGATAACTTTGCAAGCAGACAGTCTATGTATAAACATCAGATCTGATTTCCTTGCATGTTATATTGTGATTTTTCTTTTTCATGTGTGCAAGTACTAGGAATCAAAAATGACAAGAACTAGAGACACCATGTCTGATGTTATTCTTTCCACCAACACATGTTTTAAACAGTTTTTTTAGTCAACAAAAACAATTTTAGTGGTTGAAAAACACAAATGCAACTTGGACAAAGATCGCCCTGGCAACAACTCATATTCACACTGGATCTACATGATTTAACATGGATGATGTATTACAGACTGTAACCCGCAAACAATAACACAATTTGGATCTCTTTTATTGTTCTCTTTAGTGCAACGCTGTGTGACAAGTGTGTTTTGTGCAATGACCTTTAGAAAAGAAAATGTAATACAAATCTGCTCACTTTAGAAAAGAACTGTTAACAAATATCTATTGTAAGAAGGCAGCCTCATCACATAGCCAACAACCCGTGCACCCACCTTGGCAGTGTTAATAGCAGCACCGTAACCTGTGGAGATGCCACATCCAAGAAGGCACACCTTATCCAGCGGAGCCTTCTCGCTAACCTTGGCCAGAGAGATGTCAGCCACCACAGTGTACTCGGAGAAGGTGCTGGTCCCCATGAAGTGAAACACTTGCTTTCCCTTGCAAGTGAAGCGGGAGGTCTTGTCAGGGAGCAGGCCCTGACCTTGGGTCACTCTGTAAAGAGCAAGCACGAGGAACAAATGATTAATAAATGTGTGATGAAACAAAGTCCTCATCAGCTCAAGGTTGCATAAATGAATGTGGACACATTACCTAATTTTCTGGCAAAGGTTGGTCTTGGGATTTTTGCAGAATTTGCATTCCCCACACTGTGGCACATACAACGGGATGACAGTATCACCTTAGAGAAAAATAACAGTCCATTATTAAAATAACATGCAAAGATTTCTATTTGACAAACAATTTGACCAAATATGAAAATGTGAATGTTTCGTTTGGCTGCTGCCTACCTGGCTTGAATTTAGTGACACCCTCGCCGACGCTCTCGACTGTTCCAGCCCCTTCATGTCCCAAGATGACGGGGAAAAGTCCCTCTGGGTCAGAGCCACTTAGAGTGTAGGCATCAGTGTGACACACCCCTGTAGCAAAGATCTGACAGGCACGGTGTTGTTTAGTCCAATGAAGTTTATAGTGTCTAAAGTTTCCATAATATTTAAAGATCACAGAAAGATTTAAACATTACGGTGTTGTTTAGGTTCATGCCAGACGTGGCTAGATGCTGCTCAGTGTAAAACATTAACGGTACTTTTCTTAATAATTCCTATGTTTGACTGAAGTTACACTCCATTTATGACACATAACAACTCGGCATTGGCGATAAAATAAGTCTATCATACTGACAATAAAAACTTTCCACCTCCAGGTTTTATTGCTCTCGAATCATTTCATGCCAACTCACCCAGATTTCAGTACTTTTCCCAGTTGAAGGTCATAGATTTTCTTGAAAAACACCATGCAAAAACTTCTACCTAAACCGTGGAACCTTGCCAAATCCCACAGCTCTGCTCCAAATACTTTTTGAGTTATGAATTTTTGAAAATAGGCCCCCGGTGTTAAATTTGATCACTTCAGCGATTCCTTTAAAGTCTCACCAGTCGCTCATTTTTCACAGGATTTGGCAGATTCTTTCTACTGAATATCCCAGACACCTCTAGACAAAGTTGGAACTTGCAATCATGTCAATAGCTTATGCTGAGGCTTTAAAGTTGCATGAAAAGATTCGCTGAAGTGATCAAATTTAACACCGAGGGCCGATTTTCAAAAATTCATAACTCAAAAAGTATTTGGAGCAGAGCTGTGGGATTTTGCAAGGTTACATGATTTAGCTAGAAGTTTGTGCATGATTTCTTTTTCCAAATAAATCCATAACCTTCAACTGGGAGGCCCTAGGTGAGCTGGCGTAGAATGACTCTTTCTTTATTTTATATGTATGAAATTGAGAGCATTCCTTTATCCTTGTGTAGTTTTATGAGTACATTTTTTTCATGCATGCATTTTTCACTGTTGTGTAACATTAAAATATTACCTGCGTGCCTTGATAAACATGGTGAAGTGGTTAAATTCATAGTAAGGCAGTTTAATTCAACATAAACCTTTTTATTACCCCGGCCTTTGTTAAAAATTATCAATAATCATCTACTATAAACTATTTTATCATGATAAACTCTACTAGAAATGGGCAAGTGTGGTTTGGCCTACCTTGATGCGGACTTCATGGGCCTTTGGCGGGGCAACCTCCACCTCTTCGATGGTCAGAGGCTTCCCAGGCTCCCAGGCAACAGCTGCCTTGCACTTGATGACCTGCAGGCAAAGCACATGAGGTTTCTTTAGTCAAGCAGTGCTGCTGTGGTTAAATGAGTTGCTGCAGCTCTGCAGAGTCTGTGACAGGCTGAGCTAGTTGCACACTGAAGTTAGCCTTTGAACTTTTATGTGTGCTTATGTAAGAGTTCCAGTTTGGAGAAATAATCTGCTTTACAATTAATTGTCTCATTCATTTGATGCTAAATGGGAGTTTGCACATTTGTAGTAGCTTTTTAAACTAATAACAGACTTTAAAACATGCCACTGTTGAATTTCTTTGCACAAGCGTTGCAACTGCTTGCAAATATACAGCGATTGACTGATCAAAGATCCCCGATTAGTATTGGAACAGAGGAACAGAGCTTCTTTGCAGCACTTCATTCAACGCACCGTTATTAATACGTGCACGTCAGCTGACACAGCCTCGAGTTGTTTGTCATCCTTACAAGCGCATTTAATGGCGCACTTGCGACGAAAACATAAAGAAAGAGCGCATTTGAGAGAGTTCCCTGCACATTTTTGTGGGAATTGCACTTACTTTGCCAGCTGTCTCCATGTTGGCTCCTTCAGCGCGAGAGGGCGGACGAGGACAGGGCCGTAAAGTAGTGAACGTGTGGACCAATCAGAGGCGAGAACACTCAGCGTGGGGATGACGCAGCCGCAGTAGAGAAAAAAATAATAATTTATTAAGCGGATATATAGATAACAAAATTTGGGTCTGAAATCTTTCTCGTCATTAAATATTGATAATTAATATATAAATGTTGGAAAATTATATTGATTTTTTTTTTTTTTTAAATCAGGACAGCCCATTTATAATATTTATGTTCTACAATTGGTTCTCCCTTACTGAAATATCAAGAATCGACAAATGTTTTCTCCACTACTGAACACAGGGTGTCTCACAGTTGAGTACTTTGGCTCCAGGTCTGTTGTTTTAAATGTATATAAATGATTACCATGAAAAAAAAGGAAATTATCAACCTATTCAACATGTTTTTACCAAGACACAACAATAATAGTGGCCAATAATAAAGATGACATCATCAAACGTGTGAAAAATTAAACCTACACTTATGCAGATTTAACCTAATTAAATTTCAATGAGGAGTTGCAGATTAGCTGCAAATACTTAGAACATCTCTTATTTAAAACTGACAGCTATGGTCTGGTGTTTTCTGTGCAATTAAAGTGTCATCATGCCAAGATCTGGAGAGCTCTATAGGTCTTTCAGGAATAAAAAAAAAAATAGTTGTGGATGCCAATTAGTCTAGCAAGTGATTTGAAAATATGATCAAATTATTTTTTTCATTTTTTTCAAATGGAGTACATTTTAAGCAACATGGAATAGTCAGTCCTCGACATCTTTTCAATGCAAAAATAACACTACATTCATGACAGGATCTGCAGCTGAGATTAGAGCTGCATGGAAGGCGAGTCAGACAAAGTCCAAAAAGAGCATCAGAGCTCTTTTTGGACTCTGTCTGGTGAATATATATATTTTGCTGGTGAATATAGACAAAGATCTAAATGTACACACGTGTTTGTCCATACACACATGTATTTTGGAATAATGTGTTAGGGACATCGTTTTTCAGGGGGAACTTCACCTGTCAATCATTGTGCATTTACTGATTCAACTATCCGTTCTGCTTCGTACTAAAGGTTGCTTGAAGTTGAACCAGAAGTGAACCTTTCAAAATCATATCTAGACTCCACCCAGGAATGGCTCAAATAAAAGAAATGGAGGGTTATGTATGTCAGAACTAATTTCCGAGCCTGTCTGCTAGCTCCAGTCATCATGCTGCAGACTCCTGCTCTTGCAGACTTCACATGAAGACGATGAAGACATCACATTAAGTACACCTGAAGTCCGTAGGGTGGAGATTTGGATTCAGCCTTGGATGGAGCTGCTCGACCATGGAAGCCTGTTCCATGAAGCTTTCTGCACACTGTTCTTGAGCTAATCTGAAGGCCTCACCAAGCTTGGAGGTCTGTAGCTGTTGACTCTGCAGAAAGTTGGCGATTCATCCTCATCATCCACTGACCCAGCTCTGTGATTTTACATGGCCTACCACTTGGTGGCTGAGTTGCTGTTGTTCCCAATTGCTTCCACTTTGTCATAATGCCACAAACAGTTGACTGTGAAATATTTAGGACTAAGCAAATTTCACCAAGGGACTTATTGCACAGGTAGCAACCTACCACGCTTGAATTCACTGAGCTCCTGAGAACGACCTATTCTTTCACAAAGCAGTCTGCATGTCTAGGTGCTTCATTTTATACATGTGTGGCCATGGAAGTGATTGAAACACCTGAATTCAATTATTTGGAGGAGTGTCCAAATACTTTTGGCCATATAGTGTATCATAACAATAAATTCCATGTCATAGTTCTTGCAAAACCTGAGAATATAAAACGGACACAAAGTTACAAAGCACCTTTTAATCAAGGCCTTTAACAAAAACGCTACAATATGTATCATAAGATCTTACAAATTGAGTATGAAAATATTTTCAGCCAACATTGAATACAGTCTGATTTTCCTCTATGAAAGGAAAATGGTACATGGAGGTTTATGAACATGTTTCCTGGAATCTTAATCAAACAATTTAACATAGTCAGCACAGAATGATGACATATCTCCTTAAAAAGGTCTCTAAATACCCTTGATAACAAACTGAAAAGGTCCCTGTTATGTTACACACAAGCATACTTATGAACCTTTTAAATAAAAACCATGAAGATCCACCACTCATTCAAAACTGGAAAAAAATAAAACAAAAAGGGAAAACTCCTCTCAAGTTCTACAAATGAAGGCAATGTCCATACGAGTCCAACGAGCCACGATCTGAGGCTGAGCGAAGCCTTTTAGCTGGAGGAAGTGAAGACGTGACGATCTTGCCAGACCCTCGGTCAGATCATCTCCCACCTAGAAGTAAAGGAAACAACAATGACAAAAAAAACACCAAAAGAAAACACATGAATGATAAACCACATGGCAACACTTCTACATTCAGAGAGACAAATACAAATTATTAGCACACAGGAAACTGGCTAACCTCTAAATCCACGTCCACCACCTCCTCCTCCTCTTCCTCCTCTGAAGCCTCCGCCACGTCCACCTCCAAATCCTCCACCACGTCCACCTCCGAATCCTCCACCCCTGCCACCTCGGAAACCACCTGAAACAAAAACAAAAGCAGAATTCATCAAACTACTCTTAATAAGCGGATGTTAATTCTTCATTTCCACTTTAAATCCACAGCATCTAAAACTAACAGATAATGTCACTAAAGTGCCCAAACAGAAAAAAACAGCTATTCTAAGTACAATGTTCTACACACTTAATTAAAATGAGAAACTGATGCCTCACCTCCACGGCCACCACCTCTTCCTCCACCTCTACCCCCTCCTCTGCCTCCTCTTGGTGGCCCCTTCTCTCCTGGTGGCCTTGGGAGGAACCTTTGCAAAGGGAGGAGCTTCATTGGATCTATATAAAACTAAACGAAGAAGAGCAAAATGCACACTGTTTAGCAATTTCAGGTATCCAAATTTAGTACTTGAAAATGTTCAGGAGGACCTTTTATACCTTTTGCAACTTTTTAAACGAAGACGCCTTCATATTTTCAGAAAGTTTGACTGAAAAATACTGCAGAGATGGGTTAAGGAGTGAACAGGATTCTAGGCAGCAGGTCCACACCAGATGTCACCTCAGAGGTTTAGGGACTAAAATAAAGTCAGAAAGGATACAAAGTCCCGGAGCTGGCCGAATATCTCATCCACTTTTCCGATCTGCTCCTTGTTTTCCAAATACACAGGGGCGTTGAAGTACGGAACCTTGTTTTCTTCTGTTGTACACTTGCACACAATGTCATCTTCACATGGATGCATGAATTCTCCAAGTGCTGCAGAGTGGAAAGACATTGAAACACAGTTAGTGGTGTAAAACAAACAGCAGCCATCACGATCGGTTTAAAACTTCTACCTAAACTGATAAACTGGCATGTGCTTGATAGCCCTCTGGTTGATTGTCTTTGCTAAAGGCACCCAGAATGCATGCAGTTTTGACATAAGTACAATGATGGCAAGTGGAGCTTCTGAAGTATTAAAATAAGAAATATCAATAAAACAGGGAAGAAATTGAGGGGGGGGGCCTTTGTAGAGAAGCTTAACACTCAGAAGTACTAGCAAACATCATTAACCAAGACCGTGTGTAGTTATTTGTTTTAAAATGTCATGATGGAAACTTAAAAACATGATTGTAAAACATGAATGTTAGTACAATCACATCACATGGGATCAATATTAAAGATAGATAAAATTGCAATTATTTTTTTTACCAAATTGCTGTAAAGTCTTTGGAAAACCTGAGACAACTGTACAATTGCAGAGCCTATCGTCTGCGCTTTAAAAATAATGTACAAAAACAATACTATATACTTTATGTTTAGCTTAAATTGCATTTGTCTTGTTTTTTAGACGCTCTCATGTTATTCTAGGGGGGTTTCTAAGATGCAATATTCTGTTGTGATTACTGTTTGCATGTTTACTGGGGCTGAAGATTCTGGAAAATATCCAAGTGCAATTTCAGAACAAATATAGAAATATAGGACGGCATGAATTTGGAAAATCATTGACAACAGTTTAAACCCTGGGTCAGACATGCTGCATAACATTTAACCAGTCGCACTCCTTGTGATTTGCGACCTGGGTTATTTTCAAACGGTCAAACTTGAAATTTTAGAAGAATAAAATATGGATATTTATACTTGATATATACTTAATATATCAAATATTTTATGAGTTTTTTTTTAATTGTCACATTTTTGTACACTGAAATATGGGGCTGTATTTGATTAAGAATATCTCAGGAACTAATAAAGATAAAAGCCTGAAGTTTATTGTTTATTCAGTCTTAAAGAAACTGAAGATTTATCTACAGAAGATCCATGCTAGCTGAATCCTTGCTTGATGTACTGAGACTCAAACATGTGATGTCCTAAGTGACTGAAAACAACATTATATGCCTGTATTCAAAAAGTGTTTTGATATATTTGGAGCATTTTTATGATTAAGAAGTGTTCTACATGCTTTGTTTTATTTGAGTGTGACACGCAACTACATATAGTCCAGAAAACATCACCAGCTGAATCCTGCATTTTCAGTTCTTCTGGTAATGTGTGCTCAAAGATGGGATTTTTCATGACGGCTTCAGTTTGTTCTCTATTTATATGATTTACTTGTTTAATATTGTAAGTTCTGGATCAATGACAGGATGGAAAATAACAATGAAAATGTCAGGCTTATACCTTTAGTAGCTCCTGAGATCTTGTAATTCAAACAGTCTTAAATATTAATGTGTGGAAAAAACAGTGGGTCAACAGGCAATTTAAAAACAAAGGGAAATACTTGATATCAGTATAAAATGTATTAGATATTAGTTTAAATATCATAGTCTATGACCCAAAAAGTTTCAGGAACATTAGAGATGGTCGAGCTGAAGGACCCTGATGATTTAAATTGCACTGATTGTAATGAGTTAACTGTTGAGCCCAAAAGAAACTGCTAATTATAGTAAATTTCTTTCTACGTGAACTGAGCACCACATCCATCTTGTAGTTGACACAGGTAACATTACTTCCTCACTCTGCCACAACACTGATCTTCAGAAAGTGCTACCACTGTGTTGCTCCACCAGATACAGCATGGCCAGGCTGTCGAAGGAAGTTCCTGCAACATCTTTTCAACACGACTTCCTGTGTGTGTTAACAAACTCACCAACAACATATTCCGGAGGACCAAAGTCTTGCTGTCTGTTAAAGCCACCTCTTCCACCGCCCCGTCCAAATCCTCCACCTCTGCCTCCTCCGAACCCTCCTCTGCCTCCTCCGCCTCGGTTAAATCCTCCACCTCTGCCACCGCCTCGTCCGCCTCCTCCTCTGAACGACATGGTTCTTCAAATACTCTGCGAAGAAGAAGCCAGAACGAATTACAGACGACATTAAAACACGGGAATTCAACATTACAAAACGTAGTTAAACACAGAGGAGTGAATTCACTGCTGCTAACGGTGTGGCTTCAGAGGCACTGCACAACTTCTTGCTAGCATGCTAGCTTAGCTCAGACCTTCTAACTACGAAATTAACGCACATTTTCAAACGCAAACCAAGACGAGGTGTTTTCACTTCAAAACAGAAACGCTAGAAAAAGTCTATAACATCATCTACACCGGTTTCAAGCAAATTACTCACTAATTCGATCGACTTGCTGCACTACTCGCTGCGGCGGACTTCCATGCAATGACAACACGTGTGACCACACACTGCCGTAAAGGTACGCAGCAGTGTCGCGACGTGTCGTGAACCTCCCATCAGTTAAAGAAACAGACAAATCGGTTGTGTCAGACTTGTTAAGGCTTGTTAAGACACAGTAACTCGGTAGCTATGACTTGACTTACTCTAATACAAACTGGACATAAAACGACACGAAGTTGCCTCAGTGTGACTTTGTGATAAACGCAGATATATGTTATGATGATTTAATTTTTTTGTTCACATTCAGGCTGTTTATTTTTGGAAACATCACTCAAAATGGCAACAGAAGGTCAGGTAAGAAAAAAAAATTCACTCTCTTATAAATAGACTGTTGTTTTTGTGGCTTTGAGCCTATTAGTTCTGACAAACATGACCTAGTTTAGAGCAGCCAGGCCCACCCACGCCTCATTTAGCTTTAAATATCATGTAATTCGCAGCCAAGCACAGAACATATGTGTTTTTGTCTTTCAGGTGATCAAATGTAAGGCAGCTGTTGCTTGGGAGCCTGGAAAACCTGTGGTTATTGAGGAGGTGGAAGTGGCTCCGCCCAAGGCCCATGAAGTCAGGATCAAGGTTAGCAGCACATTCCAAATGCATCTGCAACACAAAAACACAAGCAATATGCATATTTGTTAATTGGAACATACATTGTGAGTGTTGGATTGTGTAATGCTACAGAGCCAAAAAAAGTCAGCGTCCGTAGCTTGTGATCACACGGTTAAGTAATGTAAAAGTGATACGCACTCATAACAGTGTTGAATTCTGTTATGTAACTATTACTCATTTGGATCTTCTAGTTTTAATTTGATGACACATGTGATAATTGCTAACAGGAAACGTTTGAAGCTTGTGCAACATCTCTCTCATGTGCTTCCTAAAACCATCACACAAATCAACACCTTTCTGCTCGTACAGATAATTGCCACAGGTCTGTGCCACACAGACTGGGAATACCTGTACGAGACTCAGAAAGGGATGAGATCCAGACCGTTCCCTTTAGTTCTTGGCCATGAAGCAGCGGGCATAGTGGAGAGCGTCGGTCCGGATGTCACCACATTCTCACCGGGTAAACTGCTCTCAACCAGCAAGCTGACATTTGGTTCTGGTTCTCATTTCTCTTTTTTTTTGTCACAGCTGACTGAATTGTTTTTGTTGCATCCTCAGGCGATAAAGTTATTCCTCTTTTTCTGCCATATTGTGGTGAATGTGAGCGATGTCGAAGTCCCAAAACAAATCATTGCAGGAAGAACTGGTGACTTCATGTTTACACACAGACAGTAGTTACATTTACCATATTCCTTTCACGGGGTATAACTACACACTGTTCTATGTGGCTTCTAGGGAAAATGCACAAGTGGGTGTATTGGCGGATGGCACGAGCAGGATATCGTGCAAGGGACAGCAGGTTTACCAGTTCCTCGGCGTCAGTTCGTTCTCCCAGTACACTGTGGTTCCCGACGTCTCACTTGCAAAGATAAGAGCCGATGCACCGCTGGACAAAGTGTGTCTGCTCGGCTGTGGTGTCTCCACTGGTTACGGTGCTGCTGTTAAGACAGGCAAGGTGAGGGAATTCAAATCTGCTGGACACTCACATGCAAATTACAATTTCCTTTGACGCCAATTGTGATGTAAACCAGTAGTTCTGTGTAAAAATCTCTCTGTCCTGGAAAGAAGGAGGCAAAAGCAGCTAATTTAAAAATAGACATCGCTTAAAATGGCAGTTTATGAAGAGTTCAGCTTAGTTGTGGCAAGACTGTAGTTACTCATTTATCTTGAAAAATGGTTGTAAATAACATACAAACCACGCAAGTGTTTGCTATAGTGGATTTTTAAAAAATGAAAAGAATGAAGTTTTACTCTTACACAAAGGTTTTATGAGACAGAAATGAATGTGACTGCACTATCAGTTGGGGAGGAAACGTGGTTTACACTTTGGCACTCCCTTGTTGGTGCACAGATATGTCCATTTCTCTTGGCACTTGATTTATCTTATAAGCAGCAGGCGATCCTTGAAGACAGCACCCTCCTTTGGAGGGCCTTCCTTCCTTCCATTCTTCCCAGCAGGTTTTTTTTCTCCGCTCTTTACCTGAGAATTTTTCTACTTTGTTAGCTTTGATATTAACCAGATACTGATAGCTCTCCGTAGGGGTATCAGTATACCAACCTCAGCAAACCAAGATAAGTTTGATGAAATTAGCCCTTTGAAACCCAGGACTGACCCTTCTCTCCCTATTTTCAAATCAACACAACTCATGCACCAAATGGACATTATTGGTATCAATATCAATGTTGCATGCATAATAATTAGTGTCAGTATTAGTTTTATGTAGACATTAATGGTGTGAATATCACTGCTAACAGTGACTTTTAAAATAAATCCACCCTAACAAAATTATTCCATAATTTCTGCACATGAAAATAAGGTAAATGCAAAACAAAGGGAAGAAAAGACCATACTAAGAGTGCAATTTTTTAAAAACATCCTCATCTAGTCTGAATATTTAACAAACATAAGGCTATTCAGAAACATAGCAGCAGAAGTCTTTACTAAAAACAAAGTGAAAAACTGGCAGAGCATTTTAGGATTCCTCAGAAGAATTGCCTCTTTAAAAAATAAGATAAGTGAAGATCCTTATGTGGAGTAGTTTGAAAGAACTGGTGTGTGATTGAGGTATGGTGCTCACTTACTGACTTATTTAGACATGACTTTTTGAATCAGTCTTGCAAAAAAGCTCGATAAACAATAATAATTCATAGTATTAAAGAGCCCATATTATGTTTTTTGGGTATCACCCCTTTCTTTTAGGGTACAGCTTTTTTTGTGCATGTTAAAGGCCAGCGAATGTACAAAGCCCACACTCCTACAGAAAACACTGCTCCTCCTCTCCTGCCTGAAATGCCTTGTTTGAAGTCCAGGCTTTTCTTCTGTTACTTAGTGATGTCACCATGTAACACATTTGCATAAAGCCTCCCTAGCAGTTTATATGAGCCACTTCTGTTCAAGTTACACCTCTCTGCCTACATTCAAACATCTGGGGATTATGGTGTAGAAATACGTGTTCGTTTATTTGAGATAGAAGACAAACTACTTCTCTCCAATTATGGCTGTTTTATTTTTAACATCAGCGTCTCAAAATAATCCTGGACAAGGATCTTTTTCTGTTCGGAACAACCCTCCCAGGAAAGGATGAAGTCCCAATGTGATCACAACATTTATTCAGTACGGTGCAACATGATTGTCTACAGAACACAAACATATAAATCAAATAATGAAATGTGAATGGCTAAAAGGTGGGAAGGAACATGGTTTAGACTTTAGCTCTTTCTTCATTAGTGCACAGATATTCCCATATCTCTTGGCACACGAATCGTCCAATCAGTAACAGCCGCACCTGTATAGAGAAACCACCCCAGTGTGGTTTCCAGCTCTGCACCTGCCAGTTCCTCTCCTCTGTTAGCTATGACATGGTACAGTTTCTATAGATGCCTCACAGGGAGGATTGTTATGGTTATCAGTTTCCAAACAACCTTGGAAAAGCAGTTTAGGTGAAATTGATTGTCACCATATTAGAAATTAGGAGTACATTATGAAGCTAAACTGGAACACTCTGTGCATAATACAAAGTTATGATATGCGCGTCCATGTGTGTGCGTAAGCAGCTGTGTCCCTTCAGCTAAATGGGACACAGCCGCTAAATATGTATTTATGGTGTCAATATCTAAGCTAACAGTGGTTTTGTAAAGATAATAAATCCCAACAGTGGTACGTAATCAACGTTGTCTCACTTTGTAAGGCCACCTGACTAATCAGTGTAGACTAGACTTTTTGGGAGGGGCTACACAAATTTAGAGCATGAGAAAAATTATGTGATTTTTTATGTTAAAGCATTTAAGCATATTCTAGTAGAGCCCAAAAATAGAATTAAGAACCTGTAAATGAGCACAATATGGGATCTTTAAATAAGATGAGGTTTACATAGGAATAAAAAAGTCAGTGCAGTGTAAGTTAAATAAAAAATGGTGATAAACATAGTGGGATGTACTCGAAATGTAACACATGCTGTAAAAAAATATCTGTGAAAATTATAAAGTCATCTTCAATACCTTTTGATTGACTGGCTTCCAATTTGTGCGCGTCAAGGTTGAGAAGGATTCCTCGTGTGCCGTGTTTGGGCTTGGAGCGGTCGGACTGGCTGCCATCATGGGCTGTAAGGTCGCCATGGCCAAAACGATCATCGGGATCGACATCAACCCCGAGAAGTTTGAGAAAGCCAGGCTGTTCGGAGCCACTGAATGCATCAACCCCAGAGATCATAGCAAGCCCATCCAAGAGGTTGTGGTGGAGAAGACCGATGGAGGGGTGGACTACGCTCTGGAGTGTGTTGGAAGTCCAGTTATCATGGTGGGTGTCTCAACCTCATTCCAATCTTTAGACAACTGAGTATTTGCAAATGCAGTTCTTCAGCTACAGCGGGAGTAATATACACAGTCACTACTGATCATGCTGATAGGTATAATCAGTTCTACAAAAATAAAAGTGACTAGTTTATGAAGTGTATGCGTTTTTGTAAATGTATTTTAAAAAGGATTTCTTGAAGACATCAGGTCCTCTTGTCCTAGAGTGCTGCACTTGAGTCCACTACAGATGCCTGGGGGACCTGCGTCATCGCTGGGTGGACGGAGACACAATCAATGTCCGTCCTGGTTGAAAAACTCCTGATGGGACGCACCTTGAAGGGAACTTATTTCGGAGGTGAACCTAATACGGTGCTACTGGGCCAGTTAGGTCACGCAAAAAAACGTGTTTCAATAATGTGGTAAATGATATGATTGGGCTTGTTCAGCTAAAGATCCACCCTGAAATACAAAAAAATGCATTTGATGTCGCATTTCTGAGGCCAATTTGATGTTAAGCTTCAGGAAACTGTTTACTTAAACACCA
This sequence comes from Dascyllus trimaculatus, assembly GCA_024666655.1. Lineage (NCBI taxonomy): Eukaryota > Metazoa > Chordata > Actinopteri > Pomacentridae > Dascyllus > Dascyllus trimaculatus. The sequence goes on from CM045457.1 coordinate 29,225,606, forward strand.
CTGGTAAACATGTTTTGATTACGACTTCAAGTACAGATTCGTGTTGATTAATAATTCAAGTACTAAGAGTTAAAAATCAGTTCATAGTTTCAGCTGGAATTTTGATCAAAGTGCCCTGCTATCACAGAATAAAGCAGTTTTGAGTTGCTGTTCAACAGGTGCATGAGGACAAATTCACGGAGAGCTGCCAAGCAAGTTCACTGTAACCTCAAGCCACTGAGACCCACATTCATCACAGCCACACAACACACAGATACATTTTGATGTATTTATAACACCAAGTGTATGTTTGCAGGCTGTAACCAAACCTTCTGATATGATCAAACGTTAAAAACTCTGTGCTCATTATCAAGATTGCTAATTATGAAACACAGGAAACCAGTAAATGAAGTAGAAACTGATGAACACGGTGTAAACAAGCAATCAAACTAACTTCTGACTTGCATTGAATCTAACATCAGAGTATCAGGAGGAGGGTTTCACTCACTTAGGGCTGAAAAAACTGGGATTACAGAAAAAGTGAAAGGAAAAGTGGCTTCATTAGGGGCTCAATAATGATCACTGTGTTGTGGTTCTCAAGTCCTGATCTTTGTTTTCCTCTTCTGAAGGCTGGAAGAGTGCACTGGATGTGCCTAAACTGGTGGATGACTACATGAACAACAAGCTGAAGCTGGACGAGTTCATCACTCACACACGGCAACTGAACCAAATCAATGAGGCCTTTGAACTCCTTAAAAATGCTAAAAGGTAAGACCTGACGACCTGATTTACTTGTGGTTGCTAGGTTTCTATGTTCGTGTGCAATCCTTTTATTGCATTACCAAAATCGCTTCACATAGTCGCATTACAGGCAAGTAAACCTTCACATTTTTGTAGTTAGGACTTGCTTTACAGTTGTAGTTAGTATTAGGTCAATAAAAATGCATGTGTGTGTGTCAAAACTATACTTCCTGAAGCTTTAACCTTTTAGAACCGGATGCAACTTGAGTGCATTTTATGATGATGATGAAAGGAAACACGCATATGCAGCATCAGCACAGCTTCCTCTCTAGTCTTATCAGACAAACCATGTCAAGAAGGCCTGTTTGTTTACGCACACCAACAGATTCAGTTGAATAACTGCTGTGAAAATATGACGAATTCTACAAACATCAGTGTTTTTCAGGAAGATATGGATGATATACTGTAAATGTACTGTATTATTCTACATGTTGTTTAGCGCTTTCATTGGTTCAATCTACAAAATAGTTTCTTAATAAATCAATCATTATTTGTTTATAATATTTCAGTTCAAAGTTACGTCTGCTTATGTCTTATTGTGCCAAACTGCTGGGCCAAAGCCAAAAAAAATCAGTTTACAGTTGCAGGAAACCAAGTTAACTAGCATATTCACATTAGAGTAGCTGGAACCAGTGAATGTTGGCTTAAATAAAGACCTAATTGTTAAAACATATTCCTGATCTCTTCATCGACTAACTGAATAATTGTGTGATTGTTCTATCGTCTGTATCATATATTGGGCCTGTTGGGAACTGTGACCAATAATCCAAACTTTGCTTCTTTTTTTCTTAGCATCCGTACTGTCATCAGTCTGCACGACTCTTAAGCGTAGGATGAAACCTGAAGTTGCTCCCTGATGACATGAAAGAATTATGATATTTTGCATGCAGCTTTTCATGGGAAAAGATGTCCATGACTACAATATTTTCCCTGCTTGACTTTTGAAGCAAATGGCCACATTTACCACTAGATGGCAGCATTACATCATGTAAAAGCTTCAGCGTCTGCTTCGTTGAACAGCATCCAACCCAATAAAAACACAGCTTTTCAAACTGCAGAGCATTCTGTATTTTTGTTCTGATTAAATTTTGAGGTTGTTGTTTTTTTATCACAGTTTTTATCTTAAATAAGAGGAAAAAAATACCACTGAACGTTCACTCCTCCTGTGTAAAACGATACAGAATGTAAAGCCTAAATATGCAGCATCTGCAGTAACATCAGGACAAATTCTCTCTACATCTGTCACGTTTGGCAGCTACAGCGATCGCGATTCTGCTCCAGATATCAATGTGCAGCAATAGATGGAAATAAATACCCCTGTGTGGAAGATGGACTAAAAGACACAAGAAGCAAATGGCTGAATCTGTCATCGGCCGCGGTGAAGTATCTGCTTCATGTGGTCGGGCTTACCAAATTTCATCCTCGGTAATGTTATATATATTGATTTAAAAGGGAGTCACCAAGAAGGGCTTGGATAACAGTTGTGGGCTGTCAGGAGAGAAGACAAAAGGTTGTTTGGGGAATGCCTCTCTGTGAAGAACTGAAATAGCTGTCGAAAGAATTTGTTTTATTGGAGTTCCATTCAGATCAAATGAATACCCTTGGCAGTTACCCCACTTTCCATCTTTATTTAAAATGGAAAATAAATTGGTGCTCTTCCTCTTACGTTGGTCTCCTCTGCCTGTGAGCTATCAATCACCGATTATACAGCTCAGTTTAGGTCACCTACTGCCAGAAGATTCCTAAAGTAAAGAAAGTTTTTTTGTGAGAAAGCAGAATAACGCAGATGATGGAGCAGTAGACGGAGATAAGACGGGGGAAGATCAAAAGAAGAGGGAAGACGGGTTTTGACAGGTGGTTATGCGACTGGGCACTGTCATCTGCAAATGTTGGACATGCTCGCAGATTTATAAGGCTTTCTTGGGGACATGTGTCTGAATGTCTGCCTCATTTATGGGAAAACTATCCAAAGTGACGACCATAAGTCTCCCACCTTCTCTTTTTTCCCTTCCCCTCCTCTTTGTTTTTGATCCCTGCAACCTCCAGAATTGTCACAGTGTTGTGCAACTGATACAGGGGAGGACATGCTATCTGAATTACAACCGCAGCCTCGCGTGCATTTTCGAAAGTCTTAACTGTCCATCTTTGTCGTGTTTCACATTCGTCCAAGCAGCTTTTCCGGCAGATCTCCTTTTGGATAGCATGAGGTGGCATTGGAGTCGAATAGTGATAGAGAGCAACCCTGACATTTGCGAATCGTATTTATACTTTTATGCCCGCGCTCTCTTTTTATCTCGCCTCCCGCCGCGATCACTCCACCGTTTTTAAACACGAGACTTTGCGAAAAGAGCTGACAACAGAAATGCTAGGTGACGTAAATGCCATCACGCAAATAAAGGTATGTCTGGGAAGAAATGTCGAAAAAGTGCTGCCTTGCCTTTTCGCAATATTTAGATTGGGATCAAGGGATTTCCTCTTATTTATTAAGCTGTATTCCTGCGTGACAGACGGATGATGGCAAATTAAATATGATGGGAGCATGAAAAATAGGTGGGAAACACCCTTTTCTTCAAACAAAGAGGCATTTTATTGTCAGAAACAACACAAAGTAGATCACACAGAGGCCCATTTGTACACTATGTGAATCAGTTGTCCCTAAAATTCACCAGTTAAGGCATACAAGCTATCCACCAGAAGCTACACCTCATACTGTCTAGCATCCCCAGCTTAGTGTGACACGTTTTCTTATATTTGTATGGTTTTTCTTTGTAAATGATTTCAGTACATATAGAAGAGCACTTCCCCGCACAAGAAAGAATTAGTCAGCGATGTTTTCTCCGGCACTAAGATGTCCAACAATAACTCAGGATATTTTTTTTTTGTATTTGTTTAGCTTTACCTGATGTTAGTTCTGCTTTTACATTCTGGCTGTTTCTCTCAGTGAAAACAACATGTGGTGAGACTTCAATAGCAGGCATCAAGAGTGAACAGCTTACATGCTGGAAAGTGATCTGAAGATGGGATTTCTCGAGATGGGAATGTTTCTGACCAGATGAGAGAGTCTGACACACCCCGATGCCACACCTGGAGTAAGTACTTCGGTTTTTCTATCTGGGACACATACATGTTGCATGTCCTAGAAGACAGCTTGACATGCCACGGTAGGAAAAACTCAGGTGCAGATAATAAAATGAATGGAGCTGCTTCTGTTTCAGTGCCCAGTATCCACGGCTTACTGAGACACTTGAAATTTGTGAGACACGTCAAAATGTCTGCTATGAATAAAGTGCTACTACATGATGACTATTTTAATTTTGCATTTTTGCTATTCTTTCCTTTACAAGGTCATTACAGGGATTATGTTCTGTACAAAGATGGCATCTCTGTGCCGTCACACAAATTTTATATACACCTGTTGCTCATGATGTGTGCCATATATCTTGTGAACATCATAAACTTGAAATGTGAAATCACATTAATCATCCAGAGAAACTCCACATCAGTGAGAAATAAGCTGGAGGGAAGGCACATTTGAAAGAGACACAGACTTAGGGACAGATATACTGTATAGCCCCATGGCTATGGAAGAACGGCCCACTTAAGTCACTAAAGACTGCCAATGTGAGGCCCCTGTTTTATCAGCAAATCCTGGCCATTATACGCCTAATGCCAGGCATTGCCTGTGACATCCCCGGTCTTTCACTGACACGGTTAGCTTTAGCTTCTGTGTCAGTGGAATATACTGAGCTTCACTAGAGGACAGCACAATACGGTGCTTAGTGTCTTGGAAGGACAACTGGTTTTCCGCTGCATTAGTGCACTGTGCAGTGACAAATCTGGCACAGTAGGGCATGTTGTTTTCAAGTGAAAGTCCATTTTATCTGGAAAATATCAGCACTTTTAGAAAATATAAAAATAACTCCCATGTGTTAGGCTGAATAACAGCGCATTGGACATTATAAAATATCTTAGAATTGAATCTTGAAAGTGCCAGTCCTGACCTTTTCTATGCAACAACACTATTCTACAAATAAAATGCACTCCATCTTGCACTTTTATTCTTCTTACCTGTATCATGTACCATACTTGCACGTTAAATTTTAACCTGATGCCATTTTTAGACATCCACTACATAATTTTACTAGTCACTGTTTTTATTCATCTGAATCTTTTTCTTATTTTTCAGTTTTAAGTGCTCGCACTAATGAGGGACATTTTTTTCGTTTTACTTCATGTGCAGATACTTGACAGATAAATGACATTAAAGGAATCTTGAATCTTTTATTACAATGTACATATGCACATTTTGGATGGACATGCATACCAGGGCTTACGAAATTGTATATTTACGTATACATTTTCATCGACACTTCCACACATGCAGTAAAAAAATCTATCGTTCCACTCTTCAGAGGCCTTTTGCTCCAATAAAACCTTTAACCCCGAAAATGACTGCATCATGCTCTTCTCAGCGAGCCATGCAGGACCATGTGTTTTGTATTTTGTAACCTGTCAGTCGTGACGGGCGTTTTATAGTTAAGTTGCAACAGAAATAGACAACAAAAGACGAGGATTAGACGGACCACACATGGCTATTACCCAAAGAGGCACAAACACACATGCACACACACAAAGAGATGCATGCGTGACAGGTCTAAGCTTTTGTTGTGCTTTGTCTGACAGCCGCAGTAAAGTAGTAATTGAGAGATTAGCTCTAAGGTGCTATCATGGCACTCCTTTGTTTGGCCTCTCCCATATTGGTCACACTGCACATTAGCAGCAGGCATGAGAAGGAGTCACACGCCGAGATAGTTTAGGTAGCTTGCCTTATTTTAGTTCTTTTGTATGAGCTGGTCCAAAAATATTATCCATGGTGAAGACACAGACAATGACATGCGGATACCTCGGTGGGCAGAGAGGCAGAATCACATTGTGTACACCTTTACTCAGTCACACTTCACTGTAATACACACACACACACAAAATAAAGAAGTACAGTAACTTCATTTTGAATCATTTGACCTCATGGGCTTGACAGGACTTATCCACGACAAACCTGACTGCAGCCTTATCCCCGCTGCCACTTATGCTTCTTTACAGTGTGCCAACGTCGAGTCAACAGAGTCATTTGATGTGGTTGCGGGGTGGAGGTAGGAGGAGGTATTTCTCACAGACCCTATGTGTTTACCCCCACCTAATCCCTGAGAAGTTCACAAGCGTGAGGAAAGTACTGGGAGATTTAGCTCACCTTCCAAACCTGCTCGGTTTGCCGCTCCCCAGTTTCCCACAGCCACATGGGACCCGGGTAATTTCTGGGAATTGCTTGTGAAAGCCATGGTTTTGTGATCGTAGGAATATGATCAGTGCAAAATAGATGGTAGTGCACCTATATGGAACAATCTGCAGCGGTCTGTTTATGCTATGGTGATGCTGTTCGTAAAAAATATGACGTCATCATGTGCTATAAAGCTCTAAATCTATTACAATATAATTACAATCTATCAATCAATCTATCGCAGTTCAAAGTGATTGCTAAATGCTACAGAGATCTATAATGATAAAATGTATAAATTAAACAAACCATCTTGTCCAGGCTGCAGGCCACTTGTTGTGTTTGGCCCTGAGTTGTGACAGTATGTCTGGTTTTTTTAAGAATTCCTGTCTTGCTTGATGTATCTTGCATCACTCGCGCAAATGAGTTTCAAGGTCGTGGTCAGACAGGAAAATCCAAAATGAGCATGCGGTCGGTCACAGTTACCTTGTTATACGGCCACAGCAAAAGCACATCATTCTGTTTTTCTCCTTCCCCTCACAATAAGTCACTGTCGTCCGAAGATGAGGCTCCCGAATGACGGTCCCGTGGCTCGCTGCCAGGCCGCAGAAAGATGGGCCCGATCCCAAAAAAACACACTCCTGACTGAGCCGCAGTCGAAACACTTTTCTTTGGCTGGTAATTGTGGCGAACAAAAAAGAAACCTGAAATGATCCATTATAGGCGCCTGGGCCCTTTACTCACTCTCGAGCATCCCACACTTTCAATTATGCATTGGCAAGAAGGGCTGATGTGAGTAAATGCTGAATTTACATTTACGTAGATCTGAAGTCATAAAAACCTCCTCAGTAATTCCTATCCCCTTTGGTTTTTGCCTTTAGGAGGCTGCCTCGCTAGCAAAAGGCCTTAAATAAGACCATTTAGTTGATAGAACACTTGCTTAAAATCAATTTATAGCGCAGCAGCTAACAGTGACTTGGATTTTGGCAGCTGACGGAGGCAAAAGTTTATCTGTGACAACTGGAAATGAATGTGAGCGATTTTACTGACTCCCAGGGGGAAAATGTAGTACAATCTAACAGGGTAGGAAACAGATAAAGAAATAATACATTCAGCAAATGAAGAAATGGTATTTAAAAGCTGTATTATAATGCCATATAAATACAATAACCACTGGTGCAGACAGAACCTGCTGAGGTAGGAGTGTGACTTTATAAGAGTTACGTTGACATATCTAGTCTGTCTATTATATGTCCTATAAGTACAGTTATTCATGCATAACATTGTACAGTAAATGCACGGAATGTATTATACTGTATTCTATGAACTATGTAGAACAGAATGCTGCAAACTACAACACACAGAATAGCATAATACTGAATTATCCAATACAAGGTGCAGAGTTTTTCCTGTAAAGTCCGGCCAAATGCTTCTCAGAGTAAGAACACTGTAGTTGTTGTGCAATAGAATTGGAACAGAAGGCCTTAAAGCTGTCAACACTTACATGTAACGTTAATACAATTACCGTGTAAATTAAGTTTTAAGTGGGCTTTACAGTGGTGCATCATGGTGGTCATACCATGCATCTGCAGTCTGCAATCCAAATGTGTATCGCTCTAAAGTGTGACCCCCCTTCCCTCTGATCTTGACTCATGTTTGCAGAAAATCCCGAATGCCTTTGGGAAGTTAGTTTTTTCAACAACGGTTCACATTGTAAGGTCAACGTCGCTGCCGGCAAAGCACACAGATTTAAACTTCAGCAACAGATTAAACATCAAATATGTAATCCTAACCGGGGAGGTTTGGAGATGGACGGTGTTCCCGCAGCCTCACACTGAGAGAGCCAACACTCTGCTGCCGCCGCCGCCTGCCTCGGCTCCCCTCGCTTTGCCAAAAGTCTCTCCCATTGCCCCTGATCTTAGCTGGAGTCTCTGTGTGCCTCGTGTTTGCCTATACTTCCCAAATCCCGAAGAGCAAACAGGAGCATGGGCAGATTAGCTTAATATCATCCTTGGCACTAAATACACAAAAATTAAATGTCATCCGTGTCCCAGGGTGTCGTCAAAATAAGAAAGTCAAACCGGGGCTGCCCTGTTTATATGTTATAGCGCAAAGGGCAACATTTCAATCCACAAATAATTACATATTGATGTTTGGAATCGATCTATCTATCTATCTATCTGTCTATCTGTCTGTCTGTCTGTCTATCTGTCTATCTATCTATCTGTCTATCTATCTATCTATCTATCTATCTATCTATCTGTCTATCTGTCTATCTGTCTATCTATCTGTCTATCTGTCTATCTATCTATCTATCTATCTATCTATCTATCTATCTATCTATCTCGTGATACACATATGTGATCCCATAATAAAGACAAAATGGATTTTAATCAATAATCTGGCCACTTCTTTGTGGATGGGCGAATAGGCAAATGACTGGGAATGAGAGCTAAAGCTAATAAGCAGGCCATCGCTAATCTTTTAAACAAACCTCCTCTCTCCCTATGTGGCCTCCTTTCTTGCATTATAAATAATGTATATTTTGCCAGCGTGCACACACACACACACACACACACACACATAACAACAACAACAACCCCCACAATGTCTCTTTTGACTTCTGGGTTGCCGGTAGAGTTCAATCTGGTCTTCAAACACATCTTATTTTCTGCCCTCCCCCAACCTTATTGGTTTACTTTAATTAGTGATATTGAAAGCAGGGGCAAATGGGGAGGGGTAGCGGCGGTGGTGGTGGTGGTGGAGGAGGAGGAGGAGGAGGGGATCGGGGTGGCGTAAATACTGAAAACAAACAAGAGAGCTGAATGGGAGGATGGCGGCGGGTGCAGTCCCGATGCCGCTGCGCAGACGGAAGAGGACACATGGTGTAAGCAAACACTCGTAATTGCATTAGATTCCCCTGGCACACGGGTAATCTAGCCTTCCCCTGTCCCAGAACACAACAGGACACATCTCCTGCCTCCCTCGCTCTCTTTGTCACACTCTCTCCTTTTGCAAATTATTAATGCAAAACCTACAGTACAGTCATTGATCATTCAGCAGGCGTCATAGAGGACTAATTATCATTTAGGACATTGAGGTGTGGAGTGTCAGCGAGTGTGTGCTCACAGATTCACTTTGCCTGTGTGTGTGTGTGTGTGAATGCATGCATAATTGTGTGTGTGTGTGTGTGTACGCGAGCATGCGTGCATCCCATTAAACAGTTGTCCTGTTTGATATTTCATTCCTCAGCTCACATGTCTTGAGAGTATGAGCAAACATATTTGCTTGAATGGGATGTTGCCTGAGCAAACGGGGAAAATCTGGCCTTGATATGAATATCAGTGACAGTCGGTGATAATTGGGATGGGATGTTTTGATCCTCGTCGAAGTGTCCGGCGCACAGAGACCTCAGAAAGTGACACACAAAGCCTGATATTATTTTTCAAACGATTTGGTGTTGACTTTTTTCTCAGCCCTTCTGTTGACAGCCCTTTTTTTATTCCGAGCATTCTGCTGGAGCTGCAGAAACCACAAACGCCACTAGGTGGTGATGTGATTATCCGCAAGAACCACCAGATCCACACATCCACATTATAAATACTCCAAGCTAATACTATCAAATCTTTTTAAAACATTTGTTTGCTACTGCAAATACGCAGAACTTTTTAAAGAGTTAGTACAACAAAAAAGACCAGATTGCCATGTTTACTCGAATTTAGCTTGTTAATCAAAATTATTCTTTGTCTATTATTCAAGTGCTTATGTATTCTCTATTTTGACAGAACTCTAGCTTTACATTGATATTTTAGAGATATTCCTCTTGTATTTTTCAGCATTAAACTGCTGCTTTTAACCAGGCTAGTGAAAGTAACAGCAAAACAAGCTGCAAATCCTATTATTACAAACATTACACGTGAGGAGACAAACAGTCAGGAGCGAAAGCATCACAGGCACCGCGTCTCAGCAATCGATAGCAAATAATTTCTGTCCCTGTGGAATGAACTGCATTATGATTAATAGGGAAAGCACTGCTGATTCACCATTAGTGCGGGAAAGTGGTGCAAGAGGCCGAGTCAGGTCATCAGGAACGTTAATGAAGGGACGGTCGAGGAAAAGTCTCAGATCTCCGATGGTATTTAGCGGATATGTGAGGCTTTGAGGCAAAGCCACAGTGCCAGAGGGTTTAAATTTGTGTGGCCCCGGGGCCAGTGTAACAGAAAATAAACAATGCTTCCCAGTTATTAGGACTTTATTAAGGTACACTAAGTCCCCAGCCTAGATGGGGTTTATGCTTGACAAGAGGGCCCAGTAACAATTCCAGTTGTGGATTTTGATCCACCCGCAAAGGCTAAAAGTGGTTGCATCAGTGCCAAAAAAAAATGAATATACTTCATGACAAGACAGTTTCCTGTGCTGTGTGCGTTGCTTCATTAAAAATAAGCAAAGAAATAGCACAACACGAGAGATTGCTCCATCATTTAAAGCTGACTGATTATGTTTGTGTTATCAACTCTGCAGTGCACACAATTAGCTCCTATTGACCGCCCTTATAATCACTACCGCTCGGATTAGGAACTACTGCCCGCACAAAATGCTCCACGTCTAATGACTGACAAACAAACAACCAGGAGAAGACAGGGGGGGAGAGCGGCGGGAACACCCACCGAGTTGCTTTTAAAGTAATATCCCCTAAGCCCTGGACACCCCAACAAAGTCTGTCTTGTCTAACCTGGATACCTCACCTGTTGGGAAACAGCCAAATGGCCCAGAGTAATCCCTCATCCCCAGGGTACTGGAGGAAGATTTACCCACCCCAGAGCTCCGTCCTGCCCTGACAAGTTGGAACACCCACAGCCACCACCTGATATTGGTTTCAGGGCATTTAGTTTAGCCAAAATGATTTTAAATAGAGCTCAAAAGGAGAAAACAAAGATTGCAAAGCTAAATAGCACAGAACATCGAAAAGAGCTGCAAAAACACACATTTAATGAAGATTAACTCTATTAGGAGCAAAAGGAGCAGCATAAATACATTTATCTTTAGGCAGTAACATACCTAGGTGTTGGGCAAATATAACATGACTTTGTGTGTGGCAGAACAATAGGAGTATATAGGGAGATGGGAAGCTGATTGATTTTAGTGAGTGTCCATGTCCCACCCGGTTCCACAACACCAAGGCCTCGTCTCCCGGCTTATTAAGAAGACAGGTTTAACGCTGCAGAACCAGGCCGCACAGGGATCAGCACTAATTGGGCCGTTTCAAGGAGAGTTTTGAACCGGAAAATGTTGCTCAATGATCAGCGACAGCGTTGCTCTTTGAAACGCGATCAGCGTTACAAGGCATGAGAGAGAGATTTGCCTGATGTGATTCATTTTTTTGTCGTCAGGCTTGAAATCTGCGGCTTTACGAACATGTCGGAGGCAAAGTGCTGCATTTTTAAAAGCTAACAACAGGGATATAAAGGAAGAACTGCCTTTGCCTGTGCAAAGTCTGCCTGTTCACGTCGTGCTGGGTTGTGGGTCTGTTTCCTTGTGAATGCAGTGGAGGGGTTCGTCCACCGGGGGGAGCAAGGTCGCACTAATTCTTGCCATTGTGTGAGTCTGAGGAATTTTCTGGCAAAGCTGAAAACCGAGACAGATCATTCAAAAAGACGTTTTCATTTTCAAGTGTCAGGCTAATATTCAGATCAGCACATTGTAAATTTAAATTTGCTTTAAATCTATTTTACCATTTTATATTTTACTATTTATATTTACAATTTTCTAACCAGTTACTTTGCAATGTTTTGCCCCACTTTCCACACAGATAGTGAATCAGCATCTTCTGCTTGGACTGCAGACAGATTACATAGTCACACAGTACAAATTACAATCAGACAGAATAGCAGAACTTAAAATTTTAGCTTTGATCTACAAATATCATAATGAAAACCTTTTTTATATAATCTGATTTTAAATTTCAACAAAATAAATTAAAAAATTAAATTATTAAAATTACTACTACTACTACTACTAATAATAATAATAATAAATAAATAAAATAAATTTAAAGTATCTAGTTTGATGAGACAATAAAAGATAGTAGAAGAAGGTAATTTGATATGATATTAAAAAAGGTCACTTTACCTCATTGTACCACAAATACTGTAGCTTTGACATCAGTATTTTATTTTTCCTCTACATGCAAATGATAATCTCTTTTATGTTTTGGTCATATTTCCTATAATGTTTGCATCTATATTTTTCTCCTATAACCTAAATCGAAGGAAGTTGTTGTTTTATTTCATTTAGTTAATTGTTTATTTATTTATTTTTAGTTTGGTTTATATAGGAGCAATTTCTGTTACTTTTTTTTATGATTTTAGATGAAAACGTAGCAGAATTAATGGAAATATGAATCTGGAAGCGACACGTGTTCAGAGCGCAGACTAGAAAGGGTTAGCGTCAGTTAACATCGGCTGTCGGGCTGCTATATATAACTGGCAGCCTCTCCGAGTCATTAGTCCGCCTCTTATCTGCCAACTGCGGCGCATCAATCATGTGACATGTGCATTTTCTAGCTTTTAAATAATATCCAAACTGTCGTGTTCTCAGTTTGTTTCAACACTTCACCTCTGCTGAGATAAGAAACCGGAGAAGCATTTAAATGGAGCCTGTTCAGTCTGTTACAGTAGAAGTTATTCGTCTTGATTAGCGTGGAAAAAAAAAAATCACGGGCTCCTTTTATAATTTGTCTTCTTCGACAAGCCGTTTTCAGATTGCGTGTTAGTCAACGCATGTGCATCAACACTGCCCGAGCAGAATCTCAGCTGACTTACATCTGGACTTTATTTTGGTCGCAGCCAGTGTAAAATTGATTTCCTTTCAGAGATTCTTCCCTTGCACTTTTAGTTCATTTGGACATTTTGTTTGTTTTGATTTGAATCCCTTAAAATCCCCCCTTTTCTCCCTCTCTCTCTCCGCTAAGAGTAAAATAACTTATTAACTTAAAAACAATAATTTCCCATGAGCATCTCCAACGGGCGCTCCTTGCCAAGACGTTCTCTCTCATCCACAATATTTCTTTGAGCCTTAATTAACAGAACGAGGATTTAGTGTCCTCCAATCGCATCGCTCAGAGGACAAATTTGAACCTTTGCTGCTCTCCAAAAGAAAATGAGTGGGTTTGAACCGAGAGCCAGAACATCTAAGCGTAATTAATGCATCCTCGCTGCCAGAGCTCTTCATTGTGTAACATTTTTGAAAACACAATATTGCACGCGTGTGTCTCCGTCAGTGGTGTGTGTGCTCTGACCTGATGCTGTCAGGTGGTCGTCCCAGCATGAGGGCTGCTTTATGTTCATGCAATAAGGCTTGATTTTGGTATTGAATGTGTATATAATAGACGATTTGTGCTAGTATTAAGAAAATAGTTTTTTGCAGGGTTGAAACACCTGTAAATCCACATTTAGATTATAATGCATAGCTATAAAACTCCCCATGTAAGCCACGTAAATTGTTTTAAGATCCTCATGTTTCGAAGCCGGGTCATGACCTCCACTGAAAAATGGGGAAACTTGTTAGCATGCAAAGTTTCTAAATAATGACTCTGCACACTGTTTTGGCTCCCGTTTGACACTCCCTGTCAGTATGCTGAACTGACATTCATTTTTGTGAGTGGCTTTTGTCAACACAGTCTAATTTTTTGAAACCCCACCTGATAGGTTACGTTTCTGGGGTCTTTATCAGAATCAGAAATACTTTATTGATCCCCGAAGGGACAATGTCTATGTTACAGTTTCTCCCACTCAAGGTTGGAATATCAACAATACAAAATATATAGATAAATATAAGTACAAATATGAACTAAAGATATAAACATAAGTGGAAAAATATGACTTAAAATATAAACTTGTTCTTTTAAGTCTTCTTTTAACTTGCTGACAAACCATTATTTGCTATAAACATAAAGGATTAAAGGGCACAATGAACCTGCAAGACTCCAAACAGGAGTTTTACATAAACTGAAATATGGAAAGAACATACAGACATAATTGGAGGTTTTCCACCTAGTTTACTGAAAACAATCAGATGTGGCTGTGATGACAGCCTGATATCACTTCACCTCCATTCTGAAATGTCGCCCTGCTGAAATATTTTACCAAATTTTACCCAAAAACACAACATCAAAGATTCAGCTGCACTTTAGCAACAGGTTCATATCAGGGTTAAAGAAGGCCCGACTAAGTTAAGACAACCAGCGAGTTGTGTCTCAGCTGTTTGGTAAGGATGCACTTAAAACGTACTGCGACAAACACATCCTAAAATCATCATCTTTCTCCATTACAGGGCCCATTCCCTGACCACATGATTCATCCAATGAGGTCTCAGTAAAGTCATGTGACCTGACAGCAGGTATGAGGGTACGCTAGAAGAAACTTTGCATTTGCCTATAATAAATCAGCTTAACCCTATAATGCCGTGGGTATCAGATTTGATACACACATTTCTGAGACTTATTGCGTCACCATATGGTAAAAACCTTGTCTAATGACGGATAAAGATACAGATGCTACAGATGTAAGATTTTGTTACTGCCTGAATTGCATATAACGCCTGATGTATCAAAGATGATACAAACAACAAAACACATATACAAATAATTTTTGTTTATTTATTCTTTACATTTTGTTAAAGGGCCAAATAAAGACGTCAGATTCCAAAGATTGGAATCTTCCATTAATTCTTGAGTCAGACATTACAGGGTTAATTGAAAAATCAAGCATCGTGCTGGTTTTCACCCTAGTTTCCTCGACAAATGTGGTCAAGGAGCAGAGCTGGCTCGCCCATCAGGCAATATATACAAATGCTAAGGGTACCGTGGCCTTCAGGGGGCGCCACAAAATCGGGAAAAAATTCATCTTCAGTATAATTATATTAAAACTAGTTATTACTATCAACTCTTAAAATGGAAGAGCTCACATTGATTCAAATGTAAAGCAACGCCCAATTACAACAATGCTATTTGATTTCTTTTGTAAGCCACATTGGGTCGGGCTGGTTCTGTCAAGGAGTACTTCAAGTGTTCACGAAGAACGTCGTTAGGAAGGCTTTTACGTTTTAATGCAGAAAAATAAACCCGTTTTTAAGGTGTTTTTCATTCAAGCAGGGAAGCAGCAGATGGATTCAAGAGCGCGTTCCAACTTTATTTGGAGTAAAACCTGAGAAGATTACCTTATTGTCTCTCTCGTTTACAAAAAAAAAGGCCTGACAAAATTGCTGTCAAACTCACAAAAGCACTGAGCTGAAATTGCTGAGTAGGTCAACGACAACCTGAGTCGAGCTTGGATCAGCAAAACATGCACACATCTTTATTTCATTTGCTTCGAAAACATTCTTATTATGTTGTATACTCAGTCTTCAGCATATCAAAATTACTTACTGAGGTCAAGTCGAACCCACTGCTGCACATCTAATGGGCCCGCTAAACACATGGAAAGTACAGCGTTGCTACATGCATGTGCTTTTTGTTTGTAGTGACAGCAGATTCTGTACAGGTTCCAGGGGGTTTCCAACGATCTTATACCGGTACGTGTGGTTACATGGGGAAGCGAGCGGGGCTTAACCTTCAAAGGACTGCGTCGGCTATTGTGTGTAATTAAGATAATCTGAGGGGGTTACAGTTAAAATGGAGCCTTTTCAGCGCTGAGGCCGACTTCTGTGTCAACAGCGAATTCAGACAATTTGATTTCTCATTAATCTGAAGCTGCATCAACAGAGCCGAGCAGTTTAAAGGCAAAAACATTCCCTCTCAGTGTTTGCTCAGCGGTCCGTATGTTGCAGGTAATTCACTGGATGCAGCATAAAGTAGAGTAAAGCATCTTAATGTGCTATAATAGATCCAAAGCTGACTGAAATCTCAACATTTTAGACAGACATCATCTCATAAAACATGGGTGGATTTTGTAGTCCGACGTGGCTGAATATCCTCCCAACAGTGGCAGTGTTTGCTCTTTTGTGATGTAATGCATCCTTCTGTTGTACGTTTGGAACCACGGAGTTCATTCAGACTTCAGGAGTGATGGAATACAGTAAAATAAAATAGATAAATATGCAACAGTACGTGTGCACATAGAAGTTTGGCAGCATAAGAATTTCTCATGCTGATTTGTGTTGCCTAGTGATTGAACTGAAAGTGGCTTTTATTTTGGTTGTCAGGAGTTTTCCACATTTTTTTACTTTGAAAGCACCCTGTCCAGTCGAAGAGCTAGCAGGCAGCTGGTTATTTAGTTTATTTAGACGATAAATCCAGCTAATGTTCAACACTACTCAAAGCAGCTCCTCTACAACTTCATAATGATGTCAGTCATTGCTGTTCGGAGATTTGCCACCGTTTGCAATGGAAGGCCTCGCTAACCATGGTGGTACACTGACAAATTCAACACTCACTCACCCACCTACTCACTGACTTGCTGCTATTTCAGCGTGTAAGAATATACAAGTGTCGCCGCTACAACCAGACAGTCAGACCCTCAGCTGTTGATTGAGGAATCGCTAGTGAAATGGGACGTCGCCAATTCGGAAAGGTGCGGAGATGGAGATGAATAGCTCCGGAGTTCTTCGGCATTACTGGGGCATGTCGCCCAGCGGGAAGCCTTTCGGATACAAGCGGACAAAAAAAGAGAGTCGCTGCTCGCGGAGAGAGGATGAGGGATAGCAGCCGCTTTCTGACGACAGGTAAAAGACGCAGCTGACACAAACTGTCAGCCAGCTCCCAGGGAGCACTGGGGCTGCAGATTTGCAGTCTGGCATATTGGCACAGTGCTATTAGCCTGAGCAGCAGAAGGCAGGGTACCTAAACCCCTGCAATGCTGAGAAGGAAAATCTATGTGGCTATAATTAAGTCGACTGAAGAAAATATTAATGGCTATCAACGTGTTCTTCACGCTCGGAGCAATTTGAATCAGTCTGCTTTGGAGGTGCTCTGTCATCAGGCAAAGTCCTGCCAGCAGAGGCCTAAGTACTGAAAAACTGACTGTCAGATAGGGTTTTTTTCATGTCTGATTTGATTCATATTTAAAAACAGGACATGTTCACATCATTAGTTTGTTAGTTTAATGAGATATAAACACTTAAAAAGGATGAGCTTTACCCAAGACTAGTTTAACGCTCACTGACCAAACTAAAGACTCCCTAAATACATCTTCCTTCACAGCAGACTTCCAACCTTGACCTCAGGTCCTCTCTGCTGCACAGCTTAGGCCGCTGCACGTCCTCCTTCCACTCGTGCACGTGTAAAAATAACCACTTGCAAATGCTCGTTTTCAAATTGCTAATGTAATGATGCGCAAGGCGGATAATGAGCGCTGGCACTTGACCAGCCATTGTTGCTCCGGACATTTTAGTATTTGTTTGGCAGCAGCTCCAGTCTCTCAACAGGCCCTTAATCAACTGTAGATCCCTCTGAGGAACAATGGCATTGTTGAGCTAGCACATGTAGTCCACGGGGACCGGAGCTGACATTTGTTTTAGGTTGGAGTGACCCTCAAGAGCGCACCAACACGGATGACATCACATGATGGATGATGCAGGTATGCAGCCTTCATGTGACGGCGAACTAAGAAATATTTGGCACTGACATGTGGTTTTGAACATCGAGCCACTTTTCATTGAATCTATTAAGTCTTTAAGCAAGCTTCTTAACAACTGCAAACAAGTGTTTTCGGGCAGGGTGGCTCATATGTGTACATATTCTCTGGGATAAAGATGAATTATTTAGAGAAAACATGGTGCTGCCTGTTTAAATATGACAGTAAGTGCAAAGAAAGAATCTAACTCCCTTCACCGTATCCCTTTGAAATGCATCAAATTACTGAGGCGGGATTTTCTATTTCTGTCTGTCACTGAGGTTTTAAGTAAATGAACTAGCCATATATAAGAACAGAAGGAAAATGTCACACATATGAGGGTATAATTCTAAATTCTAAATGTACAGCTCTGTTTTTTCAGCTGTAGTTTGCCTTTAACACATTCAAAAATGAAATAATTCATATATATGCATGATATCATGTAACCTCATTACATGTTACTTTTTAATATGAACACACTTTGCCCTGATTTAGAAAAAAGAAAGAAAAAAAAGTGGTGGGGATCCAATTTTGTGGGAAACGGGAGTTAAAATCTTGACCCTCCAGTTAAGGGACAGCTTCAAAATGAATCTAAACTCAATAAAGATACAAAGTACCTTAATTGAAAGCTGCTATTTGTGGTACATCTGTCAGATTAAAACAATGTTTTCCCGGATCTAAAAATCTATCTTTAACATGTTACAGAAGAATGTGCTTGGCACCCCGTCCGCCCAGCCGAAGGAAGAAGTGGTAAAGTTTCTCCAGTGTGGCTGTACGAATTTGCAGAGGGATTCCGTGAAAGTCTGCTGTCTACAAACTCAGATGATGATCGAGATTAGACGTCCCACCTGTGTGTGTGTTTGTGCACATGCGCACAGTTATACGTCTGCGGAGGCATACATTCGCCCATTCATAATTAAATGCGCATTTTAAATAATAAACTACCTCACTATATAGTCTGTTGTTTATATTTATTTATATTTTGGACACTGTTGAATTGATAAAATTGCCAACCTTTAAAAACCTATAATGACAATGTGAAAAAAAAAATGTTTAAAGACATTTTATTTATTTTACTTTAATCTACTAAAAAATTAAAATCTCTCTCTTGCAAATGCGTTCAGACACTTAATTCAGCACTTTGTAGGAGTGCATTTGGCTGTAATTACAGCTTCAGGTCTCCTTCTACAAGCTTTGCACACCTGGATTTGGACAGTTTATCCCATTCTTCCTGACGGATCCTTTCAAGCTCCGTCAGACCAAACGGGACGCGTCTTGTCACCCGCCATCTTTAGGCTGGAGCAAAATATCATTTTGATTATCCATCTTCAAAATAAAATATATTTAGAAGTTTTACGAAGAAGAGAATTGGATTTCGTGTCTTTCTCTCGGTGCCCTAACTGCAGGCTAAGTGTCAATCCAGTTCAAATATCTTGCGCAGGTGTACCAAGAGCCAAGAGATCCGTCGTCAGCCCTGCGTATATAGGCTGTGTGACTCTATGCATCTGCGCCCAACTGTAGAATGTGGAGGAGAGACTCGAGTTGAATCAGGCTGATCGCCCAATGCAATAAATGCCCCGTTGAAAAAACCTTTCTCCGCTTATGAACAGCATACAAGTCGATTTGCTTCATAGCTTATATTATGCCATCTATACAAAATGTAGCATGCATCACTCTTATTTTTATTCTAGTTTATTTCTTTACTCCTCAACTGTTACCTTATTTTTACTTTTTCCTTGACTACTGTGCACAGAGAGCTAAGATTCACCCGAGTCAGATTCCTTGTTTTCGTGAACAAACTTGGCCAATAAAGTTGATTCTAAATCCAAAAAGCCCTCTAGTGTATATCAAGAATGCTTTGGAATCTGTAAAAAATAAACCAACAGCCTTTTTACATTTGAAAACAACACACATAGTTGTCCATTTTACAACATGTGTTACTCCCATGTAGATTATGAAATGTGGAAAATTCTGGAATAATTAATTTATGTGTGCTTTATTGTGGACAAAATGGGTAAGAATAAAGTGATGTCTGCTTGCTACGCCTTTAAACTTTGCACTTTGACATTTTAGAGTGCAGAAAATACCAGAAAAACACTGTTGCAGTCCTTATTTTTCATTAATGAATAAAAAACTATCTGTGATTTATGATTTATTTTATTGGGAATGCATTATCTTGATAATGTATAACTGAATATATTATCTTATTAGGCCTAGTAGGCCAAGTTTCCATCATAGCTAAACACTCACATACAGTCTGCAGATGGTTTTTACCTGTTATGATGTGAACATCAGCATGTTTTATTGTGAAGGAACCATTATATACAGTTCATTGGAGATTGTATTAGAAGTCCAAGGGTCAAATGTCAACTGCAAGGAAGTGCACCAATCCAGCACCATGGATAATCTCGTAAGAATCCACAATTTGAATGTTTTTAGCGCCATTGTTAAAGATAAAAATCAAGGCAGAGTCGAGCGTGCACCAGTGATAAATAGTGCATTTTGTCTTTGAGCTCTATTTGCCAGCTTAAACGAATAAATCATATTGTGAGTGCCAGACATACAACTATGGAAATATTTGGCTCCTGCTTTGTGAAACAAAATGGCTTCTCCTTTTTCCTCACAGTAAATACAGAAAAGAAACCTCAAAACAAAACAGTCGAGAGGATAACCATTGATCCCCATCTAAGCCACGCTCAATCACACTTAAACGGGGCGGCTCTTCCTACCAGAGGAACCAGAACAAACCTTTAAGTCGACAGCTAATGCCCGGTTTAGTCCTCTCTCTCTCTCTCTCTCCCTCCCTCTCTCTCCCTCTCTTTTCTTTCCCTTCCTGAAAACTGCCATGCTACAACTTAATACCAGACGAGCTCACGCTGGGCGGCTGGGAGGTGCTAGCGAGGCCTGACTCTGCGCACTCAGCCTTCGCCTTTCCATTTTGTTGTCGCCATTCTTCATCTCGCCCCCTCCGATTTCTCTTTTGTGGGTCACCGAACCCCGGGATAAAGTGTGTCTGCTCCACCTCCTGATCCTCGGTCGCCAAACACCGAGACCACCACGCCGCAACTGGAAGATGACATTTCCACACACACCCCATACACCCCCACCCCCACCCCACACCCCCTCCCCTCCTTCCCTTGTCTCCCCTAATCCAATCAGCAAGGCCTGAGTTTTTCTAATATACTGGCAGTCTCATACTCTGACTTTATCCCTGCAGCTGTGCCGGACCGCTCATTGGCAAGATTAGGGCCTCTGCAACTCCTCTGATCATGTATTTCAATATGAATGGGACCAATAAGGGGGTGGATTACGGCTTAGTTACTTTAGAAATCCAAGGCCCCCCTTTGATGGCCCCGGGTTTGAACGGCAATGGCAGAACCCCGCCTGGTCTGCGTGGCGTGGCTGCAACGCCACCTGGCAGTCAAATGTTTGCTCATATGCGCTCATTAAACAACACCACACTGGCACTGTGGGTACTGACTGCAGGCCCGATGGCGAGCCTTGGCCGCAACCAGATGGCACCGTCACCAGCATGCCAGGTGGGGTTCGTCGCTGCCACTCGCGAGATGCCTCATGGACGGAGGACGCGGGGGGGGGGGCGGGGGGAGTTTTGGGGAGGTGTGGGAGGAAGAGAGGCGTGTTGCCAAGTAGGAACAGAGTAAACAAAGACACATTCCAGTTACCTTCCTCGCTTTCTTCCTCTGTCTTCATCACTCCGTTCCATTTCTGCAGACACTTGCACCTACAAGTAGAATTATCTCTATCGCCTGCATGAAGTGCAACTGAATTTGCCTCCAAACACTACAAACCCACACGTTGAGGTGTCTTGAGAGCGGCGGCCCCACCACAGCAAAGCCTCTAAGGGGGCTTTTCATTAGTTGTCGAGGCCAGTGTCTTCTTCTAAGCTAGCCCTCCTGCCCTTGTGCCTTGGGGCCCTTTTTTGTGTGAAGTGCTAGAGGTGATTAATATTTGTTTTCCCTCCTCTGCGGGAGAGGAAGACCCAGCTGATCCGCCGCGACCCCTCCTTAATCCCCAGCAGGTCGACCTGGTCCCTCCGTTCCTTTCGTTCTTCTTTTTTGGTTCGCGCCTCGGAGGGCAACTACCCCCGTAGTGACACTTGAGTTGGAATCGGGAGATCACCGGGACTATTTAATGCTCATGTCGAGTTCAGAGCTGAGCCACGTTGACAAGTGTCTTTACGAGCGGCAGTGAGTTTTTATTTGCCGTGATATTGTTCTTCTGACACTTGTAAATATCGTCACCAACTCAGGTGGCATTGAGTGCGACGTTTACTGCAAACAAACCAGAACCAGGAGGAGGTTTGCATGAACAGATACTTTTTTTTTTTGTTTGGTGCAGTTGGAAGTTTATTTGGAAATGCTCTTAAATTAGGGATGCAATGTTCAAAACCAGCTCACATACTGGCCCCTGCATGGTAAAATACTGCTCCCCAGGTAGTTTGGGCGGTTCAGACAGGTGAAGGAAGTATCTTCCTCGCAGAATACAGGAGGATATCCTGAATGAATCAGGCAGCGATGGCCAGGTTGAGGGGTTTTGAGGCTTTGTTGAGGCCAGTGGAGGGGGTGTCTTGAAGGATTGAGTGGCTTGCGGGGTCTATTGAGGACTTGATCCTGTTGACAGATATACTGCTCCCTTTGTGACCACATGGCTGTGATGGAAATGGCAGGTGCAGTATGGGTAGCCAATGGGAAAAAAAAAATCCTTTCTAGCGTTGTGTTTCAGTGGTTGTAAAAACACAGCTGTTTTCAGCTTTCTGAACCGGCTGCGTGCTCGGTTTCCAATTCTCTCCAGCTCCTTGTTGCCTTGTTGGCGTAGTCACTAAACTCGCAAACACAGTCTTATGGTCTTAGCTCTTTATAAGAGCTTTAGTTGGGAAAATGTACAGATCAGTATTAACGATCAACACTGTTGGATGAAAGCTCTTAGCAACTGGCTCAAAACCGGCCTCAGAGTAACTGATAGTAATGGGAAACTGCTTGGCTATTTAACACATACACATATTAACACAGAACAAGAGAGAACAATTCAGTTGTGGATGAACTAAAAGGGAACTGGTATATCATCAAAAATATAAGGTATTCAAATTACCGTACACACACAAATGACAAAATAACTTTAAAATATTAGAAGCGAAGCAAACAATATGAATATTTTTAAAGTGGCCTTAATTTATAAGATGGTAACTTATTTTTATCATCTAATTATGTAAGTCCTAAACCTTTTACACTGATTGAAAAATACATGACAACTGTTTTCCTCAGAAAATAGATGCAGCAAAAGAACAAATAATTTCATCACTCAAATTACAAAGGGAAAAAAAGTTAGATATTAAGTCTAATTGTAAAGAAAAAAAACTTATTTCCTAACTAATTAGCTATTTTATTTTCATCTTTTAAATTTATTTTCTCGAAACGGCGGATTATTTACACTGAAATGTTGAATGCTAAATTACAAAGTGAATAACTAAACACATAAAACAGCATTTATTTTTTATTTTTCATCAGAGATCTATGCATTTAACTGATAAAAATAAATAATGTTGCTTGTCATTTTTGCATTGCATGTGTCATAATAAATTACATTTTCAAATTATCGGTCATAGCTAGAAATTGAGAAGTTAAAAAGAAGTGTGAGAAGTGAATTTGTCGTGTGTGAATGTGTGTTACTCAATTATGTTTCCTTTAAAATTCCATTAAAACCCAATGGAAAATTATTTAAATATTTTTTTAAAATGCTGTACATGTAGATATATAAACATGATTTTTTTAAATTTCTGACAGCCATTTGTAGATTCCTTTGTTTTTTTTTTTTTCATCTGACAGCGCTGTGCCTGACATGGTCCAGTCAGCTCTGTGTGGGAGTGTGTTCAGTGGGAGAAGCGAGGCTTTTAGCTCTTTATGAAGTTGTCTAATGAGTGGCGCCAAATGCCACAACTCCTCCACAAATTACTTTCCTCTGCTGCTGCTGCTGCTGCTTCTGACTCTCCCACCTTTTTTTTCGCTTCTATTTTCTTCTTGTCGACACCTTCAGGCGCTGCCTTCTCCTGGGACGAGCCGTCAAACATCTCAGTACATTTCCATCACACACTTCTCGCTCTGGAAACGCATGATGATGAAATCTGACCACGGGGCTCATTACAGGCAAATTTGTCACACAGGACAGAGAGTTAATTTGTTGGATAAGGAACCACCTCACAGATTAAATGTAACAGTATTATGTTTAAAAGCAGCACTGGGTGGAGATCATTATGACAACAACAAAGGCGAAAGACAAAGATGCAGTACAGGGTGTGTTTTAATGAGTTTGATAGGATTAAAGTCTTTGATAAACACTCTACTAACTACTGGGCTGAAATTAAGAAATTAAGAGATATTAAGAAGATGTGAGCAAAGGGGAAAAACACTGATCAGAAAAATGTACAATGTTTTAATAATTCTCCAAAAACACAAAAAAAAATACAGAAGCTGAAACAGAAAACTTGTGAATTCAAATTCCACATACAAATATGATTTTTTAAATAGTTAAAAGTCTAATTTTAAAATATATATATATCTTCACTGAACTGGTCAAATACACTCTCCTCTTTGAAGATTTATGACAAACACCAGAGCAGAATGATCTTAAAATCCTCGGTGACACCAAGGGGGGGACCTGAGTAAGACAATTGTTGACACCCTGCCAATGAAATATAAAAGCACATTATTCTCTGTGGATTCCAGCATCGTGACAAATAAACTGACGGTGGAGCCCTGATCTATGCCACCACGGTGTTCGCTGTCACTTTTTCACTTCCTCGAACACGTAGCAATCGTACCTGCTCATCGCAGTGGGGCTTCGCTGATGAATGACACTGTAGTGTGCTGCGCCTCACTACGGGGCCATTTGTGGGGAGATAAGAGAGACTTCCTGGATTAAGGAGGTAGTTGAGGTACATCTCCAGAGAGCCTGTTTGTTTGGGTAAGACAGCTCCTTCATTACTGCAAAACTGTGGGAGGCTGGGAAGCCAACCTGTCTCCGAGATAGCGCGGGACGGCTGCCAAAATGTACTTAACCAGACTGAAAATGCAACCCACTTAGCCTCGACGCCTCTAATATATTACCACGAGTTGCGCGCGTCTCTCACAATGTGCACAGTTTGATGCGGTGATCCTGTGTGGATGGAGACATTCTCACTGTGTATCACGTATCCCGTGTCAGAAGGTGTTCGACTTCACACTTTTGATGTTCGGCTTTTTACAGGAGTATTTTTTTTTTTTGCTTTGTGGGTGGCCCAGCATGACCCGGCAAAGGGAATGAGTCCCGGCATTAAAATGAATGAGTTCCTGATGCCAGTGTCACTTTGAAAAACACAAGCTGACCATCGTGTTTTGATCCGAGCTCACAGGATTACACTCGGAGCAGTCGTGCGGGCCTGTCTCCTACAGAATAAAATAAAATAAAATAAAAAAGAACACACTGGGGCTAAAACATTATGCTTTGCTTGCACATTTCTTCTTGCCAAGATGTTTATTACTTATTTTTTATGCATTAAAAGTTTTATTTATTACATATTTCAGCATTGTTGTGCTTCCCGTTAGCACCACTCCACATATTTGCAGGAGGGACTCACTTAAACTTGTCTCTGCAGCAATTATTTGATTTTTTTTTTTTCGTTTTAGGTCTGTTTTTTTGACGAATTGCTGCCATGGTGGATTCAATCACGGACATCATGAGCCCTTCTCTTTACATGTCGGCGTCTCTGTTAATAAATAAAAAATAAGAAAACTCCACTGGGGTGTATTATAACAAACAGTCCGGTAATTAAAAGGTAAAGGAGCCTCACATTTAAGAGGCTAAAACAACACATCATAAATGAATTTCCAGCTAATCTGTTGACTGATTAATCCATTAAGCATATCTTTGTCTACTGGTTATGCTACGGATGAACTCCCATGAAGCAGCGCGTAGAAGTTCAGAGCTTTATTCAGTTGGGTTCCACGCAGAGCCGACAATGAAGAAATGCCTCTAACAGGTGACAACAAAACAACTTTCTCTTCTCTCCGTTAGCTATCTAGTCTCCTACAGACTTATAAAACTGTTTGAAAAAGGTGACGCTGCACAAAATGACCTGTTTTTATGGACAGAAACTGAAAAAGGAAAAAAAAGCATTTCAAAACTTTTGCAAAATAAAGTTTAGGCACTCAGAGCACTTGGTTAGACACCGGGAATATATGGGTCCTAGTTAAATATTTAGGCAGTCAATGGTGTTTTGTTTACTTCCTTTCTTTCTTTTTTTAACATTTAATTTGCAATCTTTGCCAACCTTTAATCAAAGTGCTAAAACTCAGGACATGAACCTCTTTGTACAAAAAAACAAAACAAAGCGTAACCCTCCATTCATTGGACAAAACGTTGCAGCTGAACATAATCCAGACAGCAATTACCGCAAAAAGCACATGGCAAAAAACAAGCAGTACACTCAGTAGCAACCTACTGATAACTCTGCTTGGCCCTTTTCAGTGAATATCTATTATATCCGAGCCTATAGGACCTGGTTGCATATCTGTTCAGTGCTGCTGTGCTGATATGCTGCAGTGCTGTGTGAGGCCTCTTGTTGCCCCAGTGGCGGTGAAGGGGGAATTAGATGTAGTGTTGTCTGAGTCCCTGTTAATCCTCAGCTGATTAGTGGAATTCTCATCAAGGCTCCTTGAGAGAGAGAGAGAGAGAGAGTGCGTGGAAGAGAGGCCCGACGAGAAAGAGCAAGAGAAAAGGGAGAGTGGGAGAAACAAGGCGACCGTGGAGTCGGACAGAACCCCCCTCGGCTTCCTAGCTTCCCTTCAGTCGGTCGCCCCCCTGCCACGGACCACAGGCCTGCATCTCCTGTGGCCAATAAGATCTCAGGCCCTCGGGTCACCTGGCTCACCGACTAATCCCAAATCTGCCTTGTAGATTAGCACTTTCCCACTCACAGCCACTCTAGCCCAAGCCCCGGCAAATCCCGAGGTAAATGTCGGAGCTTCCGGTAAGTGGGTGAGCGCGGCGTCGTGCAGTGGATTAAGGAGAATAGGATAATATTTACAAGCCCATTGCCAGTAGTGATAAGGCTGAGGATAAACAGTAATGGTTCGTCTTCAGCCTCTTTTTCTCTCTCTCTCTCCCTCTCTTGTCAAGGCGAACAGTTAAATCTCTGAATCCCTGCGTACAGTCGCTGACATTGATGTGCTAAATTACTCAGCTGTGAATTAGCTCATGTCACTCAGTGAGCCTTATTCCTGCTTAAATGATGACATCGGTAATTTCTCAAAAGAATATTCTAACTATGTAGGTAAACAGGTAAGCTGAAAATGGGTTTCTGTGTTCATCAAGACTTTTTTTTCCTGCACCACTTTTATTCAAAATTCAAAGAAGGGCAGTCTGGCATGGAAACCAAACCCACAAGTAATTCAGATGCTAAAAAACATAAAGAATAATACAAACTGAGCAGTTATAGCAAATATTGCATATTAAAAAAAAGCACATTATCATTGTCCCTATTTAAAAACAAGATGGCACAATATTATATTGTCTTAGCAAGTTTTTTCAGGACTTACTTTAGCTGTTTTCAAAGCATGTTTCCTGCAACTTTCCTGCAATTTTTACTCAATATTGGATAAATATCAATTAGACCATGCTGTTAAAGGTCTTCTGCTGTAATGTGAAGGTTGTTGGTCTGATTGTATCTAACCAAAGATGTTGCAATTTAAATTATTATTACTTTTCATTCATTATTTTCTGAATTTATACCTGTTTTACTATACTATATATGTATATATCACAACATATTTTCTGAGCAGTACATCCATACCTTAGCTGTGCGTCCATTTTTAAGGATTAGGGTCCAACATAAAAGGGCACATTTTTCACTGTTATGTAATTTTAAAAAATAATCCATATGCAAATTTTTTAAATAAATGTAAACATTAGAATATTCTGTGATGATTGGTTAATTGAGCATAACAAAAGTAAGTGACACAGATGTACTTGTAATTAACTGTAGTCCACATGTATGTTACAGTGTTCCAATTTAGAAGACAAGATATCAAGATATAAAACTAAACCTTCAAAATACAACTGAGGGAAAAAGGGGAACCTGTTGCAGCGATCGATTCACGTCCAAACTTTACATATGTGCGTTTACCAGATTTGACAGCGTGATTAATGCGAGTGGATTCTTGTCGCAGTAGCAGCCCACTGTAGAGCATTTGCCAAAAAAAAAAAGAAGCCCACTTTTGCTGAACCCGCCCCAAATAACGGGCAACATCGCATCAGTACAAAATGGCTGATACTCCAGATCTGTCCGTGTCTGTACCTCTTGTATCATCTCAAGGCGCATGATGGACTGGTTTCCTCTCTACTGTAGATGGCACTGTTAACCTTGACTTGCACTCGGCTGGGACTCGAGTGAAGTGGGGTGGCGTGGAAGCAGCCAGTATCTGCTCCTCATTACCGCTCTGAGCCCCGGGGAGAAATTAATTAAAGTGGGGGAATAATAATAATAGTAATAATAATAACAAAGACTATCTCTGTCATCGCAGTTATGCTAACAACAGTACTGGAGGTTTGAGGGGAGGCAGCTGCCGAATAAATACCCTCCAGCTTTTATGTTTAAACTGTAGGTACAGGGTTGTTGCTTCTTTTTTTCCCCCCCTCTTGTGTTTTTCAGAGAAGTGGAGTGTTAGTGGTGGGGCGGTGGGGCGCAGAGGTGGGGGGGTGGGAGTTTAGGACGGGGAGGTTCAGGGTTAGGACCAGAGTGAAAGGCAAGTGTGTTATTGTAACAGAGCTTATGAGGGAGTCAAGAGGAGGGCAGTGTGCCGATCGCACGCTAGGCTGCATGATTCACAGGAGAGGCCCGAACACGAACCCTGTGGACCCCCCACTCGCCCTCCCCTGCTTCTGAAATCCCCGCCATCGGCTTGCGTTACGGGACTAATGCCGAAGTGATGGCGAATCACCTCACGTCACCTCTCGTGCGGGCGATTTCCATCCATCTGGGGTTAATTGCCACCCTAACGTGGAAAAAAAAGGTCAAAATAGACAAAAATCATACTGTTGTTTTCTACCTAGACAACATACTGTGGTCACTGACCTTCAGCTGTGGGAAAAATAACAGGCAGAAAAAGCTGAAATCTCTCACATACTATTTTTAAATTTGCTCTCCATGAATAAAGTGAAAGAAAAATAATAATTAATGCTTCAATATCAGATTACAGACTACTTCTTTCTTCTATTGTTTTAATCTTTAAAAACTCAACTTTGGGGAAATACGAGTCGTCCCGTGACAACAGTGATATAACTCTCCCTTCCAAACACTGCTTGTGTCTTCAAATGTCAATGCATGCATGCGATATTATCTAATTATATTAGAAATGGTCTGCAGCAGCCACCTCACCCTGTTATGTTATCTGAACTGATGAACCCTTGTCGAAACAAAAGGGCCCCGCCTCGTCTCGTGACCGCCGTTCGAACCTCTTTTCATGTCGCCCGTAAAAGGGGGCCGACTGACCTCATGTGCTGCCGGGATATTACTTTACGTCTTCATCAGGCCGCTTCCTCAGCGTCGGCTCGTCATTCTAGGCCGTCCGGAGCGTCACTGCTTTCGCTTCCTGTGCTCTCCGAGTCAATAGGTGGTCACTGAATCCTAATGGAAGACAGGTGCTGAGAGGGGAAGGGAAACTGTGGAGCAGGACTGAAAAAGATGGTCAGAATTCATGAAAGTTTTCTCTAATATCCAGAATCAGGATAATCTTTTGACTGTCAAGGGTCGGAAGATTGAGACGACATTGGCTTCTGCCGCTCATCAATAGTTAATTTAATCAAATGGTAATGCAAGCCAGCAAATTTGCCCAAGATATGAATTCCTGATAATTGTGAAAGATAAATGTTCTTTGTCCTCTTCACTTCTCCACAATCCAATTAGGGTTCAACGCCTAGAAAATCAGATGACTGTATGCTCTGGAACAAGATAAAGTTAGCTTAGCTGCTCATTAGCCATTTCCTTGAGCCCTCTTGTAATATTGTCTTACCAAAGTTAGCTTTGGTCTGAATCGCTAATCAAGTGCACACATCCGGTGTTTGATGAAATTTTTACCTATTCCCAAAGCATTTCCTCTCCCCGCAAAAATTCATTAGTTTCAGCTAGAAAAAGGAAAACGGGGGAGTAGTGCACATATTGAGTCGAGGTACTTTGTCTCATTTTTTCCTCTCATGCTCACTCCTTCGATCTGATAACATCCTCTGTTCTTTTTTTCCCCCCCAACAAAAGTTTCCTGTCTTTTTTTTTGTCATCCAGCACATGTTTCTGTTTCTTCCCACGAAAACATCTCTGAAGCTGTTGGTGTCTCTAATTTAAGAAGAAAAAGAAAAGAAAGAAAAGAAAAGTCTGCGTTGCCTGTTCTGTGGACACCCTCTCTGTTTTTACTGGAAAGGGACCAACATGTGGAAATAAGATGGAAGGAACATACTGGCAGACAGCACTGTAAAAATGTTCCTTGACAAATACAATTTAAATTAAAAAAATTTACTTTGTCCATTTTTTTGCAGGTGGACAGTCTAGACACAGTAAATAAGGGGTATGGCGTACAACAATCCCTTGAATGGGAAACTTAGCATTGTAGTTCTGTGGTTGGTGCCCGAACCCATTAGGGCAACCTCGTAGTTTCAGTCATAGCATCTGGACTTAGCTTGAGTTTCTCGAAGATGTTTCACCTCTCATCCAAGAGGCTTCATCAGAGAGAGGGAAGGACCTTACGACTTGCATAATGAGGGGAAGGGTATCCAACACCCAGCAGATTGAAGCTTCAGTAGTGTTAATGGCTCCTGAGGAGTATAAAACTCCCAACCAGTTGGTTTAGAACTGATGAAGCCTCTTGGATTGGAGGTGAAACATCTTCAAGAAACTCAAGCTAAGTCCAGATGTACAATGGAAACTACAAGGATAACCATAACCTGGATGACTGACAATCTTCACAGCCATTAGGCCAACTTTTTTGTGTTTAAAATAAGCACTGTTGGGGTGCCCTGATAGCCTAATGGTTATGTTGCGTGACCCAAGTGCAGAGGCGTAGCGGCTGTCCTGGGTTCGACTCCGACCTCGGGTGTTTACCGCATGTCCTTCCCTACTCTCTCCAGTTTCCGATTCTATCCACTGTCCTATCTAATAAAGGCACAAAAGGCCAAAAATAAATCTTTAAAAAAAAATATGCACTGTAATGATATTGTAGCTACTGCAGTTTTTACATTTAAGAGCCACAAAACCATTTTAAAAAGTTTGTGGAAACAGTGTTAAAAGCTAAATCTTTTTGGTTTTAGGTGGGTGTTTTCCAAAGCAGTGGTTGTGTTGTGGTGTGCTAGCTGACTGGAGCATGTCTTACTCCTGTATATCTGGTAAATGCTGAAACAATACATTTTTCCCATCAACAAGTACCAGACATCTGCCCCTTTATAACACTCCATATTTGGGAAAACTCATCGTGCAGTTATCCCGCAGTAAGCTTCCCTGGCGTGCTTATGTCAGCAATGACTCTGACCAGATATTACTTTTCTTTCGGGTTATATTAAAAAAACCTGTTGAGTCATCAGCAACTCATGCTCAGTGCTGTCTGCAATGGGAGGGTTCCTACAGCGCATCACTTCCATTGGTCCAGTTGTGTGTGATGACAAATGATGAGGCTGAGTGAGTTAGCATCCTTAATCTGTTGAGTCACAGAGTCATGAGGGAGCACTCAAAACACCAGTGGGATTATTGAGCACTGGCTAACAATGTCGACCCGCCCAGAGGCCATTGGAACTCATGTTGTTTTCAAATTGTTTTTGTGCCAGCTCACAAAATATTTAAAGCATCAGTTGGGACCAAATATCCATGCTGAAAGGAGAACTCTATTGTATTGGGTTCTGTCGAAAACCAACCTAGCAAAAGAAACACCAATAATAACATAATTATTTACTCATTTCTCAGGAAAAGTTGATTTTGATTTCAAATGTAAGTGCTAAAGTGTGATTTGAGAATTTAAAAAATCTGCCAGTGAAGCAGGTTATTTGTTTTCCCCAATGTAAGTCTTTCTAGATTCATTTCAGAAACGTTAATGAGGCATATAGGGTGCTGCTACAAGCTTTAAAGTACAAATTATTTGGCATAGGTGGCATGAAACGTGCTCAAACAAGAACCTTCTCACCATATTTGCATTTTTTTGTCATGTATTGAAGGGAAAAATCCTTTACATCGTCTATATAGTGAAGATTCATTAAGTTGGATATTTTTTGCAGTGCAGTAACCAGAGAATCGCCTGGTATGTACACAGCAATTACATCTCAGCACCCTGTGCAGAGTACATAGCCGAGGCACACTGAGAAGGGTCACTGCCCAGGGGATCGAGGTTTGCCCATTAAAACATCATCAGACAATGCAGTTTATTTAAAGAGATATATGACTCTCCGCCGCTACTGTTTACCCTCCCTCTACTTGAGAGCAAAGATAATAGTGTTTGAAAATCAAAGAGAAAACGGAGACTGTAATTTTCTGTGAGCGAAGTCACCACAGGTCAAAAATTGCATTAACAGATGTAGCTAATCTATTTATTTGCAGTGGGGACTGGGAGAAGATGAGCAGCATGTATGATTAACTTGGGCTTTCAGTCTCCTTTGGAAATGCTTGATGTCTATCCTGGAAACTATTTTTATGTCTGGCATTTGTATTTCTGGACGGACTGGATGGACTGATCCTCAGGATTCAGGATTGTTGCTATTGCTGCTATTTTTGGAGGAACGACTTCTTCTCTTTTGATTGGATCATAACGAACACAACGGCAGCTCAGCAGTAATAGTAAGCAGTCTGATACAGCGGAGTCTCTCACCTTCACCCAGATAAATCAGTCAACACAAACACCCCCATGGCGCCCTACTGGGTGAGTGCCCCCTTCCTCTGAGAGCCCCCCTCGCTGCATGCCCACCCTATCTGGAATATTTAGCTCCGATAGCAGATTAGCTCCTTCTAATTGTCCTGTCAGTAAATCAGTAGCCCCTGGTTCCTCCCTCACTGCTTCATGTCACCCGTTCTTATAACATGCCGCCTGATGCTTTCAGATAGCGTCTTTGTTCAGGAGGGGCACCGGCTGCTTTCACTTGGCGACTCCTGCGAGGCAAATGAAAAGCAGGTCTTCTCTGGGCCAAAGCTGGAGCACACAGCGAGAGCACAGGTGGTAGGAGAACTGGAACGCATAGAAGGGAAAAAAAGTGCGTCATGAACAGATCAATTAAAACCCTCCTTTGTTAGAATCGGGCAAAGCTCCAGTTTCCACCTGTGGGACCTTGATTCCTCATTTACATGACAGATCACTGAATGCTGTGTCCTGTTGTTGGATTATTAAGCATATTCATTCACCGTCATAGATAATGAGCAACAAATGCATTGCTAGAAGTTCAGTAAATGTATTTTTGTGTGAGCTTCATTTTAGTATTGCATTTTCACTGGTTACTGGTCACACTTGCCTCCATATATAATAATACTCTGGCTTCGTATCACTGTTAATTGTGTGTTGGTTTATCTTTGTTTTAACTCTTAGAAGCTGTAAAACACATTTTAATAGCAATGCTTTAAGCTTACCTTATCTTGACCTAACCTCTATACACACACCCCTCCCCCACTCGACATCAATCAGGTGTGTGAGAGGCATCGTGGTAATTTGTTAACCTTTATCCAGTGATCTCTGCTGACCTCCGGATCACCCTCGGTCTGACAGTGAGGCCAGGAACACTGGACTGGATTTGTTTAGCGAAACAGACAGGAGAGAAATATATCTCAGTCTAACGTGTTTGCTCACCAACTTATATCTCTGAATTACCATAATAGAAGAGCATAATTCAATCTATTTGTTTGCTAATGTATTACAAGATACTGTTCTGTCATGACAAATACACACAATGGTTAAATGAATGCAGATTAATTGAGACGTGCAACACAAAATTTACTCATCATTTGGGCAAATATCATCATGTATAAAATTATCTCAATTGAAGCACATTTTGATATTAATAGTAAAAAATAAAACGTGCTGTCAGCTTTTTTTCAATTACAAGGTGAAGGCGAAAGAAAACGCAGTTCATTTCTCAGCGAGATTATTATTATTCAAGGCACAATGTTGGCTCACTGCTAACTCTGAGAGCAAATGCTCTATGCCGATGCATATTCATATGTTTAACATACAGACATGCATTCCTAATGATGTAGGGAAGAGTAGAATGCAATAAAGCTCATTAATACGTTTTGCCATGCCAGTCAGCCCTCGGCACGAGAACGCTGCCGCACGCCGTCAAATTGAGCTAATTCATTTCACCAACAAAGAACTTCTCCAGTGTGAGATGAAAACAGAGGGAAATGAAATGTAGCTGCTGTTGCTGTGTGTTTGCTCTTTCAGTGGAGAATCTGTACTTTTTGATTAGTATTTCTTCTGGTTGTAGGATACTTTCTTATTCATCCAGACATTACTTCCTCAATCCTGAAGCTTTTTTTGGTCACTTTTTGACACTAACAGACTGATTGTTTGCCCTCTAACCCTATTTTCAAGTGACTGATTATTATTCTTCTTAGGGTAGGGGACCCAAGCCTTGTCATTTTCAGTTTTTCTAAATTATTTAAAATGTGCTATGAAAGGGGAGATTTTGAAGCATGTGTGCAAACATTTATTGTTAGCATGCAATGGCAAAGACATGTACACAACAATAGCATTATCATACTATTTAGTATCGTAGTTAATCTAGTATTTATGACTGATGGTTAAATATTTTCTGTAAAGCCCATAGAATGCATAAAATAAATCGAAATAAAGCAACAACTGGTAAAAGTGCTCATGAAACAGTGCCTCACAGTTCACTCTTGACCATATTTGACTGCATACCAAATGTACCCAAATAAAAGTCAAAATATTGCTAAAGAAAACACAAAGGATCTCTGTACAGAAGCTATGAGTTACCCAAACATTTATAGATTTACACAATAAGGTGCTTTTCGCAATTATTGGCTCACAAACGTAACACCAGGCTTTGTTTACTGGTCTCCCTGACTTCACAGAAGCTTAAGCAACTTCCAGAGCATTACCAAAACCTTGTTCCAAGCAGGCAGGTGCCAAACTTAGTTACCACTGTAAGCTGATAAATATTAAGCTTACAGTTCAGAAAATGCATAGTGCAGATCTACATCTTTGTGCCTGCTTCCTGCCCACTGCCTTATGAGAAACAGACTGATAGACTTTAAATCACAGCAGTAGCCAGTTCATTTTTACAAGCCTGTCTCAGCATAACCTCCTCTTATCTCCACACATTCCCTGTCACTTTTGGTTTTAAGATTTAACATGAACCAGCTCCTGATGTTAGGGGTTAGACAACCAGACGTCCTGTCCGGCCAGAGTGGGCAGACGTCAGTAATGGCCGTGGACTTTGTTTATAAATTATTAATGCTTTTCTCCCCTCCCTGTCATTTTGGACAGGCTGTGAAGCAAGCCGATGCCTCTCCTGTTTGCGTGGCAGCGCGCTCCTCAAACAGATTGCAATTTATTCCTCTGCAGTTTGTCCGTCAAGGCTAACTCTGACAACATAATCCCGAGCTAATCCGCCATGTTCAGTTTTTCTTGTTGGCTCTCATGCAAAGTGCTCTGCCAAATCCCGCTACCTGTCAGCCTGGCCTTGCGATGTGGAGCCCAGACGAGCTGCCAGCCCTGCTGCAGTGGCTCCCGTGAGGTGGGGTTGGGGGGAGCATTGTGCCTGGGTAGACTTAACCCCTGCCTCCCTCCCTGTAATCCACTGTAAACAGCCAGAGCCTTAGAAGGGCTAACTGCACTAATCAAGCCCCAAGCTTGCCCAGTCACTATCATACACAGTACCCTAAGAACTAGAGATTTGAGTGGCTACTGCCGTGTGTGTGCAGGGTATGAGTGTGCATGTGGAGCAGAGGGGCCCATTGACAGCTCCTAATCCCCACGGAGAGAAAAAAGTGCCAACATGAGGCAGAGATGGGTGTCCCTTCAGTGACCAACTTGGGGAGTTTTCCCGTGACAGTATTAAAAAATAGGGAAAACCAAACCATTGCACCTTATAACTCTAAATGTTTCTATATGTCAAAATATCTAATCAATACAATGAATTCCTCTTCTGTTAACAGGATGCCAGATTACAAACTAACAAAATAAAGTAAAAAAAAAACAGTCTTGCAGTAAATTCTGGTCTTAACACGTATATCAAAACAGATACTCACATATTTTCCAGACACATCAAAGGCTGGTTTCAGCTCCAACACTTATCGGGCACAAATTCTGTCTTTCACCAAAGGAAAAACCATCCAATCAATATTCCCTCCCAGCCTCGGAGAGCCACATTTAAATTTCTTTCACACTCTCTTACAGTCTCCCTGACAGTGACCCAAAATCCACAGAAGGAACATAAAAGGCTTGACAGTAGTCAAAGGCAAAGGGAGGTGAACTAAGGCAACTCCCCCCATCAACAAAAACGAAAGTTTCAGGAACTTTTAAGTGGACATGACTCAACACTAGCAATAAAACTTGACCAGATTATGTGTTTTACTCCTGTTCTTCTCTTTGATTGTTCCCTCTGACGAACTGGGTCAGCAGGGTGTCTGTGGTAGGTGGGGGTCTT
This sequence comes from Dascyllus trimaculatus, assembly GCA_024666655.1. Classification (NCBI taxonomy): domain Eukaryota; kingdom Metazoa; phylum Chordata; class Actinopteri; family Pomacentridae; genus Dascyllus; species Dascyllus trimaculatus. The sequence continues at coordinate 29,261,945 of CM045457.1, forward strand.
GGTTTGTGGCTATCAATCGGGGAAAATAGACCCACTTTGTCAATGTCCATCAAACAGTATCAGTAGATCTTTGGACACAGAAGACTGTTTTGTAAATTCATCAGTTTGTTTTTTGTGTGCAACTGAAATTGAACATATAAAGATACATTATGTTGTAAAATGTCATATATAGCACAGATCCCTAACAATCAAGGTGCTGCCATATTTAAAAAAACCTGTTATCTGTTTTAAATTCTGCAGCATTTAAAATAAGCAACAAATACAACTGTGCACTTTTAGATAAAACAGACAAGAGTGAATCTCTGCAAGTTGTCTCTTAAAATCAATAGAAAGTAATGACAGTCTGGATGGCAGCCTCACTATCTAATCTAAAAGTTATATGTCTTGGAAAATAGCCAAAAGAAATGTTACACACATGCAGCACATTAATGTGATAAAGCATGAAAAACTATCTATTAGGTCTCTAAGGAAACTGAACCATCAACACCAAGTGGCCAGCAGGCACACTTGAAACCTGGGGCTCTATGTGGACATATTGACTCTTGTTCTGCTTTACAGGGCTGCTTCTTTGTCCATTTTCCAACTCCCTAGACTGTGGGAAAGCTCTGGACAAATATGTTTGCCACTTTAGAGCTCCAGATAAAACTGGCCTTCAAGGGTGGAGCTTAGGAGAGTGTTGAGATGACGGTGAGAGGGTTGGCGGACCTGCAGGGAAAATGCGAACATGACATGTAGCTGATACGAGTCCTCCAGCGGGTTAACACCAGAGCTTGTACCTGGGATTGCCCCAAGAAGCCCTCTTAGGCAGGCCTGGCATCTGCACGATAGCAAAAGCCCCGACACTCACACAGTTGTTGCACACAGCAGGTCTGGATGGTGGTTTGGACAGAAGCAGACAGCACACCTCTGAAGATGATCAGTGGTAGGAAAACCAGACTTTGTACTGGCTTAAAGTTATGAACGAAAGTATACATACACTTGTAAAGACCATGTGAGTTTGAAATGACTTCTATAAGTCTTTATTTTCTGTAACTGCATCACTGAAAAGCGTATTTATTTAAACAAAACAATCATGAATTTTGATTCTTTCATAGATTTATTATAGGTCTTCTGGAATTATGACAAAATCAGCTGTCTTGAAAAAATAAACATACACTCACTTTAATTATCAGTTTTGTTTTTTCGTGGCATGGCCTCTGAACTTCTCATGAATAATTATGATTGACTACAGCTGGTGACTTCTCTGAGCCAACTTAAATAGGGTCCATTTGATCCGTCAGACTCAGCAACAAAGACTATAATGGGAAAGTCTGAGGAGCTCAGCAAAGGCCTGAAAATGGAAATCGCTGACTTGAACAAGTCAGAAAATCACGTGGGGACATTTGAAAGGAACTACCGATGCAAAGATCATCTAAGGTAAACAACTGTAAGCACATAGTGCATGACCCAGTTGCACACATTCAGGAAGAAAATGCAAACTATCACCTGCTGCTGAGAGACAATTAGTCAAGATGGTCAAGACTCAACCAAGAATCACCACATAGCAGGTTAGCAATGAATTAGAAGCTGCTGGAACACAGGTATCAGTGTCCACAGTCAGGTGTGTTTTACAACACCATGAGCTGAGAGGCTGCCATGCAAGTAGGAAAGTCTTCCTCTAGAAGTGGCACCTTAAAGCTTGACTGAAGCTGAAAAGGGCCTTCTGGGGTAAAGTTTTGCAGTCAGATGAAACAAAAATTGAGCTATCTGGCCACAAAGACCAGCAGTATGTCTGGAAAAGAAATATTGAGGCCTTTAACCCCAAGAACACTAAACCTACCATCAAGCACGGTGGTGGCAGTATTATACTCTGGGGCTGGTTTCCTGCCAGTGGAATTTGTGCTTTAAACACAGAAAATTAAAAAATGAAGAAGGCGGATTACCTCCATATTCTTCAGGAAAACCTAAAATCATCATCCAGACGGTTGGGTCTTGGACGCAGTTGGGTGTTCCAAGAAGACAATGATCCCAAACACACATTAAAAGTAATCTGAGCCTAACTGGATAGAAGCCCTGTCTCTCAGTATGTCTTTAATTGCATTGCTTTCCACCTGTTTCTCCTGTTAAGTCAACCAGTCATGTAGTAGTAGTAGTAACTCATCACCTTGATAACCCAGAAAATGGAGGAGGAGCTTTGAACATGTCATGAAAAGGTTGTGTTTGAGCCTAAAATGTGATATTTTGGTGCCTTTATCTCACCAAACACTGGGTGAAAACCAGACTTAAGTATAAAAATACTGGTCCTACACTACACACAAGGAGAATATACGTTTATTTTCAAATGTAGCTGAGAATACAGTTTAGTTGAGTGGGAACGTAATATTTTGAGTTTACCAAACATCTTTTTCTGAGAAACTTGCATGATTGGTCTTCTGTATGGTCACAAGAAAAAAAACACAATGTCTATCAAAGAAATCTGCTTATATAATATCACATGAACAGCATATCAATTCACTCCAGTGTATGCCTCAATGGCTGACCTCCTCAGGTTTGGCATAGCACGTTGAAATGTTGAACCACACACACTTGCTCTTGCTGAAGTGATGTGGACATGTCAGCTGGTGACAATGACAAATTTATAGGGTGAAAACATCCCTCAGATTTCACACAGAGTTCTAGCTGTTCATGCGGAACATTCTCTGAAAGCTAAATATTCCGAATCAAGGGTGTGGCATACTGTATTGTTCCACTACATTGGAATGTAAAAGTGTTCAGGATTGCTATTATACACCGGTACTGCAATTGTTTGAATGTGGAAAACAGCTAACACCTTCAGATAGTTTCTCCTGGAAGACTTTCATAGTGTTACATGCTTTTGCAAACACATAATGTGACAAAAATAGTTGCGAAAAGGTGTTGATGGAGAGCAATATCAAACTACAGTAGAGCAGAGAAGACGTCAGAACCCCTCCATGCTGAGGTCATCTCCATTTTCTGTCACAAATGGTAATTGTTGATACTACCTCTCAATACTCCAGCATTGTATTTTAAAATATTTTCTTTAATGTTATCCTGGGAACAAATGGGGCCCAATTGCTGTGTAGGAGTTCTATTCCTGGCTGTTGGCAAATATCATGAATTTGACAGATAGAACAAGCACATATACTTGTAGATTTGCTGCAGTGCCGTTCCATATCTTATATCCTGCCTTCAATACACCACAAAACAAATGCCACAAGACCAGAAAGGACAAGAAAAAAGCAATAAAAAGTGAGTGATGGCCATTGATATTTCAGCCTGACGAAATCCCGCGCCAGGAGACTTTGCTTGGCTTTACATAAACAGGGTAATAAATAGATCGATCACACATAGCAAAGGAGATTCATGTCACATTAAGTGACGGGACGTTGAACATAGGCCCGGCTATGTCTCATTACTCAGGGAACGCTTCCCTGGGGGAGGGTTGTGCATATGTGTGTGTGTGTGTGTGTGTAGAGGAGATAGCAGTTTGCATGTGGCGAGTCAGGCACAATATAGGGACCAGCTGCCACTGACACATCAGTGCTGCAGACTGAAAACCATATCTCGAATTTTCAAGACAACAGATGAAGTACAGCAGCATTGACGAGCCTGTGGCGCAGCTTCTAATGAGCTGTAATTCAAGCAAATAATATGTTATAATGTGAAACAGTTGAATAATAATTGGAGCATTTATCACAGCACAAACACTGAAGCGACAAAGGTCTAAAATAAATGAAGCTGTGTCGCAGGTGCATGGTGGGTTTGAAGACAAGAGTTTAGATTTCTGAAAGACAGAAAGCAGCTTATTATTCAAAAGTAATACCTGTCAAAGTAAAAATCTAGTTGCTCAAGGGCCACTGAGCTCACGCTGAACTGCATTCAGGAATCAACAGGAATTCAAAAGTTACACATCTGCCTTATCTCTGCGACATTGGTGACAGATAATTTGTAAGATCCAGCCGTCTGGAGAGACAGTAGCATCTGGCGGGCCAAAGCAGATGACAGAGCCAGCTGCTCCAGACACAAAAATGCCTTGAAGTCAGTCAGAGACAGCAGCATTCATCAGCACAAACTTCATATTAAAGCAAAAGCGTGAGACACCTTGACGTCTTAGTTCTTCAGAATTCTTTCTGGACTTTGGATCTCTTTATGTAAGCAGTTTGAGTACCTCTCAATATGTTTTATACTGTGATTTCTAAATAATGCACAGTGAATACCAATGAGCTCTTATTTTCTTGTTGTAGAGGTCTGCTTTTAATTTCATTCATCTAATTATTAAACACTCTAAACACACTTCATTTGCAGGTTAAGCAATTTTAAAGGCCTGATCAGAAGCAGGATTTCTGAAATGCTCGAGTTTATTCTTCGTTAAACCCAATATTCGTTTACACAGTCGATTGGCTTTCAATTATTTAAACTCTGTCAACAAGGCTCCTCTTGCAGAAGGGGGCCCGCCACTCGGCTTCTTCTGTGCTTGCACACCATGTAACAAAAATCCAAATGCAGCCTGCCAAGTGCAGCCTGTGACCTTTATGATCTTGCTGGACGTCCAGTGGTATATTGCATCGCTGGGGATTTCCCATATGTCGCTGTCCAGCACTGTAAGGCTGAGTCCTGCTGCTTTAGATAGCAATTTGATTTACAGTGAAGTGGGGGGAAGGCCGGTGTCACTGCTAGGATTCTGCCATAAGCCATCAATGGAAGTGGTCAGAGGCCTGTAAGATAGAGTTTACAGTTCTGAGAAGGCCTCTGGGGCGTAAAAGGTTGTGCACGCAGGTGACATTTCCAGCCCAGTCTCATTTAGTCCTGGTCTGCTGGCCTCTTGTGAATGGCAATGGCAATCCAAGCATCCGAGTGGGCATTAACAGTTCGTCAATCGTGGCCCCTCCTGCCTCGTAAATCAAAATCTCCAATGACCTAAGAGGTGCTGCATAGTTATCTTGCAGGAGATCCTTATCAGTGTAGACGTGCACAAGATTAACTTGATGCTCTCGGAGACAGGGTTAAGGACGTTTAATTTTGGGTGTAGTTTGATACGACCCCTATCACACAGCGCTTTCTTGATGTCACGTGCTTTTTTTCCATTCCCTCACCGATCGAAACCTTTAACATCTACAACGGGTTAAATCAAAACAGGCAAAGCAAAGTTTTAAAACTAAGTGCGGTAATGGCGAGGTTTCAAACGAGCGAAAAATGAAAGTGACCACGTGGCACAATTGGCGGAGGGCATTCGCATCCACTTTTAGACCCCTGGTGACTTCTCACTAACAGCTGCTGTAAAACACGAATTCATCAGATAATCCCTCCAAAGCCCAGTGGTCAAGCTGAGGCATTCTGGGTCTCGAGTGCTGGCATAAATGAAATACCACCTGCACCAGCAATTTCAAACCTGCAATGGGGTAAAGTTATATTTAGGTAAGAACATGAAGGACCTTGATCCCTTAACAAAATAAAAGCTTGACAGCTAATCTCCTCAACAGAAGTCAATATTGTTGAAGTCTGATGATGTACAACAGGGGGGCCATGAAGACTACGGCTAAGACAAGCAACTGTCAGTTGTATTTTTCAAAGACTAGACAGTGGGCAATATCAGAAGGATCAGTCCCTCTGCCTGCAGTGATGAGACTTTGACAGATCCCCAATAGTCCTGTCATAGCACTTGTCTGTTTGCTATGATGGAGAAGACATTATTTAGCTATTTTAGAAACACTCTAAATCCAGATTTAGGCCGCAATGCTTACATTTTGTGCTGCCGTGATAGTTGATAAGACTTACATATGGGTTATTTCACCAGGGAGACACCCTTTTATTGACGGAATGCATCAATTCTTCAAACGTGGCTGTGTGCTAATTTAACACTGGGTGGCCTTGAGAACAATCCCATTGACTCAAGTAAGATGTCCCTCTCCGGAATATTGTAATGCACTAGTATTACCAGACATGTTAGTTGTGAGCCTCCAAGACACACACTGCATCTCCTCAATTCTCTTCCAGAGATTACGGTCAAGTACAGTCAAGCCACTTAGCACTTCATCTTCCCCTGTCTGTGCACAGCTCTCCGCTTCCATGCTGCCTGCATGCATGCGCGAAATGCGTGAGTATGAGTGTATCTATGTGATTCACACCGCACCACCTCCTCCTCCTCTGTGAAGAGGAGCAGGGAGGAGGACAACTGCTAGCACTCACTCCCTCATGCTCTGCATTTCCTCAAAAACTGACCCCCGCCAGACTTTGACCAGATTCCTCCGTACTTTAAACAAGACTCCCATTACAGCCCTTGTGAGTACAGTAACAGGTTTCCATAGTTTGCCCGAGGCAGTTGCATGGCAGATGTGTGTTTGAACATGCCTCTATGTATACGTCTGTAGGAGAGAGGAGCGAGAGTATGTCCGTACGTGCCCCTGTGTATAAATCACTTGACCTAGACTTACTGTGGACCCTGGATTTATGCCAGCGTGAGAGGCTCCCGATGACAATGTATCTACCTTAGCCATAATGGATGGTACACAGAGCGCGCTGTCATCTGGCAAATATGCTCTCCGAATGGATCTCAAGTGGGGCGGCGCTCTGCAGAGGGGCAGCAGGCGACGGGTAGGGGGGGAGAGATGGATGGTGCAGGGTGGAGCCATCAGCCACAGACTCTCCCCCACAGCTTTTTTGGAAACTCAAAATATTGCTCGAATTAGATCAGCCATCAGCGCCGCAGTAGGTTAGATGGACAGCCAGACCGATGCCTACTGTGCACTAAGCTCAGGGCCAGCTTTGTAAAAATAAGAAAAGGGAAATTCAATGCCCTGTGTTGTTAAATGTGAAAATGATGAATGTGTTGACATGCGGTGCGGACCGAAAGATGCCAGCGAGGAGCCAGTCAAGAGGCCAGAATGTGGAACATGCACGCTCAACCCACAGCCGCTCGCTTGGTTGGAAATTCACTACTTATATCATCTGTTGTTACTTTGATAATGCATAGAATAATAGCATTAGCACTGTTTGCCATCTATCAAGAGAAATGAAAGCAGTTTCGGGGGGATCAAATTGAAACCACATGCTGCTAGAACTTGATACACTGTACGGGCTCCAACTGGTTTGGGGAGACAAATCCATGATTCTGTCAGACTATCACAAAGCATAACTTCTTCCAGACAAACTGGAGCTATCAGTGGGGGAGCGAGCTGAGAACCTTCCCCAAACCACCGTGATGAAGTGTCCTATCGCTAGGTTGTCTCCCAAAATCTAGGGCCTCTGCTCCACTTATAGTCGGCCACAAAACACAGGCCAGGCATCTTATCTGTACAGTGTGAGTGTCTATGTGTGTGTGTACTTTTCCCATTATTGCATGTCAGTATCTTTACGCTTGGATAATGTTTTTAGTTGAATAATGACTAAGTCTAAAATGGTTTGATATGAAGAGATACATTAAATGTAATTTTAATGCGAGAAAGATTTAACGCGGCCACAGTGACTCGATTTATTCTCGACAGTGTCATGTTTGGCCTGTCTGAGTCATTTTCTAACAGAATCTGTTATAAAACAAAATAAGAAGCCTCACAGAAAGGTGAGACAAATCAGACAGAAGACACTTCGCTTGAAAATGCTCGCTGTAATTCTTACTTTGTTTTGAGAAGCACATTTTCTGGCTGCATCTGTTGGCTGCTGCTGATGTCTACTTCCTCAGTAACACAATCTGCTATTACTGATATAAGTTACATTTCCAGAAACGAAAAAACCTCTTTGGACGATTCGCAAATAAACCTTTAATGGAAGAATTGCAAAATGCTTTATTATGTTAAGCGCATGCATCATGTTTCAACTTCAGGAGTTGGGTGGTATAGGTGGGATCTCTTGATTCATGGTGGCCACTTTAAATGCCAAAGGACACCAAAGAATTCATTCATTTAAACAGCAGACCAACAATTTTATAAAGAATAAGACTCGAGGACAACAGATTGTATACAAAACTAGCCTTGTTAATCATTAATTTAACCTTATTTGATAAATGATTATATACCTAGCATGCAGAGAGAGGAACACACCCCTTTTTAAAGCCATGATTGTGGTTGTAGCCATCCCTGACTTGTTCGTTATGAAGAGGAAAACTGTATATGGCAAAAATGAACCAATAGATTGACAGATGATGTTGTGTGTGTGGACCCATCTGAAGATATCTAAAGATAATAGGTCCAGCTATTATGGAGGGCACCAGGCCCAACAGTGTGTGAAGTGAACACACTCTCACAGTAAAGGTGCCTCATCATTCTGTCAAAATGTATTGCTTGCAAAGTAGGCGAAAATCTCACTACCAAGCGCACACAAACACACATGCAGCCGCACGCAGGCTCGAACACACTCTATAATCCTCTGGTCCACCCTTGTCTTTTACACTCCCTCCCTCACTGCTGGCGACATCGCCTGTGAAGCACGGACGCTCGTAAATTCCCTTCCTTGATTTTGTTAACCTTTACCGCGACCCGGCACTTCTCTGCTTGGCGTTCTAGCACCCACTCAGTCACAGATGAGGCCCTGCTTGCCTCTGCAGAGACGAAGCCCTGGCGCTCCTGCAGCTCATCGCTCAGATTTTCTGGCTCGGCGGGACGCGATGGCCCAACGGTACCAACACACCGCAGAATTATGGGCCACTCTTGGACCGAACGCCGGGCGTTTTAAATCAGACGTTTTATTTCTGTCATCGTTGCCCCGCATAACACTTTCATTAAGGCCCTGTGAGGAGTTCGGAGGAATAACAACTCTTTGGATAACTATCAGTTTAGGATTCCATCTCAAGTATAAGAGGATCCAGCCTGTGAAAGTGCCAGCCAAGGACTTCAACTGTTGTGCTATTAATCATTTTGAAAGTACTTAATACACTCCTTTTGTATAATAATCTGAAATGTAATATATGGAAAAGTCATGTGAATAAGTAGAGAGCAACATTCCCGAACACGCATTTGCTTTGAGTAAGAAATGGGTGGATACCTGAGCCTGTTTTCAGAAGAGTGCAGGAACATACAGCACCATGTGTGCCTTCATGAGACAATGGTGCAATGAATGGAGCAACAACCCCAAGAGAAGCTAGTTAGCTAGCACAAGAAGATATCTTCTGTGACACCTTCAAGCAACAAAAGTATTCGCTGCATGCAGAGATTTCTACGTTCCAATTCATTGCATGTTAATAAAGCTTGTATATAACCCTTCTTCGCTCCAATTTATCTCTGTAACGCTCATTAGACGGAGGGAGAATGTGTGTCTGTGTGCGTAATATACACATCTCTCTGGTTGTTTAGATGTTCTGTCTCCTGGGGTCAGCTGGATGGCAACTTATTTACATTGATGCTGATAGGTATGTCGTCTGGTGCCATTTGTTTTCCGTGTTTTTGCGAGCGATGCGGCGTGAAATGTGCAATGTAGAGTCACGCAGAAATTACATGTGATGTGCGTTGGTGCATAATTTCAGCCTTATAGCAAAGACTTATGTGATTATCTGTAAATATGCACAGAAAATACTGAATGACCAAGTAAACTCTGAATTCGTGCAACACTGGCATACGCGTGTGTGTGCACCTGACAGCGGCAAAAACCAGTTGAAGGTAATACTCATTTATACACACTGACAGTGGCGCATTTGTTTCCTGGCGGAGGAGCTGTGGCGGAATTTTTCTACATCAAAACAGGTCTTCAGACTCTCTCAGTGATAGATCCCACTGAGGCTGTATGACACATAATCAATCACTTGTGAGAAAACCATCCCAAAATGATTATTTAGTGTAAAACAGTAACGGTAATTTGTAAATGTCAAATGATGGTGAGAAATCTAGACTCTAAGCTCCTAATGTGTGTGATCTGGACTTATAGTAAAGTATAGTACTAAAGTATTAGTTTTAGAATTTTATTTAAGAACCAAAAGGAAAAATTGCGTATTAAGCTCAAAATGCTATTTCAGAATAATATGTATTATTGCATTATATTTGTTTATGTATTCACGTAAGCATCGGTTTAATATTGCAGCTGGTAAACTACTGTCAACTGTTCAGTAGTTTAATGTATCATCAACATCATTACCATTTCTTTGTTTCTATACTTTGTGTTAATGATCTAAATAAGAAATTAAATAGGAAGAAAAGCTACCAAATATATGAGACATTAAACAGTATATTATATGCCTCCAAATGTAGTGGAGTCGAGGCGTACAAGAGAATAAAATGAACTTACTCAGTTACACTACCTCCAAATTATACTGATGTATTTGACTGGGTTCATACATGCTATGTGTCTGGACTGGGTGACCTCTTTTCGTTTCCTGCTTTGTTCTCCCACGTCAGGTCAGGGTGCAGCAGCAGGTCCTGGTGCCACGATAAAAAAACATAATTTGTTTGTCGTAGACTTCACTGTATCATCACACATGCCCTGCTTTATTCCAGCGACGATGACTTTAAAGTAGAGACCAGACTGAGTCTATATATAAATCTGCTCTCTTTGAGCTGCAGGATTTACTTTTGGTTTGTCAAACTCTCAGCGCCATGGAGACGGGGTCATGACCACCCAAATGCATCACCGCGCCAGTCCTTACAACGCAAAGCTGCTGGTCAGCTCAGTATGAAGGGGCCTCCCTTACCTTCCAATGGCATGTTTTTTATGAGGTTCACATAGAGGGGTTACTACCCCCTCTCATGGGGTCGCAGCCCCCTGCCATGTTGGCCCTTGTGCCTGTTTGCTACAGCGCTAATCCACTAGCGCTTGCTTCCCGCTGAGCAACAAGTCTGCGACTTAGTGACTTGGCTGTTTGTAGGGAGGGTTTCAGTCATCGCCACGGTAATTGGTTCATCCGACCCCCTATCACTCACCCTTTTAAGGTCTTTGATTGGCTGAGCTTGCCAAGGAGGAGAGGAGGAGGCAGAGCAAGGGATTATGGGATGAGGAATGGCCCAGGAGAGGGAGGCAGTCTGAGTTCGGCAACTTCACAGCTGATAGAAAATCCTGCGGAATTTTCGTGAAACTAGAAAAACTTTTTCTTTGTAGCCCCGAGCTCAGTGTCAGTCGTGTCACCTTTAGTTTGTTACAAGTTTGGCTTTGCGTGCTGTGGATGTCTGAGTGTTCCAGCTCTTGTCTGGTGTCTTCTGCACTGCGTTATGTAATCAGAGGAGGTTGATATTAACAACAGATTGCAGATATTTTCACACCATTATTGTAAACAGGACACTCCAGTCTTACTGATTTCCATTTTTATTGGTCATAAGTGACAGAAATGTATAAATAAATACGGATTGGGGCTGCTTCTACTGTCTGTTTGTTCAAAATGGGTCTGATGAGACCAAAAGTACCATAAACCATGCATTCTCCAACTTCCTGCTCTGTCTATTGCTTTGAATCCTCTTTGTAAAAATGCTACAGGCTTCATCTGGAAAAAGTGCTTGAATCCAGGTTGTATGAACACACTCAGTCTATGATAAATGGTGGAACCTTAGTATGAATTCTGATGCAACCAGAAACAGTAGTCTAATTTGAATAGATCTTAAGCTTTACAGAATAGGCTCTTAGGCATCTGCAGCTACTGTACTGGCTGATGAACAATCACATATCAGTATGTTGTATAACTCTATCAAAATATTAGTAGAGAGGGAGGTAAAGGGATGAAAAGGGAGACGTGTCTTAAATCACAGCTCCCATGGCAGTCAGAGTACTTGGTATCTACACCCCAGCTTTAAATCTGCCAAGCAGAGCGAAGCAGAACAAGAGAAATATCTGTGTCTTCCTACAGAGACATTTGCTTTTCTTTCAGAGTGCCTCGTGCTCCTTTACAACTGATAAGACGACCGCATTCCTGGTGAGCCCGCAGGCCAGCCCTGCTGCTGACCCCACCTGACAATGTCCAGTCACGAGAGGCTCCACTGCCCCGAAACACGACGCAACCGAGACCCCCCTCTCATCTCCCTCCGCCGAACACTCACCCTCGCTGAAGAGTGTGGAGATAAGGAGCAGAAGGCAGGGTGTTCTTTGACTGTACTCCACACAGGGGGCCTCTGATAACTGCATTTTTGGAGGTACCTTTGAGTAATGTTGGACACTTTGTGTGGATTAGTTTTTGTGTGAATGTGTAAAGAGCTGAACAAGTGACACGTGAAATGATCGTCTGTGATTTTGTCCAGAAAATTCGATAAGCCCGGCAGAACGGATCTCCTGGGTGAAATGGACTCAATGAGAAGAAGCCTCAAGAGTGAAGTCTTGTATTGAGTTTTGCAGGGTAAACTTTAAACCTTGTCGTTAAGTAGAGAGAACGATAGATGCATGATCATTGTACTAGGTTTTTTTTTAATTTCCTTTACTACTCTAACCACAATAGTTGCTAAAAACCCTTTCCTGACCCTTTTTAAAATGTCTCAAATCCCATTTCGCTCCACTTCTTAGCCTTTAGTATGAGACAGTAGCAAACCATCTCTTTTTACATATCAGATTTTCATGGATTACTCACCTTCAGTTGCCATTTGTTGTGTGTTTACCTCGCTGAGACGAGTCCTGCCATACATCACACCGCGCAGACAGTTGCAGATAAGTCAAGTCTCCCACGGCAACAAATGCCACAAGGCCCGAAACTGAGGATTCACGATGACAGGTTTTCATCAGCTTCAAACTGCTTGTCTGGGCTGCCAAGGTATAACACAGAGCAGGTTTGAATTACATCTTTAAATGTACTTTTGTGTAATTATTATTATTCTAGGTTGAGGAACTTTGTAACACAAGATAATAGTTGAGTTTTGCAGGCAAAATCCACAAACTCTGCATTAAACCTGATGGAAATGTAAGAAAATAAACAACTCCATGTCTTATTTTCATTCAACACTACCAGACAACTCTCCAAAGCTTGTTAAAGTGCATTACAGAGTTGCAGAAGATGATAAAAGACAACTGTTGCCTCTGTTGAGAGCATTCATTTGTATTTTTGTGACAGCAGTAACCAAACTGATATTGTGTCCCTTTTTGTGCATATGTGTGTGTGCATGCCTTCATCTTGGGAACAGTAACAACAAAAACCCCCCTCAGCTACGAGTCCAGTTGGCCATCGCAGCAATTTCAGGTTAACAGAGGATGGAAATCAAGTTACTTAGTCCCGTTGTAAACCCCAGATTAACATGGTCTTATTCAGCATGAATTGGCTCACACAAGCTGGGGCGGTGGAGCTAAGAGTGACTTAGTGAGGCTTACACTAGCTCGTTCAGTGTCTGGGATGGGATGGAAAGTCTCCTGTGGGAAGGGAGAGAACAGCAGAACAATGTTTAAGCCGGCAATTTCAGGAAGCCATGGGATCAAAGAAATTAAGAGTCTCAATTCCTTTTCATTTATACAATCGGAAGAACAAGTGATACCTCCCCCCCGCGAAAGTGTTGATACCAAACATGAAAATCAGGAAAGATGCGGCAAGCAGGCAAACTGAAGGCCGTGCTTTTTTAAAATGCGATTGTGGCATCAGAGAAGTCACTGGAACATCAAGTCAGTTCACGACAATCGAAGAACTTCATTATATATCATTCAAAATTTTAAAAAAGAAACTATTTAGACAACAAAAATAAACACAACAACAAATCCAGATCATACAATATTGTACTTTAGCATATCATTCATCATTTTAGGCTCTGCATAACGTACATAAGAGGAACCAAGGCTGCAAAATAAACTCATGTAGGGCTGCTCAGTATTAGTTTGTATTAAATGCAGATATGAAATAGTTAAATATAATCCAAATCCCAGTTTATTAAGGTATCATGTTTACAACGCACATTTAAAACAACAGCCAAAGTACTTTCCAGTAGAGAAAAGAGACTGAAGTTGCAAATTAAGTTATAAATATTAAGGCTAAGACCCTCCAGAGTTATTTATGATGTTTATTTATCTGACTGAAATATTCTGCAAAATATAAATTCACCTTACTAAACGAAATAGCAAGATTTAGTAGTCATATCAGTTATTCATTTCACACTGGAACATTTGAAAAATTCAAGTTTCTACTAGGAAACATTTCGGTTTATGAACCCTCCAGTTTGCCAAAATTAATCTTGTGGCATCCAAACTGGCTAAGCTCAATATTTATTGTCTTTCTTTTTTTAAACTGTGCCGTTCCATCCCCTAAAAAAACAGAAAACAAGACAAGGAGAAAGATTTATATTAGTTCATTCTTAAGTCAAATCTTGTCTAAAAGGACTTCAGGTCAGTGCAACAGCAAATGAATCGATGCTCCCACTTGTCCTCGACCCTGCAGCATCGATCAGAAGAACTAAATTCTGTTTTGTAAGTGTGGAGGCTGTGATATAAGCCCTGTGAAGGACTTTTAGTTGAATAACCCTGCATCTGACTGACTTCTAGGTTCAAACAGGACCTTAAAAGTGTCTGTGTTAAAGTGTAATACAGCATGAATGTGGATGCCCTTTCCTTAACCCACAGTTGTAAATTGTTCTTCCATTCAGGAAGTTTTACTGGCTGTAGTTCTCAGATACTTTCCTGGGAGTGTCGTGGAGTGCCTGATGATATAGTACACTCACGGTATCAGTTTAAGAGAATGAAATAATAACTGCGAGATTTTGAGCTGGGAATAATCGCGGAAAAATATTTTTGAAAAATGTCAGATGTTAAATTCTGTGTTTCCATCCTAATCAAGCAGTGCTGATAGCCAAAATCTGGCGAACAAATAACATCACCCCACACACAGAAAAGAAGATTTTGGCTAATTATTATTTTTCCTGCAACAATAAATATTCGTCTGCCACATGACTGATTTAATTTTGTAGGAAAGGCCTTAAAAATTAAGAACACTGCAAATCTTGTCCGGCTTGTTACAACAAACATTTGGTTCCTGCACAGCCGCCGGTCTGGGAAATTTTCTGTTTCTCATTCTCACTGAAGCTGTTATTTCTGGTAATGTATTCCCAAAACCAAATCCAGCTAAAGGCAAAGCTGGCCAGGACTGTCGATAATTCATTTCCCTGATAAGCAGGAAGCAAGATTTTTTTAGAGCGAACCTGACAGCAGCTGGACCGCGCCGGTGCTGGTATCACACTCCTCTGTCCCGCCTCGGTCCTGATGCCTTGTTTTTTTTTTTTTTATTGCAACAGGCTTGTCGGATTCGGGTCCCTGACCTTTTATGGACACTCATACATTGTGGAAATGCTGTTTGTGTCTCGATAAGATTTGGAGACTCGTGGTGCGGAGTAGAGGGTCAAAAAGGCTGTCAGTGACCCCAGGTGACCCCTGACTGAACAATGAAGAGCAGATAAGCTGCCAAACGCCCAGCTGTGAAGTTCATCACTACTGGAAACAAGTTATTATTAGAGCCACGGACTGAATCGACAGTAAATCTATATGTGTATTTGCAGTTTCAAGCAAATAAAACGAACATTCAACAGCATTTCTGTGTTGACACACATACAAACCAGTCATGCTGTCCTCGCATTATTAATACGCCTCAAGTTCCTCTGCGTAAAGCGTGTCCTTCAGCTTTAGCCAGTTGGTTTTACAACAGCACACAAGATTTTCTAAGTAATTCTTGGCAAAATGAAGCTGATCTGGGTATAAAAAGCCTCGAAAACACACAATGCTTCCCCGATACACTGTACTCTGAATTCTAACATTGTGCATGAAACAACGTGAACTCGGTGAATGAGACGTCAGAGCTGATGTGTACAAGTTGTGCTCATTAGCAGCCATGTGGCATTAGCTAAAAACCCAAAATGCAATGTTTTGTATGTTTAAGATATGTTATTGGATTGCGTTATGAGTACATGAAAAGCAGAACTATGAAAAATGAGATGAAACACCAGAAAAATAGATAAGAAACGAGAGAAAACACAAAACAAAGTATGAAAACATTAAAGCTGGTGACACATATTCAGTATTACGTCTATTAAAGTTGCTTATGAAATCGGTGTTTTAGTTTATAACCTTTCTTTTTGGTCTAAAAAGGGTCTTTTGTGGATGCAGCTCAGTCTCTAGTGGCGTACCACACACATCACAGCGGACTGCAGGTCCTACTGTAGCTCACATAGTAACCAAAGTATTTATATTGACCTTATTTGTTTAAGAGCATAAAACTCTTTAATTTCTTAGTCTGTAATATTTTGCATTAGTCCTGAGAGCCCATCTATACAAAGTCACAAGTCTAATGAAAAAATGAATCCCCTTATACATACAGTAATTACTCTAAACAAAGTAAATGAGCACTTTCTTTCTTGCTTGCTTTCTTTCTATCAGTGTGATTCTAAGCAAATGCATCTTGCTTCTGTTTTCTTCACTACATTAATAAAGGTAATAGTAGGCTTTTGTGTTATTTCATGTGTCTTGAGGCTCCCATGCTTCAGTAAGAGCAACTCAACAGTGTTTCAGAGTAGAATTGATGTCTTAAAAAGCAGCAGCATTTTTTCTTAAGTATATCAGACACATTTTTCCAGCCTTAACCGCCAAGTAATTGTTGAAATAAAGATTTTTTTTGCCATCTTTGCTGACATTTTACAACTACTGACACTGATTTTGTGGGATTTCTTTGTGTCATGGCCGCCATCTGCTGGCCACATATGGTAACTACAAAGAACAGGGATCACTGGCTTTACTGCATTAATGCTGTCAAAGCTACAAACATGATGAAACCCCCTCGTTTACCTCTGGAGAGGGATCACGACCTTTGGGGTGGTCCAGCACATGGGCCTGGCTGATGGAGGCTGCAGGTGCTCCAGTCATTTTTCCTAAAACTCTAAATGCGGTCCAAGACGGTCTCCCTCCAAGCTGCACTCCCCGCAGCCAAGAGCCGCTTTTTTCACCACTCCTACACACTTTGTGGCAAGCGGCCATTTTGTACATGGAGATTTGCCTATTTGCAGCCCGCGTCTGCTTCCACTAACTTCAAAGTTTAGCGGAGACGGGCGAGGCCACCAGTGAAGCCTGTGAACATTGCTTCACAACAGCTTGTTGAAGGATGGGATTTCTACCTCTGACTCAGCGAGACACAGTCCGGCGCCACTTTCAAAGCTTGTCAGAGCGCAGGGCCCCAAGGCAAAGCTTATTGTCCACAAATTGATCCAGCCCCCTTGGTTTTGTTTATTTAAATGAGACTCTTAGACCCTCGGGTGTTTGTTGAGGAAAAGTCAGAAATGCCAAATATCTTTTCTTTTTTTTCATCTTCTTCCTCTTTCGTCTTTCCTTTCTTCTTTTCTCTCATAGCTCTTCAGCTTGGTGAGCCAAAAATCCTTGGTAAACATCCCGGCCCGGCAGCTTTGTAGCACTGAGCCGGTCTCCCTCTTCGCATCCCCCCTTTGCACTGGGATCTTTGGTTTCCAGCACAGCTTCAGTGACCTAATACTTGTCTTTTATGAATTTACATTCCCACTCATCTGTGGTGTCTAAATGCTCACAGAAACACGGAGCAAATTATCCAACAGTGAAGAATTGTCATTATGTTGGTTCGTTTCACATTGTTTATTCCCTTAAAAATACCATTAACAGCGACTTTACTGAGCAATGAGCTCCCAAACCATTATCCTAAACCATTATTCCTATTAGACAGTCTTTAGCAAAATAAAAGCCACATGAACAGGTGTTTTGGATCTGTGTTTTAAAATTTCCTGGATGTGCGTTCGTGTCAGCCCCGCAGCCACATGGTTATCATGTGGGCCGGTGGAAAAATAGATTTTTATACCTGCAAGATCATCAGTGTAATCCCAGATTGACAAAGACCAGCTTAATGGCCTAATATTTATACTTTAAGGTCTCATTGTCTCGTAAAAGTTTCGTCATGGTGTCACACTCCTGCGTATAACAGTGAGATGATTTATGGCAATCGACAGGACTGAAGCTTCATGTTTACACAAGACGCACAAGGGCCTTTTTAAAAATATATTTAGGCGTGTTTAGAAAGAGGAAGCTTTTATTAGCTTGTTTGAGCAGGTAATGCTGAAAGGTTTGATGCTTTATGGGAAAACATTGTTGACATGAAGACAAAGGAAATCAAAAACCCTGATTATGTGCCAACAAATGCTTTGGTCTCTTTGTTATTAAAAGTAAAATAGTTTAAATCCCAGTAAAGCTCTTTAGTTGAGGCACAAAAGCGCTGCAGTAATGACTTCTTGAAAGGACGCATGCCCATTTTTTTGCAAAGTATTTCCTTATTTATTTGCGGCTGCAGTGGACACATCTTGGGAGAATCCTTCAAGATGAGCCGCAGTCCAGCAAATGTTAGACAGAAGACTGTAAGGAGTCGGCATGCAGACTTTAGCCCTCAATGTGTAGTAGCTACAAGTGAAGTAAATCACTGGCCAGTAAGGCTGAGAGCCTGTGTGGGTGGGGCACTTCACAACAGGGAACTGAAAGTTCAGCCGTAAATTACACCGGTCAGGTTCTCAATGCTTTAATGTATTTTACGCTATGGGAACCGGCCCGAGCGTGCACACTGAAAAAACTCAGCAGTCAGTGCTCGTCAGGAGTCCACGGGGCTCTCCGCTGTCACACTCTGTCACAGGTGCTTTAGTGCTGTTACTCCAGAGTGAATTTACACATGGAGGAAGAAACGGTTCCTCCCTCATGCCAAAACCCAATCCAGCCGGAGGTCATGTCCTCCCGCTTGTTCTTCATACAATGAGCTACACAGGGAGTAAGAATAATAATGAAACCTCACTCTCCCTCTGTTATATCAATTCACATCCCGTCCCTTTATTTATACAAGCGGTGTCAACTAATATCATTAGTTTACAATGTCATTACTGTGAAACTGCAGCAGGAAATGTGTCACCGGCTCGTTTTCCTCCTGCAGTAACACACTCATCAACATGAGTCCTTCCACTCCATCGCCTCCCACTCCAGAGGAGATGTTCTGCGTATTAATTGGAAGGTATAAATTACAAGTAATCACTATCAGGTTTTTCCACTGCCGAGACAATCGGCATTTACTCATCCGTCTTCCTGTTTAAACTATCTGCTGGAGAATCGCAAAGCCCTGCTGCTTATTTTCCAACGATTAGCTGTACATCAGCATTACCACCTCAAATCCAGCAGTTTCACATCCAGCATTAAATAGGATGAATATTGATCTGCTAAAGAGGATTTATTTATTTCATGCTCTATCCAAAGATCAACTGCTACCAGCTTTGGACGGATCTGCGGAGGTCTTACCGAATAAAGCTACTGCATACATGACTTTGGACTTGACATTTTAGGCCTGGAAGAAGACCAAACAGTAAATTCACTGCAATAATCCCAGATAAATGGGATGATCACTACGAAAGCTTAGATAGTTAAGTGGCCTACACTTAAGTCCAGAAACGATAAAAACACAACTCGAAGGAGATCCTCCATGTCGGTGGGGGCGTGGTCTGCACAGTCCTCGGTGAGGAAGACACCCACCTGAGCTCTGCCATCCCTCCTGCTTATAAAGGAGAGGCAGAGTCGTCTTACAGAGCAGGGTCACGGAAAATGGCATCAGTAAAAATAACCTACAAATGGTTCTGTGTACCTGCACATGATGACCTATATTCTCTTTCTATTATCAACACGTGGGCGGTGTACTCTCAGAATTCATTTTTCTTTGATTAGACAGACAGTTATATTCAAACTAGGCTGACACATCAGACCGAGTCCACTTTTTCAAGTTTAGTTATGTGGCAGGTTAGTTAGTTTATTCCTTCATCTAAAGGAAGAATTATATTTTACCATCAAACTCTGAGTCACTGCTTCGAAGAGGAAGGAATTTTTTATCAGTCTGAGTTTCGATTAGAGGTTTTGTCCCATTTTGCTTCAAATGCAAAAGAAAAAAAGAAGAAAATGCTAAATTTGTGGCATTTTTCTGGCATCAAAACAATCAGTTTTAAATGCTGGAAAACACAAAGAGACGTCAACACTTTTACTACAATTTGCGTTGGAATTCGTACGAGCCGTCTGTAACCCCTTGTGAAAACGCACACAAAGCCACGTCCATAAACACGCACACACGTGTTTTAACCCTTCACACGCTGAGCTGCGAGCAACCCGGGGCCCGGTCCTGGTATTTTGGCGCTGGTTAGCAGCCGGTTCTCAGGGAGCTGCCAGAGGAATACAGCTCCCAGTGCCGCTCAGCGACCGGCTCAGTTGGGTGGAGCCGGGGAGAGGAGGACTGGGGAAAGAGAGGCAAACACACAGGCAGATAGAAAAGTGGCCATCTGGATAGACAGGCCGCAGGGTCACATGGCGGAGTCACAGACAGGATGGTGCTCAGCTGCTCCCTGTCTGTGCCGTCAGCCTCAAAATCTTATGAGTCTACAGAGAAACGGCTGGGGACGGGAGTTGATTGAGTAGAATTATTCAGACTGTATAGTTTGTTTGTTTGACTTTGGCTTTTTGGACAAATTTACTCTTTTTTTTTGCTTCGATAACTTTGGTTTTAGCACCCAAAATAAACATATTCTAATTATTTGAGATGTTAACTGATCAGTTATTTGACCATGTTACTGTTATATCACATTTATATTTCAAATCACACAATATAATATTATTTCTTACCTGAATTTTTTTCTTTCTTTCTTCTCTAAGATTTTCAAAAACCAATTCATCCTACAATTGTTGACATAGATGTACTCCTTGGTTTCTGTTCACCTTACAGCCCTGCTTTTATTTTGCACTCACTAAATTTAAATATGCATGGTCTTCAACAGATCACTTTCAAATTCAACATATCTTTTTCAGAAGTTTCTCTCTGCAAGAATGTGGATATGGAGCAGCTTGTTGAAAGATGCAGCGGCTTGAGCTGCCAGTAGATGGCATCTGATACCTGCTTTACATGCATGCACTGGCCCACAGTCCATCCCCTGCACATCTACAGGCACTGCTGGATTCCTAATAACAAATAAATTCCTATTAAAGACAAATATATAAAATTTCCTAGGTAACATCTGGGTATGTCTATGATATAATATTAAAAGCAACGTAAAAATGTAATAATGACAGTAAAACTAATAAACATATGTGGAGAATGAAGAGATTTGCTGTTTCATAAAAACCCTATCTGTGTAATTTAGATTCACTTATTCATTCGAGCTCAGTTAATTAATTCAGGGATTTGTAGACCTTTAATTTTCTTTTGAAGCCGTAGAAACGTCTTTAGTTTTTAGTTTAAAAAACAAGTTGTATTGAGCCCAATAAAACAAGCAATGCTTTATGTGTTGTACCATTTCAAAATATATATATATATACTTTTAGCATTCTAAAGAATCTGGCCCGACTAGAAATTGATTTCAAACGCAGAAATAACTCCACACACAGCTACCATAAAAATCATGTCAAAGGCTTTAAATGTCTGCTGTATCACAGTCTGCCATGTCTGTCTTGAGTCCATCAAATTAAAGCAGGTCTTATGGGGAGAAAAAAGAGCTCTAATTGAGATATATTTGATTGCCGCTTTAAGAATGGCCCCGTCTCCCCTCCTTAACATATGGGTCTGTGCGAGCTGTTCGACCATAAATTTTCAACACTGCAGGACATTGTCTTTTTTTATGCCCTGTGATCCATCCCTCATACATGCCAGAAAAGTGTCAAGGCCTTCTGGGAGTGAGAAGAAAACGTGCCGTGGCAGTGAGCGTTCAGCTGGCAGAGAGCGAGGATCCACAGCCAGCTCTCCGAGTAAGGAATGCCTTCTGGTTGTGCTGGTCGGCAGATCAGTCACACATCAAAAGATGTCGGAGGCTTATTCTACTATTTAAGTACTATGCAATAGGCTTTCGCCATTGGGAAGATTTTACTACATACAGAGTTCTCTCTCTGACACTTAATTAAGCAGGAGGCGGTGCTATTTTAAGAGACTGTCTCATTTAAATAACATATATTTTCAAGTGTGTCTCTCATAATTTGTGACATATGTCAAAATGACACGTGATAATGCTTCAGATGTTTAGCATTCCAACATTTGTCACACTTTCACTCGGTTTGTTTTCAGATTTGTCTCCATAAACCTTTAAAATCAATTTTACTTCGCAGCATACATCAAACTATTTCCCACAGCTTGTGTCTAAAAACCTGAGAAATGTAAGTAATAAATAAAATTACAAATGCAGTAAATGTCATTTCTATTTTCTTCACTTGCAAATGACTCTTTGCTTTTCAGGAGACATCTGTAGGATCTGAGTCCGTGGATATCAGCGTCGCAAATGAACACGTTCGGAGATTCTGACCAAAAGTGAAGACCACACAAGTAGACAGCTGGTCACGGCGATGCAATCAGCTTAACAGCAGGACAACAAAAGAGCAGCCACGCCTTAGATAAAGGTGCTTAACCTCCGAGCATGCTAAGTGCTCCTTGCTCCATTACCACTTAATAGGCCTAATCAGTTTTGGCCCAGATTAGATTTTGAATCTATTGCCACCAAAGCACAGTGGCATATTAAATTAGCGACTTCATTAGACCGAAGCAGGGTCACGTTGTTTGGTTGGTGTTCCTTGGGATAACAGGTATTGTCGGTGGTGGTGACAGCACATAAACTACATCACAATCATGCCACTGTATGGAAGGATTGTGGGTGTGGATGCTGGTGAAGCTCTCTGAGGTTGCCTGTTTTGGGATATACTATAATATATTACTATTATTTCCAATTTTTTCAATTCAATTTTGATAGAATAATGATGAAAAAATGCAAAAATAAACATTCATGAAAAAAAGAAGTAGGCAGAATGTTTTCCAAGCATCTCAAAATTCCCACAGCATTTCTTAACTATACAGCAGCAGAATTCCTGTTGAATATTTTCTGCTACAGAACCATGCACGTGTTAATTGTTCTTGGAATTTTCACTGATATCCTTCGTGTTTACTCGAGCTGAAGATCAAATGCACTGCAGCGGTTTTTTCGGCATCAGGGTTGCAGCCAAACCAACTTCAGATCTGACAGATTAAGACCTAAAACTCCCCACATAATCTTATTTCAAAATAAATTAAAGTCACTAAAGGAGGGCTGCGAGCTGCAGCTGGACTGACTGACTGACTCACTCACTAACTCCCTGATGCTGCAGCCGTCGGGCTTTTAGATGGATAGATTTCTGCAACTGACTCATATTTTCCAGTGAAATGAAATATAGCGAGATGCATGCCACACTTGGGCAGAGCAGATTGCTTCCACCCCATCCTGAAGAACCAGACGTATCACGTATGTGCGGCTGTTGAGGAACAAATGCGGACGTTGTGTATATTTGTTTTAATTATATCTCTTTCATTTACGATTTCACTAAGGATTTGTTTGACATTCGTGGCATAAAGAGTTCGAGGCCTCAGTTAAAAGGTTCAGTTTTGTGCAAAGAGGTTTGAAGAGTATAGTTGCATTTATTTATTTATTTACCTTTAATGATTTCTAGTCTTCACTGCCTTGGATTTGGTGAAAATTAGAGATTAAGCCTGAATAATTGCTGCTCGTTGCTCTCATTTTTTAAAAAAAAACAAAGAAAAGAGCTAGGTTGCAATGTTATTCACATGCCTTATGCAATTTGCACAATAAAAGAAGCATGAGATCTTGCTACACGCAAGTAGAGATTTTTGCAGAAACCCTGCTGGAAACTTCAGAGAGATGAGCACAACACAAAACAGCAGAGAGATAATCAGGCCGACAGGGAGCGCCGACATGGCTGAACAGTGCATGAATGTTTTCTTGACAAATAAAAAAACAGTGCATCGGTGAAATTCACTGCAAGGACCAATTTCAGGCCTCCTGCACCAGTCTGAGGAATCAATACGACGCAATGGAGCAGGTTGGGGCCGAGATCGATATCTGATGATACAATCATATCTTACTTCTTGACACTGTCTGAGCAACGCGCCACACCGGGGACGAGGGGCTGTGGGCGGGTAAATGAACACAAACAGGGAAATAAAAGGATTTGACGGTTTGAAATGTGTTTTTTTTTATTTTCAAAAATAAAACAACTGAAATTCATCACTCTGGGGGATTTGATCTGTAGTTGAGTAGCTGTGTTTTTCCTCGTGAATTCAGACTTTCGGAACTCCTGAGATGAATTTTTGATAGCAGTTATAAGAGAGAAAATCTCATTAAAAAAAATTTAAAAGTGAAGCACAACTGGTTGTGTCTTTACCAATTAAAATTATCTAAATGTCACATCTTATTTTGAAAAAGAAAAAGATCTGACTTCCTATTTTTATCCAGTGCTATGTCTCCATGCATGCTCCTGACTCAGTGTTGTCTCTTTTTTTTAATGCATTCGGCGAAAAAGCACTAAAAGAAACTTTCTACGAGAAGCCCGTCAGAAATTCTTTGCGACCACGCGTGTTATTTCTTATTCATTTCTTCTCATCTCCTTCCCAGCAACGAAGCGAAAGCGTTGCCTCGCAGACAGCCCCAGTCGCAGCTGATGATAGATTAATGAAACGGATTTAATCTCGGCCTGCTGGATGGTTTTGCAGATGCAGCAAAAAAAAAAAAAAAAGAGCATCCAGTGATGTCAGGGTGGTTTGGTCGGGCTGGTGGTCCCACAAATGCATGCTCCATCATATATGGACACACGCAGATGGGAGGGAAAGACCTGGGAGGGGCGACTTTTTTCAACAGAGTGTAATGTGATATTGGATAATAACTGGAAACATAGTAGAGCGACATGAACTGTGTGCTCCAAGAGACGCATTTCACTGACACCTGCCCCGCTGATGATTGCTCATACTCTATAATGAGCATACATCGAGCTGGTTTCAATGGCATTTAGAGGGTTAACGGTGCTTATATGTGAAGCCTTGAAAACAATAAGCCTCCCATGTGATTTAACAGTATATCCTAGGATTTAAAACTTGGGCTCTTTAAAGTTGTATGTGAAAGCCCTTAAACCTCACCACACCCTAGAGAGGGAAGCTGCTTTCTTTATAGTCTTACATTGACTTCCATGGACTCCCAATCATGAGTCACACTGTGTGTGTTGCCGTCACCCCCTCCTTCGCCGTCCCTCAACCCCTCCACCACCCCTCCTCCCCGTCTACCCCCCCACCTCTCACCCACCAAAACAGAGTGCCTTAGCTTTTAATGGGCCAACAGGGCTTGGCTTACTTCAGTGGCACAGCGTAGCCAATCCAAACCAAATTATTGCTGGAGGAAAACAGCAGAAGGCAATTAAATCCCAGTTAGGCTGATCATTCCAGCCTTGATTAACAGGGTCAAGGAGTGGGAGTCTTCTTCTTTTCATGTCCACTGTGTTAATTTATCCCTTTTTAATTACAATGATGAAAAGTGCGCAAGTTACACTCTCTTATCATCAGTCGGTAGACGTTTTAAATTAAAGAGCCCTTGTGTGTGTGCAGGTAAGCGGTTGGGATTGTGCACACATGATGGCTTCACTGGCGCGTCCCGACACTGACGCGATAGCATCAACAGTTAAAATGGCAGCCTCGAAAGTTTACATCGAAAGACGGTCTTGGCAGGGGCGTGATGCTGCTCCGTAGATGCCAACGTGGTGGCAACTTTGAATCGAAATAATCCCATTTGTTCTAGTGGTGTCAGATGTTCTGGTCTGCAGACTGTGTACCTAACGAAGCAAGCACGCACAACTTGTACCATAGTTCCACTGCACTAAGGGCTGGCATTTACTCCTGGCCAAGACTTTGCATGGTTTCGATTATCACGTATCATTTAAACTCAGCCGCTCTCTCCCAGCGTTTGCCAGCACGCTTTAAAATCAGTCAGTCTGCCTGTCTGCGAAGGAATATCCTCTGCCACAGCGATTTTACGATCAGTAATAATACTGAAAAATGATGTCTATATGCCGCCTTGTCGTATCTGCTAGTGAGAGGCCTGAGGCAACACACAGCTGCGCAATCAACAGCGCTGATGTTATTTACATCATTATAACTCGATTCAGGATAAAACCATGAGTTATCACATGGTAACTGGAAGATCTGCCTCTCCTCTCGCCCCTCTTAAACTGCTAACATCCCCACATCAGCACAAGCACACAGCAGAGGAGAGCCGAACGGTGATGCGCTGTTTGCTGACCAAATCACTGTCGCCTTTTGTGTGAAGGAGGGGAGGAGGCGGGTCGGATCACGGCGGCGGCGACGACACATCCCCCCCCCCCGCTGCGATTTGTTGCGAAACTGTTGTCAGTCAAGTCATAAGTCAGTGTTTGAGGCTAATCACAGCTAACTCCTCCGAACCTTGCCAGCCCTCACCACAAGCCTCACACCACCTCGTCTCGTTCCCACATTCCTGCAGCCGCCTTCCCTCGCCACTCCCACACCCACCCCTCCGCAGCCCCATCCGAGCCCACCCTCACCTTCTCAATCCACTCTTGGATCATTTCAATTTGCATCCCAACTGGCCCCGGGATTCCCTAGCCCTGTTAAAAGGCAGGCTATTTGTTGTGCTCTGCGGTTAATGCCGCGCAGAGCTTTAAATACCCATATCAAATCTTGGAGGCTCAACAGATTCAGTTTTGCAAACCTGTATCGAACAGAGGTTCAATCCGTCAGCTTAGAAGTGTACACTCCTTAAGTTGTGTGATAAGGTAAAACCAATCACTGGATTAGGCTCTCTCTGTCAGTGATGGTGTATTTTCAGTGCACAGTGTTGCTTTGCTGAAACGGGATAAGCTGATGGAGTAACATTATGGTGCTTGAGATTCCTTTTTCAATAGGAATATACTAATAATGGATTCCGAAGCCAGTGTGTGATGCTGCTCTTGCAGTTGTGGATAATGCATTAGCATTAGCTGTGAAAAGCAGTTGGTGCCGGATGCCATGAGCAATCATCTCTCAAAACCACAAATTTGATTGTTTTTATCATGCAAATCCAGCCTACTACCCCGATAAGATTGATTGAGGTCTTATAGGATTGCAGTGTTTATTCTCGCAGAGCTTCTCACAAACAAACCTCAGCCTTTAGATTCACAAGCATAATTTTGCACAGCATATGGTGAATTCATAACTCAAGAAGGGGAGAATCTCTAGAGTCTGCTGCTTCTTGCGGTTACTCTGCCTTGTTCCATCTGGTTTTGGGGGAGATGTGGGAGGTTTTGGTACACAGCGAGCTTGAGTGAAAATTCATGGCAGGTACATAAATAATCACCCGGCTAAAATATAGGCTACAACTTCTGTTCCTGGTTGGAGTGTTGCAAGGCTGTCTTGGATGACATTTGAGAGGAACACAGAGCCATCCACAAGTTGCAAAGTACAAACCCAAAGTCCTCTCCCTTTCCCCTCACATGAAGCTGGGTTTCCACTTTGTCCTGCCAACAAGCGTTCCCTGGAAGCTCCCCGTCTGACATTTTACGCTCGGTCGAACTCACACTTCAAGTCTTGAGGCATCGTTTGTGGACAGCCATGATCCAGCTGTCATTTTCTCTTTTTTTCCTGTTGGTTTTTGTGTGAATGCAAAGAGATCAGTGCGGTGATTGGTGATGAAAACCCTTCGAGCACTTTTGACGACTCAAGTGAGAAAACTCGAGAAGGCCGCTTGTTTGAGTTTTCTGGGCTGCGGAGCGCCGGATCGCAGCGGAGCTTGACCACAAATTTGCATGCAGCCGTCCGAATGCTTCTGTGTGTAACGCACAATTAGTGTAGTCACAGGAATACTGACTTCATTTGTTTTCTTATCTCGAATGTCAGACGGACAGTGATACACTTGCATACAAAGAATTTGACGTGGTTTAACTCTGCAACCGTGCAGTAAAAGATAATTGTGTCAAATTAGCCTGCTAAGTGAGTATTTGTGAGAGAGTGTGTGAGAGTTTAAGAGCAATCTTCATGTGTTTCTCATAAAAAACCATCACAGTTTGCTCCAGAAATGACGCATTGTAGTGCAAAAACCGTTTGAGAAAACTTTGCAGAAATCAGGCAGCGAGTGACTGCAAAACCAAAATGCATGTGAAGTTAAAAGCAGTCGTTTAGTCTAGCCATGAGACGCCGTGACAAATTACAATATATTTCATTAACATTTTGGGAAGCGCGGCAATCCCCATCTTAATGTCCCTATAATCAAATCTCATAAACTGTTGACATAGAAAAAAAAAATTCATAAGGCAGCTTTTAAAGCTTTGCAC
This sequence comes from Dascyllus trimaculatus, assembly GCA_024666655.1. Taxonomy (NCBI): domain Eukaryota; kingdom Metazoa; phylum Chordata; class Actinopteri; family Pomacentridae; genus Dascyllus; species Dascyllus trimaculatus. The sequence goes on from CM045457.1 coordinate 29,289,956, forward strand.
TCAAAAAGCTTTCATCTAATTATGTTTTGCAAAGTTTCGAGGGACAAATAACCCCACAATACAATGAAATGAAATGATTTGATGATCCCAAAGTCTTTATTGAAAATAAGTATGATATAATCTAGCCCATATTTATGGCACTTTTTTCAGAGGCCTACAATTCACACATGTCCATGTTAGCTTAGATTTCACACTTCCAGTCTGCATGTCTTTTACATTTAATTCCAACTTAAATATTAAAGATTGTTGTCATTTTACTTCTTTAGCTTTTGATTACAGTCGGTCTGGCTCTGTACAAAGGTAAAACAATTCACCTTTTAGCACCTGTAAAGTTCAGAATTTCATGACCAGAACCAGCAAATTCTCAGAGTTTCAACAGACTGAGTCAAAATTTTATGTCATCATAAAATTAATTCAGTGCAAAACCGACTTCAAAGAAGAAGTAAAATGCTGTTTTTACACTGCTGTGTCTATAAACATGTAACAACCAGTAGCGTAAAACTTTTGGCCATTTTAAATGTAATAAAGACAATAACGTAATAACTTTCCAATTTGTAAATGAGTGTTCATGTTCTATGTTGTATATTGGAGTTAAGTGCCATTAAAGCCCCAGTCCAGTTATTTAAAATACAGTTTGAAGTGAGGACTGAATCGTTTTTCCTTGAGAAATATTTGAACAAAGTTTTAATAAAATGTTTTCCAAGAAAAAAAATGTGGTAAATTCATTTGACAATGCAACATCCAACAGAGACACTGGCATGAAATGATGAATTTACACATCTAAGCAAATAAACAATATTCTAAATAAAGATTTTGAACAACAAATAATTCTCAAATGGCTCTTCCAACCATAATTAAGGAGAGTGAGAGCTACATGGGACGTATCCTTGATGAATGAATATGACCACTGTGCCATCCACTAGACCTATTTTTGATTAGCAAACTGCACAAAAACTGCAAAAAAATCTTTTTATTTCCAAGAAATGTAGTCCTATTTATGTATTATTACATTATCGGCTGCAGTTATTACATTCTCAAAGTATTTTTTTAATGCTAGGCCGTTAACGTAATAACTTATTACATTTTTGGCAAGATGTTGTAGCGTATTTGGCTATTATTATGTCATTGGTTGTGACAAACAGGAAATATTTAATGTAATTTTGAGAACTTTCGAGGTGCAAGTGGGCTGGTTTTTGTCCAGACACAGCTGAGTAGTCTTTCTGCCTTTAAGCTTCGACTAAGTGGCTGCTGCTTCCATTTGAATATTCATCATACAGACAGGAAAACGATGTTAATCTTCTAATCTAACGCTTAGCAAGAAACTAAATAAGCAAATTTCCCAAAATGTCAAACTCTTCTTGTAAATGTTTGCTCAATTTTGCGACTTCGCCGTGGCCGACGACACCATTGAACAAGTCACAGCTTGAAGCTGTCGCCGACCTCCTACACTAAAGCCACTGAACAGCTGGAGGTCTAAGCCCCCTCCTCTGACCAGTCCACCCACCATGTTGCCTCAGGTTAAGGGGGCACAAAAAACTGAAAGGAGAATGTCCATTCCTGGCCATTAGGTGGGTGCCGCGCTAATCCGGGGATTACAGGAACTACATTTACCCCACTTAAGGTTTCCCAGAAATCACAGAGTAGTTATGGCAAACCAGACTTCTGACTCTCACATCCATGAAACTTTAATGTGCCTGGAGTCCGAAACACACCTGATGTCCAGTCATCACATGTGTTCATTATCGGAATTAATATGTGCTGTATTAAAAAATGATGGCTTCACTGATGTCTAGTGTGAATAGAGTCATTTAGACATACAAAAAATCATCTGATGTCAAAGCAACCAAACTAGAAGTCGTCAAAGGTCTAACTTTCTGCATTTACTAATAAAGTGTATTTTCATAGAGTCCTAAACATGCAGCTCTTGCCTGGATGGTGGATTTCTTACTTTTAATACTGGTTATGTTTGAGTTATACGTTTTCTAACGCTATGTTTGTGCATTTCATGAAAGTTTTAAATGTTATAAACAGTCTGTTAACTCTGACAAGAACACCGATACTGGGTGATTCTCCAAAAGCCCACTTTTAAATTCAGTTGTAGGTAGTAAATTGTTTAATTAATTAATTTATTCATGATATCTGCAACTGCATCTGTGCATGGCAGATACAGAAGGATTGGGTTGAGGTAAGATTGTATCTGGATCAGCGACATCATTGGAATTTGAGACAAAAACAACAACAACAAAAAAAGCTCAGTACTGTCTTTAATAAGCTGTGCTAATAAAATGTCTAATTGAAAAAGACAAATAGAAGAAAGTAGCTCAAAACTCATGCAGAGATCAGATACATAAGAACTTACTTTGAAAATAAAAGTCCTGCTGATAAGCTCGTTAACTCGTAAATTATCACGACACAGGGCGAAACACCAATTTTGCAACTAACATAAAAAATAAATTACAAATCACTTCCATTAAGTATCTCATAAAGCCGATGGCAGTAACTTTCTGGCCCGTGAACACACACTGCTTCTAATTAATGTTAGGCAAGAGTCAGTCAGCAGGGCCATTTTACAGTTATGTGTAGTTTAGCAAGTTTCTAATTTAAAGCCGCAGCACTTGGCAAATGAAAAATCTCCAGCAGATCCGGCAAAATGGGGGAAATCACGAGTACTGATAGCTGCAGCCCGAGGCCTGTTATCATGTCCTTACAAAGCAGTGTTTTCAACTAGGAAATAACAATGAGACAGACCGTGCTAAAGAGACTGTCGCACCCTTGAGCCACTCAAACACCTGGTCATGTCCATCAAACAGTAGAGGAAAACAGGTTAATACTAAACCCAACAAGTGTGGCTCCAGGCTGAGGATAAGCCGCTGCACACACATGAGAAATTTGGTCCAGGCAGTCGACAATGCTCTGGGGTGCCGGTTCTAAAACAGAGTAGTGTCGTTTTACGGTAAATGTTTTGTTATGAAAGTCAGATTTGGGAAGTTCTGTTTAAACAATTAATATATTCAAGAGAAATTCCGGTTTTACTTGGAAAACATTCCGTCATGTGCACGAGTGGGGAGGTGGTCTCACTATTGATCCACTGACCTCACCAATGCTAAGTCCAGCTAAGAGCTAATGTTGACCCAGGACTGGAGATCTATATGGACAGTGCTTATGTTAGTGTGGCAAAAGGGATGGGCGAGTTGAATCCAAACATTTGCTTTAAGGTTTGACCAGCGAAGAACAACTCAGAAATAGCCGATATGGAGGGCAGCCCTTGAATGGTGCAGTGTGTCCAGCGAGGCGTGTCTAGAGTTTTCAGGCTCAGACATCCCCAAATAAACAGACCCAACATCACAGCAATGAACAGGCCACAAATCATTTTACATGCTGTTGGCTGCATTCAATTACAGCTTTGCAATAATGTCATGGTAGCTATATTTTGTCTCATTGTGCAGGTCTTGAGGAGTTATTAAAAAAAAGAAAAAGAAACAAAGTGTGCTATTTTTTTGGCATCTTTTCTGCAGCCAGACAATTAGCCAGCAATGACAGCCAGCGGTAATGTTAACGTGTGAGTAACGTTTGTATAGCCTCCAGCTCTGTAGAGCAGCTATTATGCAAATAATACTAGTGTTCGCATAACAGTGATGCCTGCAGTGCTAGCATAGTGTAGACAAAATCTGGCATCCTTTGAACACAAAATCAGTCTCATAAATCAGTGGGAAAATAATCTGTTACCAGTCACAGACAGGCAGAAGCAAGTGTAGCAACCAATGATGTAATAATTTTGGCCATTTTAAGTGTGATAAAGCCAATAACATAATAAAGTTTTTTAACCAATAACGTACTTACATACTCTTCAGTTGTTTTTTTTTTTGCATTTTCAAATGTGTGTTCATGTTCTATGTTGTATATTGGAGTTAAGTGCCATTATAGTCCCAGTCCAGTTATTAAAATACAGTTTAAAGTGACGACTGAATCGTTTTTTCCTTGAGGAATGTTTGAAAAAAAGTGTTAATGAAATGTTTGCCGAGAACAAAATGTGGTAAATTCATCTGACAATGCAACATCCAACAGAGACACTGACATGAAGTTATGAATTTACATACCTATAAGCACATAAACAACATTTTAAATAAAGATTTTGTACAATAAATAATTCTCAAATTGGCTCTTACAACCATAATTAAGGAGAGTGAGAGCTATATAGAACATATCCTTGATAAATTAACATGATGCCATCCACTAGAACTATTTTTGAGGAGTAAACTGCACAAAAACTGCAAAAAAAATCTTTTTATTTTACTGCTAGGCCATTAGCGTAATAACTTACTACATTATTGGTAAAACAGTATTACGTTATTGGTTGCTATAAAAGCAAGCAATGTCTTTTCAGCTCTATTCAGGCTCCTAGACTTGTACATCCGTCACCTGTGAAACCTATTTAATACCTAAACAATAAACTTAATAATGCCACTGCTCATAGACGATCTGCATTTGTGGGTTCTCCCTGTGATTCTTAAATGTCCAACATTTTTCTCAGCATGTTATAATTCCCTCCGGCGGCTTCACAGGAACGCCACCATTAGCAGCACATTACTAGTCATCACGCAAGGAGTATTGACAGGGTACGCAAAGAGATTATGTGGTGCAGTGATCAGAACAGATTTTTAGGGAAATTCACATTACCAAGATGAATAATCAGATCAATTCTGGGCCCATTTCCCAGCAAACAAATCTGAACTTAAATTTGATACTAATCCCTTGAAGATTAAATATGAGGAGGTGGTTCCAATGGGAAAAAAAGGCTGGAGAGGAGTACCTAAAGGACAGTATAATGATTCCCAGAGAGCATCTTAAAAGTTTAAAACTCTTTTTCTTATGACTGACAGCATATTTGGCTCAGAAGCACGAAACCTCACGCTCATCGCTCCGGTTGGATTGACATGAATTTAAAAATAGAGATATGTCTGTGGTAATGTGGAGGAATCAAACACCACAGTTAGCACAGGAGCAGGTGAGCCAACTGTCAGCATGCTGAGGTCACTGCGGTCCCTTCGGATGCTAATTGTCAACACAGGTCAATCAAAATAGCTGCATTCGACTGTCGCTGCCATGTTCGATGGCTGAAAGCATGCGGAGAAGATATTTTTAGTCGTGTGTGTGTGTGTGTGTGCAGCGTTCAGTGCGCATATTGCGTGCATGCACAGGCCTGCCACCGATTATGAACATACATGATCCCCTGGAGGCAGACAATAATATTGGCATTAAACACCCCGAGATTCTGCTGGTTTTTAATATATCTTAAATTATGTCAGGAAAAACATTGGAACATCTCACAAAAGCCACAGTCAGTGTATAATGCTATCTCATAAAGCTACAGATCTCTTAAACAATATTGACATAGGGAGCAGACAAACAAATGTCAGCCCCTATAACATATGAAATGCTTAACGTAACCAATTTCCACCTGTCAATCAACCTGGGAATAATGACAGACGGCCGGGAATCAATACGCCACAATTGAATTTTTCTACGCCCAAACACGCCTCACCCTGCACCATAAAAGACTGTCAAATGTCATGGTGCCCCGAGCTGCGAGCGGAGTCGAAAGGTTTATTTTATTTCCACCGCTGCAGTCTATTAGCAACAACGTTCCCTTTACCACCGGGAGAAAAAGGCAGGTCCGGACTCCTCTGCTTGTTTTGTTAGCGGGCGCTCACGGATGATGCTCAACATGTGTGTGTTTTAACTGCGCGAATGCAATTCACAGAGACCTGTGATGCATATTCACGATTGACAAGGGAGGCGGTTTCATAAATCAGTAATATTCTTACATCAGAAAAAAAGGAATAATTTACTTATTTTGTTTTTTAGCACTGAATGTTTCCCATGACCTCTTTCCTGAATGACACATTGAGATTTTCTCTACTGTTAACCGCCACTGTGGCGGAAAATAACAGAGGGTGAAGCTACTGAGCATTGCGGTCTTTGTCTATCACCTCATTTACAATACAGTGCCCTCTGCCTCACATAATCAATTAAAAGACGGCGGAGCTGAAGAGGCACCCTACCAGTCACAGAAGTTTACATCAAAAGGGAGAGACGCTTTTGAAGACTTGCTTCATCCTTGAGAGTCTTCCCCGAGAATGCAAGGACAGATTTAGTCACTGATAGATGTGGTTCTGGCCTTCTTCAAGGTCTCGTCTAGAACGTATCAGATTGCACTGCTGCATTGTAGTACAGTATTTCACTGCTGAGCTTTTGGTGAAGAAGAAAACACCGGCCAGGAAAAGTGTGCACTTAGAAGAGCACTGCAGTCAGCCAGATAATGCATTATTTGTTATTGTTCATATCATTTTAATTCTTCTTTATACAACATACGCCACTGTGATAGTGCTTTACATGCTTTTTTTGCAGCAAATGGACCCTTGATAGTAGTGCAACTTTTCTCTCTGACATCTGGGAGGAGGTTTATAAAAATAAAAAAAAGTTACGCTGCAAATTATGAGCATAGTGATGGTACAGAATAAGAAGCCCAGAAAGCACCCTGAAATCCTCACCTACTGTCGCCGCCATCATTACCTCCAGTACATCTCGGTGATGCTAATGCTAGCATCTCACCACTGACACAAAAGCTAACTGACGGAGAGGAAGGGGCTGTCTCCAAATTAAGGGCCGTTTTATGGTGTAACAGCTGTGCCGCTAGTATTGATTACCAGGCACCGTGAATGGGCCTGAACATTTTTTATGAAGTGAGGAATTCTGGGTCTGTAGGGGCTGGCGCCAAATGGGAGCGGCCGCAAGACGGTCCATGTGGCCCACTCGCTGCCGCGGAGACATTGGTGTGTCCTGTTCACATCGATGTGCCAGCAGACACCATTATTTGATACGCACTCAGCAATAAAATGGTCCATTCTGACTGCAACCAGATATATTGTTAATGGCCGGCTCTTTAAATGTCATCATGTGCTGGGAGCTGTCACATGAGTTTGTCCGAGTTCCTCATGCAGAGAAATTGATAAGTCAGTAAAGTGAAAGTGACTTGAGACACTGATGCTGTAAATCATACATCTGGGCAGCTGCAAGAGTGAAACTGAAAAATGATGATTTAAGAGCAAACCACACTGGAAAAAGTGTCGGTAGTCATTCAGTCTCCGTGCTAGAATCTGTAATATACTATCCTGACTTTCCCTTTTTGTACCTGCATCTATCATAAACCTGCAGTTAACTGTTTTCTTTAACGATTCACTGGTAAAATGCGACTGAGTGTTCAGCAACGTAGATGCAGAAAAACAACTGTATTTTTTCAGTTATTTTAAAGGAAAATGTTGGTTTCCTACAGCTTAGGTATCATTTTTTTTAATTGGGTAGTCATTATCAGTAGTCCAACAGAGATGGTGCCAATTCCCAGGTCTTGGCCATTATCTCGTGACTGCAAACTTATGTTAGACCGTCCTTCACTTTAAGAAAACGTTTAAAAGGTCTTTTTTTTTTTGACTAAATGCCTTGATGGCCATGGAGTAGAGGGATATTTTTTGCAGTGGATGATCTCCGTTCCCAGAGACCCTTTACAGTCATTAGAACAGGTGGCTAGAAGCTGATTTTGGAGAGAAGACAAAAAAATTGAGAGCTTGAGAGCACAGGTGTAGGAGTAATCCAATCCATATAGAACAGAAGATAATCATTGTTTTATAAGAGAGTATTAGGGTGAAAACACATCCAGCATTCATTTATAATGCATGAGAAACTATGTTTCAGCGATAATAAATCAACCCCATCCTTTTGAGTGACTCAGTACGTGTGTGTGAGTTGGTGGGCGGATGTGTTTACTAGTGTCTCAGTGTGTGTGCGCCAGTGCCGATGACACAATAGCATCGCTGGCGTCTGGCTCAAGCAGAGTTATGCAGAAGTTGTTGGTTGTTTTGCTGATCCCTCTCTGTCAGTGTCACAAGAAGTGTCATCAATCATCAGAGACTGGGGGAGCAGACCACCCTTCCCTACTGGTCTCCGTGTTGGCTCGAACCCTCCGCGAGCCCTGATCAGTATGAAAGGATTATTATATACAGTGCAGATGATGTCAGTCCTAAAAAAGCCCGCCGCAGATCAGAGACAGTACCTCACGATGAGAAAATAGTAGTATGACAGTTACGCCTTATTCGTACGAGATGGTAAGTGTTCTTTTATTGCACCGTTTTTCTTCCAGGGTCTTCAGCCAAACCAGCTGCTCTGCAAGATTGTACTCACAGGAACAGCAGTACTTTAAGTAACATGCTAATAATTTACAATGACAATGCTAACCTGTTTACAAGGTGTATTAGGTTAGGTGAAACTATCTCGGTAAGTCTCCCCACTTCATCCAATGACTTGGCAGTTGATCTGAGGAGTCAAAGGCAATGCACTGGCCGGCGCTCGTCGTACAAGCTCTCTGTCGTCACTGTCATTTTTGTTCAAGGTTGGTCTCCATGTGTACAAGGTGTGTTAGGTTAGAGTGCTAGCATGCTACACACTGCTAATTACCATAGAAGACAAAGAGCAGCCAAAGCTGATGGTAACGTCATTAGTTATGTAGCTAATCCGTCAAAAAGCAAAGCAGTCTATTATTTTGCCCTAGTCATGCTGGTGTTAAGTGCAAAGTTGTTGTTGACAGTGTAACTGAACCCAAAATCACATATAATTTGTGAACCCTTGATGCTTGTTTGTTTGTTAAAATCATTTAACCATTTACAGTAAACATCTGTTTTGTATTAAGAATCAGCACAGTAACAATTGCTTTTTAATCGACCGATAGTCCTGCAAAAAAAACAAAACAACAAAAAAAAAACACATTCAGGAAAGAGTTGGGAAAAGTTCACATGACCTGAACCAGTCACCCTGTCTGTACTGTACCAGGTGTACTGTCAGCTATTGCCTCTGACATTTGTTATCTATTAAAAACATCTGGTTTCACTATTCACTCTCTGAAGACTAGAAAGAGTGGGACTCATAGCTGGGGGTAGAGAGAGGTCGAGGGGTATGGGGTTTGGTTTACCCAACAGGAACTCTTACCAATACAGATAGAGCAGCTCTTTTTTGGAATGGATTATGTCATGTTTTTTGTCTCCACCGCAAACTTCTTCCTCCCAGAGAAGCATTTTTCATAGCCATGTTTACGGAGAAACCACACCAGTGCATTGCTGTGAAATGAGTCGTCATATCAGCCATGCCTGACAGGGAAGCTCTCCTCCCCTCGGCACACGAGGAGCAGAGCTCTCTTTGGTCTCTGCCACTGTAGTGGAGGCTGTTGACAGAAGTAGAGACAGGCAAACATATGTTCCCTCCAAAATACAGGAGGGGAGGGCCTGCTTGTTTTCAAAGAGGCCATTATCTCTGCAGTGTATCGCCACCCCTTGCTGTTGTTTGAGGAGGGGTTGTTTCATGGTCTCCTCTGAGTCCCAGCTGAAACTGTCACAGTCAGACAATTGAAACCATCTTTCTCTGTTGCACACACACACATATGTTTGCACACCCATGCACATGCACACACAGATTCATGCTTTACGCAGCTTTAAAAAGCAACAGGTTATACGACACAGAACTGCTGTTGAGGTCATTCGTTAAAAGAAGTCATTTTGTTGATTTGAAATGAAATGCAATCATTATTAATCTACAGTAATGACCACCGTATGAATCTTTAAATTTATTTATAATCTGTAAAAGTGATCCCCAGATGTTCGACTCACCCCTCTCCGAAAAGCTGCTCCACAAATGCACAGAGCATCGACGTTACTCACATGCACGCAGCGAGGCCTGTTACCACAAAATGACAAACTAAATATTTGGGGATGGTGATATCATTCTGCTAGGCCTCATTACCATAGACCGAAGCGCAAATGTAGTTTCAAAGACTCCAAATCCCATCTCATTTGATCTGCCAATATGCAGAGTCTGTCCTCCAAACTGCCACAGCCATGCCAAAGCAATTTGTTTCTTATATTGCTTTTGGAAGCCAATATGTTTTAATTAGGGAAATACATACGCGAAAACAACACCATAAATAATCATCTTTCTCCACCCATGACAAAGGAATTTCATCAGATCTTTCTTTCTCAGTCGCAGCGTACATACTTTACTGAAAAAAAAAACAACGTTCCTTCAAGGAGTCTGTCATTTGCAGAGTACAAAAATGCCTCACCAAGCAATTTTATCTTGCATTCAGGCCTACAAATGATGTGATATTAACGGGCCTAATGCATGAGAAACCAGACTCTACACTGTTTTTTCTGAAGATTTTTCACTGAAAGTAAAAAATACACTGTAAAATGTACAACTTCACCAGGAAATTCACAGGTGCATTATTCCTGCACTTGCATGAAACTATCTTCACACACAAACAATGCTGACACAGTTCAGCACAGATTAGGTGTTGTTTAAATGGCTCATTAATAATGTGGGCTCCCCTTGCTTGTGATCCTACAGATTAAGTCAGCTTGAAACGTATTTGTCTATGGATTATATGGTGCCATCGTTTCAGGGACAGTTTCGCAGGCTGTAGAGCAGCGGCAATTCTCGAAAATGTACTCGTGTACTGGCAGCAGGATGGTCAAATTGAAAAGGTTTACATGTAATAACAGTGAAACATTTATAAGTAATATGTTTATTTTTAGACAAGCCATCGTGTTGAAAAAGATTGACTAAAGCCAGCTGGATGACTCCAACATAAACTCAAGTTCAGTTTTGTTTCCAACTTGTCACTTTCAGTCGCTTTGTTGTAACATTTAACAGCATTGGGTGTGCTTTATTTCCATTTTTCATTGCCACATTTTTTGTTGTCAGGAGTTTAAGTATCTTGGGTTCTTGTTCATGAGTGACAGGAAAATGGAGCGTGAGACAGATTGGTGCAGCAGTATTGTAGGAGTTGTATTGGACCACAGTGGTGAAGAGAGAGGTTAGCTGGAAGGCAAAGTCCTTGATTTACCAGTCGATCTAACCCTCACCTGTGGTCATGAGCTCTGCAACCAAACAAATGAGGTTGAGGATACAAGCGGCCAAATTTAGTTTCTCCATAGGACAGCTGGGCTCAGTATTAGAGACAGGGTGAGGCGGAGCTGGGACTTCTGGTGGAGCTCAGAGTTACTGCTCCTTCTCTATGGTAAAAGGAACCAGCTAAAGTGACTGTTTTATTAGGATGCCTCCTAGGTAGCTTTTTTGGAAGTCTTTTGGGCACATTCAGCTGGGTGGAGACCCTTCGGTAGACCCAGAACTGACTGGAGAGATTACATATCTCATTTGACCTGGGAATGCCTGGGCGTCTGGATGGAGGTCTGGAATGCCCTGCTTAGCCTGCCGCCGCCACCACAACCCAACCCCGGATGGATGGATGGATGGATGGATGGATGGATGGATGGATGGATGGATGGATGGATGGATGGATGGATGGATGGATGGATGGATGGATGGATGGATGGATGGATGGATGGATGGATGGATGGATGGATGGATGGATGGATGGCACTTTACTAAACAATAACTGAAAATAAAAGTCTCCTGAATGCAAAGTCCTGCAACTTATGCTTCCTCCACCTCTCCAACCACCTTATGGGGCTGATTTAAACTGGCACATGTATCCGCATTGCATTTTGATGGTGGCACTGATACCAGATGACACCTCGTGCATATCTCACAGACACCAGTGGCTTTGACAAAACTGGGAACGTGGTTTAAATTAAATCTTTTTGCTAGCCACATTGACAGATCAATTGGCTTGTTGATTAGTGCAGCAGGGCAGCTGACATAAATATCAGAATATAAATACTATGAATATAAATGTCATCGCTGAGGATATGTTGGGATTGAAGTTACTTGAGTTTGTACCAGTCCATCCAAAGGAAAGGAGCCACGACATTCATCAGAAGACTTGTTAGTCCTAAAAACCTCATCCTCAAGTTGAGTGTCTTGCCCAAGGACACTGGGGATTGATCCTTTCTTTGTGTTTGTGTATTCATTATAATGCTCATATTGTGATGCATGCTTGTTGTTATGTTTTACTATAGCAGTCTCACAGGTTTCCATGGAACTTGGTTGACCTATTAATTAAGTATGGAACTTGTGAACTTTATAGTTACTGTTGTGTGGCTGAGATAATACATGTTTTTAATGGTTCGCCCTGTAAAATCCACCCACCATGAACCAACGGACCAAAAAAACAACATTTGGATAGTCCTTAATTTCTTTCACATATTGGGGTTTCTTTGTGAGCTGCTGCTGATTCGTTCCTGCCCTGTTCACCACCTAACTCAAACAAGTTGGGAGTCCTACAGAGTTGTGAGAGATTTTGTTTCCCCTCTAGACGACCAGGCCTCCACATTTCCATACATAGAGCGCAGCTTCATCATGGATTCATTTTTGAAAGCTGAAACACGTTTTTTCTTCTTCTTCTTCTCTTTTGGTTATGAGTCAGCTTGGGCAAATGGATTTTCCATCTTACTCTTCATAAAGAGGGAGTATCTTTCCTCCACTCCCTGTGATGTCAAAGCACAGTCACTCATACAGAGTGAGAGCTCTGTTGGCACCCATCGGATAGACAGTGTCGCCTCAAACCCAAAGGGATTACATGTGTGTGTCCTCTTTGTTCAGAGCCATCCAGCGGCATCTGGCAATAGTCAGTCCCCCTTGTGCTCTTTTATAGAGACAAGTGTGTTGTATGATCAGGTTTCTCAAGCTTCATTTATTAAATTAAGCAATGCATCACTGTTATTTGCCTTGCTTTTCTTTTTTTTCCCTTCCTTTTACTGGGGGGAAATGTACAGCTGGGAAGATACAAGGCCTTTCATATTCTGAGACAGGGAGGGAGGAAGAGATATAGGGAGTGAGAGGAGCAGGGAAGGAAAGAACTGGGAGAAGAGGGACGTGGAGAAAATGATAGAGTGAGAGAAAGAGAGTGAGAGAAGCAAAGACAGGAAAAGGGAGGGGAATAGAGGGCCTCTTTGCTCCTCTTCTCCTCCCTGAGTATCACCTCGGAGGGAGAAAACGACCATCTGCCAGGTCGTTTCTCATCATTTGTTCAATTTGTGCTGATTCCACTTTATTTTCATTCAAAATAACACAGAGGAAGTGCTCCAAGTTTTACAACACCTGCCCTCCCTTCTGCACGGTAGAGCATGAGTTTCCGTAAGGCAGCAAGTTCGACTTACAGTTTCAAAGTTTCTTGTATGAAAGAAAGTGGATGGCAAATACATGTTAGGATTATTATTGGTCCCAGACTCATCTGACAAGAAAAAACATGGTTTCTTATCAATCATATTGAGGACATGTAATTACATCATGAGAGATTAACTAGGTCCTTTATTCTTAGTTGTTTTCAAAATAATATTATGAAAAAAAAAACCTTTTAAATATTTAGGCGCCAATTGTTGTTGGTTGAAGTCTCTTGTTTTGTTTGTATGAAGGCTTTGGCTGCTATCGTGAGATTATGGGTCTCATCGAAGCCACAAAGAATATTTGTTATTCTCTGCGGCTATTTGTCTTATTTCTATTATTTATTAGTTTTATTTAATTTTTATTACTCTTATTGCGCAGAGAAAGCATGAAAGCAAAATCAGGCTGACTGGGAGTGACGGAGCCTTCGTGTACAAGATGTCTGTAACTGTAGTGCACGCGGGGAAAAAACAGTCACACTGGAATTTTCTTCCTCATTTAAAAGCCATATTTTGAAGCACGACTCTCAGACGTACTTTTTTCCCATCATTTTCTGTCGCGCTGCATCACAGGGGTCCTTCTGTAGCTGCCTTCGGCACCATCGAGCATATATTCACACGGCCAAGCTGCTGCTGGCTCTCAGAGGGAAGAACAAAAAGACAGTTGCAACCAGCTTAAACAAATGAAACAAAGGGGGGAAGAAACAAAGCATGAAATAGTATAACAGAAAGTAATAACAAAGCATTGCAAAAGGGAGAATGAAAAAGTAAGTGCTGATCACATTATGAGCATGAGGGCTGCTAAATCTTTGCAGTCTTAGTTCCCACAGTCTGTGTTGTGACTGTAGTCGTGGCTGCTGTCTGCACACGCAGTGTCGATTTAAAACCAAGATTATCGGCAGGTCTCGTACTCGTGCTGCTACTGTCATGCTGCCACAGCTGTGTGATATTCTGGAAATGTAAAATCAAACCACACTCAGACTCATTGCAGGTGAACACGGCTGTGTCCAACTGGTCAGTTCAGACACGTCCAGCGGGAAGAATACTGTTGACATTCGTTTAGACAGGGAGGGAGGGGAAAAATTCTATTAACGTCGATTTTTAAAATTAAATACGACTCGTCAAACACGTGTCAGACATTTTACACGTGTAAAACAGAAAGTGCAGAACTGCTTTGCAAATTTGACGAGCAAAAAGAATCCAATTTTAGAAACTTTTAATGATGTTTGCAGACGTGGAAATGTAAAGTAGCTCACTCTGTGGAGCCAGTGCAGAGAATATTGAAACTATATTAATCATTCACAGTGCCTTGCTGTTGTATTATTGATTCACATACATGGGTGCATTTCTTAAGTAATAAATGCATTTGTTTGGAGTTGTGTTTTTCATAACTTTACTAATTTAACCCACATGGCAGCGTTATATTCTCCAACATGCCACTTCTGCAGGGGCTGCATAACTGCCAGAGCATCACCCCATTAGTTTTACCTTATTCTTATTCCCATCAGGTCTTTTGACTGTGAATGAGTATAAGAAGGAGGCCAAGAGGTCACTGGTGACTAATTTTCTGAGCACTCACAGATTGTGTAAGTAATGGAGCACTTATTGCATTCGCTCCCCCCATCGCCGCAAACAAGCCCCAAAAAATCCATACAAATTCCCACACGTAAGATAGCGCCTGGGGAACGGAGAGGTGGCCCATCTTTAAGATATAGCAAGCAGCATGGAATAGGCCTAATGCGCAATTTAAAATCAATATCTTTTTTTTAAAAAAATGCCTGTCCTACCTACGACGGCATCATCTAAATATCAATAGGGCCTCGTGGTGCTTCAGAGAGAGCTGGGTGCGAGGAGAGACAGATCCGAGGTGCTTTGACCAAGGATTTCACACTGCCTATCCAGAGGAATCGGGTTCTCACCGCCTCTCTTTCAATTTTAATACGGTGCCGTACTTGGCGCATGAGGTTTAATAAAGTAGCACAGTGTCTGTCAAGCCAGGTGTAGCTTCAATCCTTTCATATTCTAAGTAAATCCCAAAGAAAGGTGTCGAGGATACCAACAGAAAAAAAGATAGACAGGAAGAGAGGGGAACCAGAGGGGGCTGGGTATGTTTTTTCCCTCTATGCCCAGGGTGCTACATTCTTTTTTCCCCCCCCTCCCTTTTTGCAATACTGTGGATTTCAAACTAGTGTTATCTCAAACATTGTAGCTTCTGTGCATTTCATGCTGGAATTTACTGGATTTTCGAGAAGATGACCTGTGACTCTGTTTCTCTTTCGAGCCAATGTCTTACCGAAGAATTGTACCATATCATCACTCGAAGAAAAGAAGAAATCAATTGGCTATGTCTGATGTCTGACAACTCGAGTCAGATTATTGCAAAAATTTATCATAGAATTCAGTGCAAGAAAACAACTTCGTCTATCATGTCTCCAGGAATCCTTTGCATCCATTCTAGCTTATTATATTCAGGGCTCTCACATTTAGAAACAGTAGAGCGAGGCGATTCATCACAGAAAGATAACTTTAAACACAGTAACATTTTTTCCCCGGCATTTAAATGATTATATCTGGCCCAAAAAAAGTACACGGGATGTGATCGGTGGATATTTTTTATTTTCATTTCAAATTCATCCAGTCCGTCCCTGGAAAATGTGCTATTTCAAAAAAGGTAATTAATGTCTCTATCTTTGCCATGTCTTGTGTTTGCTCATCTCCTCCCATCTGGATTCCATTATGGACAGGATTCCTACGATAAGGCCATCAGGAGTGGAGAGAGGGAGAGAGGGAGGCAGGGAGGGAGGGAGGCAGCAGAGCACACCAATGCATGATGGGAAGGAAAGCAGGAAACATGTCTTCATTTTATGAAAGTAATTTACACACCAAAGACAAAAAGTCATGTCTAGACAAAAGCAGTGTTTCTGTGATTTCGGAGATATCGGTCACATTTCACTGCTAGTGTGAAAAAAAAACACTGCTCATTGAGGAAGACTGTCTCCTCATAAACATCGGATTTGGTGAGTTGAGTTGCATTTAAATCAATTTGGCCAACAAGAGCCCAATCAGTGAATGGCCACTTTATTTATTGTTTGTTTTACTTCACACACACTCACTGCATTTGCTAAATAACTTTTTTTCCCCCACCACTTTGGCTTTAAAAAAAAAAGTAAAATCTGCTTAATACTCCTTACATGCAGCGGCCGTATAGCTCACTGAGTTAGGGCGTTACCATGTTGGCACAAGTCGCCAGCAGCGGTCGTGAGTTCAACTCCGGCTTGTGACCATTTGCTGCATGTCTCTCTCTCTACCCACCCTTCACCCTGTTTCTCTCCCTATCATTAAAAATGGAAAAATCTCCCCCACCAAAATAATAAAAAAAAAAACTCTTTACAAGCAACACCACACAACTTTGGGTTTAATAAATACAGTAGAGCCCACTTAATATCATACCGCTTATTGGAATAGCCCGCATATAGTCATAGAATTTTGAAATCCAAAACCATTTCTCATGTAATTCTAGTAAATATGCCTGTTTATAGTCATAGGATAATGTCATAAGCCCGGGTATAGTCATAGGCAAATGCACAAAATTTGGTCCCAGGAATAGATAATATCATACCCAGTCACGGTATAGCAAGCAACCGATTAATTATCACACATTATTTTGTAATAAATATAGTATTAAACACTTGTTTTCTTTTTTCAAGCAACTTTAATGTAGTTCTATGCCCATTCAACTTAACAAATTGATGACTGAAACAAGTCTCATAGGCCTATAGATCAACACAAATGCTATAATTGCTCTGATATCGCCGCCATTTTGAAGCCCGCATATTAGAATAGCCCGGATATAGTCATAGTTTTGCTTTGCACGAAGGGTATGATAATAACAGGGCTCTACTGTACCACAAAGCTGAAACAATGATCTGATCAATTCTATTAATTGACAGGAAAGTTAAGCATGTGATCGATTATAGTTTACCAGGCAATTCAGAAAATAACTGGCAAATGAATCCAGAATAGGAATAATTCTGAGTTGTGACATTACGACTTTGAGTTTTTGGCTACTTCTTGATTTCCTGACGCACAACAATCTTCACGACACACTAATCTTTCAAAGACATCATGTCAATCTGCTCAACACTTTCATCATTGTGTTGTAACAAGCAGCCATCTCATTGAGACAGCACTATTTAAGGTCAGAGGGAGTTGTAATGGTGACCCCTAGATGACCCTGGCCTCGGGGTCTCTGACCAAGTGCAAAAATTGATTCTGCTTTGAATGGGGAATTTAAGTAGACAGGCATCACATCTGCAAGGGTAAAAATGTCTTTAATGTCAGTAAAAAGCTGAATTCACATCTTGCTTTTGTTTTGACAAGGAGCAAAAATAACCAGAGCTGGATGTCGGAAAATACACACCTTTAAATATTGATATTTTCATTGCATACCTCATATATCCTTTATACTACGTCAATTACTTGTAATATTTGGTGCATTTTCTGTCATTCAAATCAAGTTTAAATTATAATAGAGCTGAATATCACTGTGTGCTCTGCCCCTCTTAGCGTGACAGTGTTTGGCCCCTGGCCACCGACATGTTTTATTTAATAATGTGGGAATTTTCTACTGTTTTGCTTTCATTACAGTCTAGGAGGCTAAAGCTGAAAACAGAAACAGAAAGCCAGTTGCTTTAAAGCCTGAACTTTGCCGCTCAACAACTGTCAAATGCAATATCAGCATCTACATTCAAAAGAGATTTTTTTTCTTTTTTTAAACAGGATGTCTGCCTAATGCGGTGATATTCTTTTTATTTTTTCCGCTCTCTCAAGAAGTGTGTTCTCCTTTTTCTGTATTACTCAATATGCTGAATGTCTACAACTTCACTGGTGACCACCCATTGCAACCCGGGCCCACGCTAGCTCTGGGTCCAGGGATTTAGGCCGCAGAGGAATTGAAGCCAAAGGCTGCAGGGGAGTATTTTCGAGGCTGGGATGAAAAGTGCGGCTCCGGCTTGGGAGTCACAGGGACACGGGGAAAGGAAGCGGAGGGAGGGAAGGGTTGGGAAGGGAAATTTATTCTTGTTCTCTTGCTTCTGGGCCAGTCCACAGGCCCATGTATCAAAAAGACCACCGCGTTTGAGACGAGTCAGTGGGCCAATTCATGGCAGAACGCTCCACACAGGAGGCCTGAGTAGTCTTTGGCAGATCTGGTAAAATGTCAAAGAGGAAAAGATTTGTATAAATATTTCAAATATTATTGATTAAGAGTGCAGTGATCTTGATTTGTTGCAGCTGTATACTAAAAAAACAATAGATATTTATCACCATCTGCTAATTTTATCTTTTTTTTTCTCAGTATGTGGTGCAATTGAAATAGAGCAACAACACAAAAGGTAATGGGATCGAGAGGAGTTTTAGTTGAGTTATAATACCAGTTCACGCTCCAGATTGTGCACCAGTTTTCCTCCTGAATTTTCAATATCTGCCTAGTATTATACATAATTAATTCCAGAAAGAGTCTTTACAAAGTAAAAACAAATAATACACATGGCCTATTAAATCCTCTGTTTTGGTCTTATTGACAAAAATACCAATTGACTTTAATGTTGCAGCAAAACCTAATTTCATGCCTGACAAGTTTTCCATGAAAGTATAAAGCAGCAAAGTAACGAAGCACGGAGACAGCCACTGGCACGTGATGCGCTCTGGGAGGGGCCTCTGCCAAACTACGCTGCTGTTTTTGCTTCAGTGACGAAAGATCAACATTTGTCTCACGGTAGCGGATCACTGGAGAAACCGAGTGGATTTCATCTGGGAGTCAGATTTCATCGTCTTTCTTTTCCTTGCTCAGGGGTTGGATTCTGAAGCAGATGTGCCTCTGAGGCATGGGCCATCAGGTTGAAGGGTGCAGGCCGGGCTGAGGGTTGGTGTTAGGGTTAAATTTAGAGGTCGGAGATCAGATGAAGGTCAGGGTTATGGCCGGGTTGGGGTCATGGTGAGGTCAAAGTATGCAGCCCCCTCAGGGTAGCCTTTAAGTGGTCACTGTTTACCTCTGTGTCCTGTTAGAGGGAAGACATCTAACATAGTGCAAATATGAGTGAGTTTTTGCATAGTGTGTGTTTGCAACATGATGAATTTATATATTTCAAATGACAGTCATGAAGATTAGTCAACTAATCCATTGCTTGATTAAAAAAAATAAGAAAAGGAATTTTAAATCTATATTATCTATATATAGTTTTAATCTATAATCTTCTATATTATTATGGTTATTAATATGCCTTACTAACTAAATTGCAGGTGTTTTTGTTGTCGTAGGATAGCAATGACTTCTTTACCCCCGATATGATTTATCTGAAATGACAAGAGAAATATTATTGATGTTTCTATGGTATCTTGCGCCAACTGTTGTTGCTGATGTAACCCTTGGCTTTCGCCACCATGTCTGCTGATCCCCCTGTTCTCAAGGGCTGTGGCATGCTGGGAAACCTTACACCATCCAGAGAGGGGGACATGGGATGAGTCTGTGCACATGTGTCATGCTGGGGGGCACAGACAGTGCGTCATATCAGAAAGCTTCCCCGCCATGTCCCCCCTACCACAGGACAGCAGCGGATCCCGAAACCCAAAATTATACTTCCCAGAGACGAGGCAAAGACAGCTCGGGCTTGTGCAGTCAGACTGAGAAACAGTCCAAAACACTGTTGGGCAAATGAGAACTTAACGCTGTGACACTAAGTGGTGTTTATAGTGTTTCACATGTGTCTGTGCCAGACAAATCCATTTAGCGCTTCCCTGAGCAGAAAGACCGACAACAATATGTGACAGATTACTACCGAAACTTTGATATTTGATGAATTGTAAGCAGATAAAATGAGATAATGGGAGTTGACTGATGTGATTAGTTTGAGTAACAATAAGAGGAAGCTGCCGTTTACTGAAATTTAAACTGACTTGTAGAAGGTTAAGGAACGGCCTCAGACAGCAGTCGCAAAGAATGCAAAGAAACAGGACAAAAATATTCCACCAATTCATTATCTCCTTTTCATACCATCTCTCTATTGTATTAGGAAATCCAACCAGGGGCGTTCTCAGGCTTTAGGAGGCTTAAGATCTCATAAAATGAACTGTCACCTGCTTAGTTATTGGGTGCTTACAAATAACCAAGATGCATAACTTGAGAAAGTACTAGTCCCCTAAACCCTTTCCAGCAGGAAGAAAATAAGCTCCTTTCGATGCATTATTAATATTTTGCCTAAACTCAGTCTGGACCGAACAGCAAGCCGGATTAGCCAAAGGAATTTAATATAAAATTCATGCCTTCTCTCTTTTTCTCTCTCACAGATATATTCAGTCTGTTGTTAGTTAGAAAGCCACGGCATTCCTCCGCGCACTGACAGACTCAACATATGAAAGTGAGGGTGGGAGCAGAAAGTGTGTGGCCCTGCTGACTGCCATGTGTTGTCATTTAAAATGATATTTTCTGAAGTTAATGACTTGCACAGGCTTATAGGTATAAATGGACAGTCTCTGGTGTTAATTTCATTGGCTGAGTGGGTCCCATAAAAAGGTCATTATGTCTGGTTTGTGTTTAACCCGTGTTTAATTCCAGGCAGCGAGAGAAGGGAAGCTGTATTGATTAAGTGACAGCTTAACAACTAGTTGTTTAATAAATAGGCACCGTCTATTGGACTGGAGGCGAAGAAGGAGCCAAACAACGACAACAAAAAGAAAAAGATGGTTTGAACTAAAGCGTTTGTGGAGATGAAGGAGTGGAGAGGGACAAAATGGACGCTGGGATACTTCAGGCTGATGAAAACCCCCCCACCAGCCCGCTTTCACTCCCCGACAAATTTATGTTAACAAGCAAATTAGCCACAGCGGGGCAGCCAGGACCAATCAATAGCCACAATAAAAAAGTTGGTGCTGACCACGTAGTGTCTGCAATGTAAACTGCCCGGCCCTCGGTCCCCAAGGCCAGGCCAACAATAACCTACAACTGAGCGAGACACAAAAGGTATCGACACAGAGAGCGCTTCAATTTCCCCAGACAGTGGGGCCCTGTCACATCAAACTGGCTATTAGTCACAAATTCTGCCTGCCACCGATCCATCCCCCCGTTCTCTAGGGGGACCTTGTCAACTTGAAAGTTGTGCCGCTGGCAAAAGGACATCTGGTTCCACTGTAGTGTGTGTTGAATACAAGAGGCCAGGAGCTGCCTGCCTGATAAAGGAGAACAAACAGGGCCACTTTAGACTTGTCAAGCCTTGTTAGGAGGAGTGAATGACAAAAGTAGGGAAGACATTATGAGCAGGAGGCTGTTTTTATGCCTCTCTGTTAAAGGAGAATGGAGGTCCATGCAATGAACCCTATAATAATGAGTCTAATGATTTCTACTTTCCTTTAACACTACTTGTAAATCTGATTCTTAAATATCTAAATATATTCTTTCTTACATGATGAATATCCTACATGCATCAAAACTGCATCATCTCATGGTGGAAACATTACAGGGGGATTACGTCTCTTCCAACACCCTCATGTCTGCACTCATTTTTCCTCGTGTGTGCAAAACACTGTGTTTTATCAAAGTCCACGGCCAGTTGCTGCACTGTTAACAAATTATTTCTGCCCTTCTCTAATAACCAACAGCCCCTTCCCAGGCCCGCAGCCCTTAGCACGAAGCATGCTTTACTTGTTACACGTCTGGCCCTCCTCAAAGTGTCCGATCCGACATGGCTGTCAGTGGCGTGCGTGTAGCCTTGTAAATTTCAATCAGCGTCTCGCAGCGGGGTGCCAAGGTTCGACTTCATTTCCCTCCACACTGAACAGGTGGTAACAGACCGGTCGTCGCTCGGCTCTGCTCCCCACCCAGCCACCCACCCAGCCCTCCATTTCTGCTCTATTAATTGCCCCCGGTGTTCGTGACAAGCTGAGGCCGAGGCGCCCCGGTTAATGTTTAATGTGGCGACTCCCCAAATCAATGCGTGTTTAAGAAAAGACGCGCCGTGCCGACCAAGACTGCTAGACTGCGCCACTGGATAGTCGGAGGAAGGAAGTGTCACATCACTCTTGCTGTGAAGTGGCAATTGGAGAAGGCGGGATATATCATTTGGTTAATTGACTCAGACAGGGGAGTAAATTTGGAGCCTTTCTGCTGAGCTATTTAAACTATCATGAATGTTAATTGTCAGAGAAGGGGGGCGGGGTCAGATGGTTAGTCTTTGCTTGACCCTCAAAATCCCTTGAACATTGTAAAGAGACGAGCCAAAAACAAATAAAATGTGTTGACTTTATCAAGCATTTTCTTGTTTTTCCCCCCACGCAAAAACCAACGTTTCAACATGAGCAGCAACAATAAGCCTTTACACAAACTGCTAAAGGAGGTTTGTTTAATTAGATCCTATCATCCCGCCGAACATGCACATGTTCTAAAGCGGGATATTTTAAAGGAGATTTATGATTCCATCGCGTTTGTCTCTTGATCGAGGTGGTATCATCTGGGAACGGATCTGGAATACAGATGAGTTCGGGCAGTGGCTCAAAAAAAAAAAAAAAGGAGAGATCAATTTTCGAGGCAAGGGTTTGGCACATTTAATGAATTCATGCTCCTTCTCTCTCTCTCTCTGTCTCTCCCTTCACCCTTTTCTCTGTAAGGATGAAAAAGATGAAAAGAAAAACCCTCACATAGTGACCGTTAGGGAGGTGCTCTGCGGGCAATCAATCACCAATCAGTCGTTGAAAGTGCTTGTCCTGCCGTTGGAGGATGTTCTTCATTACTTACAGACTCTCAGTGTGGTGAAGGATGTGAGGGCGAAGGTGTGCGAGTGAGTGTGTGTGCTTGTCGGGGTAATTATTCCTGGCCTTCAGCTCTTACTTTCACTGCTCTGGCGAGGAGCAAGTTTAAACCTGCGATGTTGTTGTTAGCGTTCACAGGTGATCATAATAGGCCGTCATAAGATCTCTATTCCTGTTCCTTTCATACACATGCACACACACACACATCATCCTCATGAATTTGGAGTCCTCTGCGGACCCAGTGGGCTTTGGATGATCCCCGAGGTTGATATTAGCTCCCATGATAGGCATCAGAGAATAACCCAGCTTAGAATGTGTTTAGATTTGCCAACCTTAACTCTTTTAAAAGCCACAATAAGCACACTGGACCTGGAGTTTTTAAGACTAAAGGTAAAATATGTTTGCAGTGTGGCGTTGCTTCAGAAATGCAGCCGGAGTCAAGTAACAGATAATTTTAGGAGACTCTGAATTGAAACACGGGTCAAGCAAAAAAACAAGCAACTTTTTAAAAAATATAAAAGCCAACTTAAATGTTAATAAATATATAAAAATGTACCTATGCAATTCATACACAGTAACAGCTAGCAGATGACAAATTCCCACCGCAGCAACTGCAGATAGACAGAATAGAAATATTCAGCCCTATCCCACAGAAGATATCCCACAACTTATTAGATGCGTTGCTGGAATACCCTATTAGGAATGAAGAAGGGAGGTAGAAGGGAAAGGGGGCTTTACTTTAAATTGAGGAAGTGCCAACGCACATTTATTGGCTCTAATGCGGTACAGGCAACCCCCGTCACAATATCGGAGCTCCGTGGGCCGGTGCTGCCACGGTGAGGGAACATAATAACCTTTTTAAGGGTGCAGCGTGCTGCCGACTCACAGAATAAAGACTTCACAGTCAGCGCCTGGCGAGAAAACGGAGGGCCTCGCCCCAGATGAACATAATCTTTTGTTATTATGCTGTTAATACGTTTTCGTTCCACGCGCTGATCTCAAACAAACCCACCCCCAGTGCCCCACAACCACTGCCTGAAAAAAAAAAGAGGATTTATTTTCATGTTCATCTAACCTTGTGAACAGAGCTGCAAAGTCTCAGTATATTAGGGAAAAAATATTTCATGGTCCGTAATTAAAAAAGAAACATGCTGAATCCTTTTTACATCATTTATAGATATTAAAGCAACAGAAACTAATAATACTGTGTTTTACTGCTGGAAGTAAAAGTCAAACACATTTCCCAATCTACTCAGTGAGCCTCATCCCAAAATCACTGTCATCTCCCACAATCCCTTTCACCCAGGGTGCTGACACCCAGTGCTTTTGTGGTTGCGTGTCGCCGATCCGTGTGGCAGCCGATCGACCAGGCCATTGATTAACAGATTGGAATTATTAACTGGGGGATCATCCATCCCACGTCGCCCATGTCATTTCCATTACTGCATTTCCATTACGCCTCATTTCAGAGACAAGGCACGGAAGAGGGAGGAAAACCTCCTCCTCATTAGCATTCTAATTAAGAGGCCATCAGATAATGATCAATCAAAGCAATCAGCAGGCAGACAAGCAGCAGCATACAGATGGAGGAGAGGCGCATCCCTTGGAGAGCAAACACTGAACTTACAAATGAATTCAGATATTTTGGGGGTGAATTTTTGAAAAAAAAACAACAACAAAATAAATCACAGCTAAGACAACACTTCAGCATTTACCAACCATAGGTGAGTTTAATTAATTTTAATGTTTTAATGAGGAGAGAGGAAAGAAATATGTGTCATAAAGGGCCTATCAACTGAAATCAACAGAAAAAAACAAGATTACGTCAGAGGCAAGAGATCCAGCATTTTACAAATACAAAAAATTAAACCTATTTCATCAGTGTGCTGAATCTTTACTGGAGTTTGGTTTGTCACATAACTAACTGTAGTCAGGGAGCTTCAACTGGATGTAGCACTTAAAACAGCCAGGTTTGATTCAGTGTTATAAGATACTAAAACATGAAAAGTATGCATATTTATTCATGTGTTTCAAGGTGTTTAGGATTCTTTGGCCCTAAAAACTTGATTTTATTTTGAAAAATTCCTTCTCCATGCCTGATAAACACCTACTTTATTTTGCAAAAGAGCTGTCTTTGGCCCAACAGCAGCACCCTGATGGACCACCACCTCCATGCAAGCAGCAGCAGTCATAAATAAACATGGACCCTGCTGGCAATATGTCAGTGCTGTAATGTTTTACGAAGCAGTGTTTTATACCGCCATTCACATTAAACTCCATAAAAGCCACGCAGCCACCGCTCGCGACCCAAACACACCCAGCCACTGCTGCTGCACAAATATGCAGAATCCCATCGGCTTTGATTTAGGAACTATCAGCAGGCCCCGAGCCGTTGGGCCGAGAGTCGAGGTGGGGAGAGGAGGCGTCATTGATTGAATTTTATGTCACTGTTGTCGAAGATCTTAACATGCCAGAATTTATTACCCGGAGAATAATAATGTCATATAAAAACTGACAGAGCCAAATAGGGGGCCCCCCAATTCATCTCTGCCTCCGCTCAGCACCACCACTGGGATGGCCCTGTCACAGCCACTCTCCGTTTCAAATGTATTCGCTCTCTGTCGTTTTTTTTTTTTCTTCGGAAAATGAAACATTTGTGTTTGACATTGGAGAAAAAAAATCAATATGAATTCATGAACCATACATAGTGTGCACTTCATTATTTTGTGACAAATTTATATGTCTTTTTTTCTTGATATGAGAAAACTGATATATAAATTATATTTATGCACATTTTGGGGAGTGATTGAATAGAGAGGGTTCAAAATAAAGCAGTCCACCAATAAACTGGAGGCTGACTGCCTGAGATTTATCTATTCAGCATTGAACTATGTGATTTTACATCATAATGACCACAATGACCAGAGAGGGGTATTATAAACTATTACTACTGGCAATAAGGCAAAATTACAATTTTTAAAAATTATTTTAAAAAAAAGGAGTAATCCTTACAATTAAAACAGCATTATGCGATGCGTATATAAGGTATATTTGGTGAAATATTACAGAGCCAAGTTTGTTAAAATATATACAGCAACTTTTTTGTTATAAAATACTGAATCATTTTTGTCTCTCATAAGATCACGGGTTAAAAGTTGCTGTTTACGCCCTGCAATCCCAGCTAAAAACGGCTCCAGTAACTTGTAATTTAAGTTAAATTATCAGCCAATTTTACTCAGATATTACTCCAAAATAGAATTTTCAATGAAACCTTAACTACCTTTTGTATCACTTTTCATTAATTAGCACCTTGCATAGCCAGAAATTCTTTCCTTTGTTGCCAAACTGAGAAGAAGCTGAGTTTCTCCTATCGCCGCCCCCTTTTACCTAATCAGAGCAGTGCTGTGGCTTCACCAGGTTCAAATACACTCTGCTCTCACACGGATGGGTGCACCAAGGTGAGATGTTGCCTCCCAAACTGCCGTACTGCAAGTGTCAATCAGGAACTTTAACTCCACCACACCCACACACAAACACACACCTCTGTCCAGACGTCATGTCAGTGCAGCGTAATTACAAACCTCATTGCCAAAAAAAAAAAAAAAATGACACGATGTTGACTGAGCCGAATTATTGAATTTTCATCGGTTGCCTTAGGACATGTCAGGACTGTTCAATTTTAGCCCGAGGAGGACACGCCATTAAAGGAGATGAGTCAAGAAAGTGTCTCCTTCTGATTGCCCCGAGAAACCATTACCGCTCAACAGCAGCAGGACGGCACAAGAGTGGACACATGGCCCAACTTACACAAACACACACACACACACACACATATAGAGGCAGGCATGTATTCACAAATGCATACACACATACAGCGGCGAAAATCCACATATCCCTATCCTCACCCCCATCCACCCCTCCTCCTGCAGAAGGCAGACACAATTTACATGAGCTGAAGGGAAGTGACAGGTAGCAATCAGCCTGGGGAATAGGGTTAGAGGCTGACGCCTGGTTGCGTATTACCGCCTGCCAACCAAAGCCTACAGATTGCTTATACCAGGCCACGACCTCCGACCCTGCCACATATCAACCAATTGCCCTTTAGTATAATTATGTGGAATAATCTTTTAGAGTTTGATTTGAAGGAGATAGGCAAGGAGGGCCACCTCTAATTTATTTTTTTAGGGGGGGGGGGGGGCTTGTTAATAAACACTTTTTTTGGTGCAGGGCCCGTCTGGCAGCTATAAGTGAAATACCCTTAGTACTGGAGGTCAGATTTATCTATTTCTCTGTGTGTCTGTCAGTCAGTCCAGCTAGACGGCAACACAGGATTGGCTGTAGGTGAGGGCCATCGGGAATGTCATTATCCCGTGATAATGTTTTATTGATAGCATCATTGGAAGTGGCCCTCTCAGAACTGTCAGAAATATCATTGCATTGTTTAGATGCTATTAACATTTAATGAGGTGCAGCAGCAGCAACAACCTGACGTTGCCGGTCCAGCCTGCAAGTGACATTTCTCACCCTCTTCGTTTTTATATTTTACATCGTGTTGTCAGTGTGTGATCACTGGATTGCAGCACATCTCACAGCAAAACAGAAGAAAATCCTGTTTTCGAAATGTATTACAACATAAGGAATGTTTATAGGAGAGCACAACTGAATGTGAAGTGATTAGTCGGTTAATTAATGTTGATGTTGATGAAGTTTATGAATTTATTTAGTGCTGAAGTGAAAATACCAAACAGTGGCAGCATGTCTGAGTAGATTCTCAGTCATCCAGGTCGTAATAATTCCACTGAGGAAGCCTCCTGGATGAGACATGAAGCATTTTCAAGAATCAGAAAGAGAAGTCTAGGTGTGTCTTACTGAAGCACACAAACAATAATTATTAATTCAATATATTTGAGCTGTACTGTTGATCAGACAAAATAGGGAAATTGCAGGCGTTGCCTTGTCTTATTAAAAAGCTTAAAGGGTCATCTTTTTATTATACATTCTGGTAAATTAATCAACTCAAGCCAGTGTTCTTAGAATGCCTAAAATCTCTAATTCTATAGTGCAAATGTCACTCTCTAAGATGAGATCCTCAATTTGTACAGGAGGAAAAAATGAAGAAACCTAAAGAAAAGAAAACAGAGAAAGGACAGTAAATGTTGATAAATGTTGTATGTACGGATTATCGAGGAATACCAATTGTACAAATACAGTATGCAGAATAAAAAAAAGGCAATTTAAGGTATGATAGAGTGTTAAAATATATGTGGAATGAAATCAGGAAGATGTTCAGCAACTTCCAATCACTTAAACAATTAATCACCTGAAGAACTAATAATAAAAAATAATGATTGGACGTCCAAACTGGATCCTTCTACCTTCAGATCAGTGCTACTGTCACTTGCCGTGCCAAAAACTATTAGATCCGGAGATCTGGAAAGTAAAAAGACTTGTTGCTTCTGTATTCCTTATAACATGTTTCAATGCAAGTGACAGATTGTTAGCATTAGCTTTTAATTCAGTGTTCAGTACAAATAAACATTAAACACTGTTACACTATCATCAGTTCTTCCTCCTTATCTATAACAAACTGCACACCTCTCACAATTACATTAATGTGTTTGCTGTTTTTTTGGATATCTGATCTTAACCTTGGCCCATTAAAAAAAAATCATGAACTTAACCCTGAGGAGTTTGGCATCCATCTCCACGCCACACGCAGTCGCATTAGCGGCCGGGCCTGACCTTAATCATACAGTCCCATCAGAAACCCGCTGACCTCCACCTCCCAGGAGAACCCTCCTCATTCACACACTCACTGGGACCTCCGGCTGCCCATTTAGTGCTGTAATGGTGGGAGGCGCCCGCTCAGCCACCCATTTCATTGTGTCCTCCTCTGAAAACACACACACACACACAGGATGCACAGGAGTCTATGTGCACACACACACACACACAGACGCACACATTTCAAGGGTTTACATCCACACAAACAGATATTGCACCATCCTCCTCTCCACAGGGGGTTAACATCAACATATGTCCCAGTCACACTGATAAAGGTGAAGGTTGTAGGAGCGTACGTGCGCACATGTGGCAGTATGCGAGGTGGAAAATCTGAGAAAAAGCCCGATTTTTTCTTCTAATTTTCAGACTTGTTTTTTTTTCAAAAGTTGTCAGGGTTTTACAGCTAAGACTTTTGACAGACATTCTCAGCTTTATCGGAGGCGTGCCACACAGCTCCCATCCACTCTGCAGTTTGAGCAGTCTGTAAAGGGCAAAAAAGAAATCAATTCCACCCTGACAAATGTAAATAAGGTCTTATCGGGGCAGCAGCGACGCATCGACAGCATCAGGCGAGCAAATGTTCCACTCGCTTGCCTGTCATTTAACTACATCACTGGATCACTCCTCCATATTTTGCCCCGAGGACAACCAATTCTCCATCACATCTGCGTACATATGAGCCCTGGCTCACATGTGTGGGTATGTGCGCGCATGTATAATAACATACACGTGTGTGGCTTTCATGTTTGCTTGTGGACAGCATCACTTTACATTTATTGAAATGAGCAGCTCTCCCTGGGGCGCCTGTGCGAAGCTGAGGCCTGCAGCCATGCTAGCATCTATCGACTCCCCAGGATTAGGGCTTGGCTGAGGCGCTCTCTCCCATGTGGCCCGGGCGAGGTGACCCACGCCGAGACAAAGTTCAGGAGGGGAGAACAGGGTGAGCTCTCCCGGGCGCAGATTAGGAGGCCCTGACTGTCCCGGTGGACACATGAAAGTGTGAAACGATACGGCGCACGAGAACACACACAAACAGTCACACTTCAAACAACCTCAGGTTTGTTGAGACAAAACTCCAATTAGGGGGAAATGTGTCACATGTGACAGGTAAAATACATTATGAGTGACTAATATGTCTTCCAAACAATCCAAATAATCAGGCAAAAATACATTTACAGTCATATTTTCATATTGAGACAATGCAAGCAGGAAAAAAGCTAGAAAAGAGCAAAAGCATGTGCATATTACAGTTAAAGGTAATTTAGATAGACAAACTGATTGGTCACCAACAGTAAATACTAATATGCAAACAATTTAGATGTTAAGATGCAATACTTTACTGCAATTACTGAGCAAGAGCAAGAAAAATGTTAAAATTCAGTTTAAGTTTTTAAAACTTATTATTCATGGACTCTGTTGTTTTGGCGAAATGAAGTTTACCTGTCCTTATTTAGGCCAAAATTAGATGTTAAAAAATTCTGGTTCTGTTCGATGACTTTAACACTGAGTCAAATCTTTCCCTGCATGAATATTTGATTTTTATTTGCTTATTTGTGTTAATATTTGTACGTGCAGTTTACTTTCTCAGGGTATCTTACCTTCTCAGGGTGTTTATTTTTAACACTTTGTTTATACAAAGCACTTTTTAATGTAATGTGTACCTATTTTATTTTTCTAATGTATATTTGTATTTCTGTCTTATGTTTTTCTTTATTTCATTTTCTCCTGTATATAAAGCTACCTCGAGAAAACACACAAAGAAATCCATTGTACCTGCACGGCACAATGCCTGTGCAAATGGCAATAAAACTCCATTCTATTCTATTTCCTTTCTGATATACATGTTTATGCCTATTGCATGTGTACATGTGGCATCGCCGCTTCCTATCAGCCCAACTTAAAGGCGGATGGTTCGACTGCATTAAAAATAAAGACAATATTGCCCCTTTTGAATACGTTTTATCTGAAAGATACAAAATAAGTCGGGTTTATTCCTCCGCTGCAAAGATCAGAGAGGATCTTCCAACGTCTAGCAGCACAAAAGCTATGGGCAGATTCGCAAGACATTAGAAAAGGACCGATACTCCATCATAAAATCATAGAACTTGAAGCATTAATGTACGTAACTGAGAGGTCTTAGCATGCTGCTGGCACAGATTTTTCAAAAAGAAGCTGGAATACTGTCCAAAGTACTGAGTAGACAGCATGAATTGTGATAGCAGACAAATAAAAGGGCACAGACGATGAAATACAATGAAATAAATACACCACGGTTTATTTGACAAGTGATTCCTTGGTAGTGGAGAACAAATAACTGCTTGTAACACCAGAATACTGCAGTCCACGGCCTTAAAACAGGTATGAAATATGTGTCAAAGTAAAGCACGTCTACTAGGATCTGATCTCAAGACGAAAATATATGTAATTACAGCTTTGAAGCTCAGTTCGAGGCGCTCCTTCAGAGAGACGTTCCTTGAAAAACAACTACATTCGTTGGAGTTTCAGAGTGAGGTTCGCTGATCCCTACCTAGGGCCACTAATTGCGTCTAGAAATCTGAAAATCAGTGTTCAAACAAGGCCATCTATTACACCGAGACAGACCGGGATATAGCCGTCTGTTTTTAGATGTTAAGGTAGTAATTAAGGTTTCAGAAATTTTTAATTGGTTCTTTTGTTTCATATAAGCCCGTTTGCCTTTGAAGCTACTATCATCAGGGGTATCCTCTTTTTTATTTATTCACCTCAAGAATTTCCCACCAGAAACACCGGAGCCACACCGAAACATACAATTTAGACTTTTTATTTTTCATTTTTCTTGTTTCCTGTAAGCAGCAGCAGCAATCGCATTTGCACTTCACCAAAATGAAATATCAACCATTTTCTGTTAAAAGCCAAGGAGGAGGGGGGGGGGGGTTGACGTATGGGAATTGGCTAATCTGGGGAAGGAAAGGGGGCAGACGAGGTACAAAGAATGAACCCTTAAGTCGTGAAGTGGCTATCTTGCCGCTGAGTGGTATCATCATCATCTTCATCATCATCACCACACAAACCCTTCTCTTCTTCTTCGGAGAGTGGAGAGGCAAAATAATTGGATTCTTTCCCACAAATAACGCCTTCACCCCTGAGCTTAATTAACTAGACAGACTGCAGGGCCAGGGTCCACTCTCCTCCACTCTCGCCGAGCTCTTGGAAAGAAAGAGGAAAACCCAGCTGTTATTGCCCACTGGCCTTTATTACCATGGCTGCGCGATAATATAGGTTATTAGGGCAAGATGTTGTAAGGAATGGTCTTTTTTTATGGGTTATATCGACGTGCAATACTGACACCGGCCTCCGTGGATATTCTAACAAAAAGCAAAATGTCAAGCATAATGAAATGTAGCCTCTATCTATCTATCTTTTTACATAATCATTGAATCGAAGTCTGTATAATGGGTTTCATATGACGCAAAATGATCCCCGGCCTCGACAAGGCGCGACAGTTCCTCACCTCGGCGCAATCCTTCGAGGTGCCATCCGTCTTGAGGGGAAACGTGAACGACATCGGTCAATATTCTAACAAATACAAGCTGTGACAAGCGCTACGACAAACAGACGACGACTCGACCATCTATCACGGGTCAGCCGATTGCCACGACGCCGTTGGTCAATGCGTTAAAAAAAAAAAACCACCAAGTAAGAACAATTTAAGGGGATATCGCGTGGCGGTGTGCGGATTTAAGGGGTTTACTTTATTACCGTGGGTGTTGTTTTATGGCAAAGTGCGGAGTGTATGCACTACACCCACAAGGCCCTCCTGGATGCCACCGTTCACATTATAACTCTTCCTAAGGTCCTTAGGGCCACTTTGTATGGAGGAGTTGCCATTTTGCTGTCACTGGTCCCCCCCCACCCCACACACACACACACACACACTTCCCTTCGCCTCTAAAGCTCCATGTTTGTTGTTCCATTCCCCTCTATATCTCCCAGAGGAGCTCCCTCATTTTAATATAAATAGAACGCTTCATCATGCAGTGGCACAAACTTCCCCACGTTGCATTGCTCCAGTGGCATTAGCAGCGGCAGCCGAGGTAGGGGGACACGCCGAGGGGATGGAGCACCGGTAAAACGCTGGCGACAAGAAAAAAAAAAAAGAAGCAAACATGTTTTGTTATAGTTTCAAATTGCTGGTCTGGCTTGTTTTGTCTGGGAGGGCCAAATATGGGGAAAAAAATAGCAATAAAAGACAAGACGCTGAATAGCAACAAGAAGCACTTCTCTCCGACGGCCAAAGATGAGGTTTATTTCCAAGTGACTCTGATACAAACTCGGCTTCTCTTAAACATATGATGGTGCAGCAATCAGCTCTGTCTTGTCAGTATGCCAGTGGGCTCGCGCAGACATGAGGGATTTAATAGCTGACTGATGGGCAAACTGCAACTCTATTGAGAATTTTTTTCTCCCTTTTTTTTTTATGTGTCAGATGAGAAAAGCTGCCGAGATCTAAGAGAAAGCACTTCTTAGCCAAACTGGACCGTGCCCGCCTCGCACTAATCAGACGTGCACAGCTGTATCCAAAATGCCAGAGGGATCATTTGACGAGAGAAATCAGCAGCCCCCTCTCGGCTCGGGATTTCTGTTCTCTCCTCTGTAGTGGTAAAGAGGCCTGAAAAGGCCAGCGGGGCGAGGACACCGCCCCCGGGCACTAACTGCCAGCAGCTTCGCCCCTGAGAAGCACCGACTTGCGCCTTGTGATCGGTGGACACCTAAAGCCGCCGCCATTGACTAATTGTGCTTCATCTCGGTGCAGGATCCATCGTGGCTAACAAGAAAGCACTAGAGGTCTTCATTTAGCTATCAAGCCCGGCGTCCCCGGGGGAAGGCTCCGAGTGCAGCTGCTGTCCTCGCTCCTCTCCCAATCAACACATCAAACGCCAACCCCAATTCATTTTTTCTCCCTCCCTCGCTGTCCTTTCCCCTCCACCTCACACCCCCTCCCTCCCTCCCTCGCTCCATCTCCTGCAAGAGAGGCAAAAAGGAGGAAAGTTCCAGGATGGTGGAACCAAAGAGCAAAGAGAGACACAGTGGTGAATACTGAGCGGCAGCTTTAGCCCCGGCCCTGCGAGCACTCTGGATTTAACAGGATATTTATTCTTTTATATCCAGACAAAAGAGATTGCACATGCCCTCCTGTGCTCACCAGAGTCATTCCGGTAAATCACTAAAAAGTAGCCCAAATATAATTAGGCTCCATTATTGAGGGTTTTTTTTTTAATACATATAAAAAGAGCTTGGCAATAATCTGGCATCAACAACATGACAAAGTCTAACCTTCTATGTGTGTATTCATCCATCAATCCACATAACTTGATCATATTTATAACAAATTAAAGAGACAAAAAATTAATCACTTGTCCTGCTTGCAGTCTAAATTATTATTTAGAAGAAATTATTTCCAGGAGGATTATTTTTACACTTTTGTGACACATTTAGATGCTATTTCTGCACAGCTTACAATAACAGCCGTATAGTAAGTTTCCTCTCCATCCTCCTCTTCCTCTTGCCCTTTTTTTTTATTACATGCATGAATCTAATAATATTCACGTAACCCAACAGCTCTCTGTCCTCTGTCAGCAGCAAGCTCGTGTGTTCATTAAAAGCCTGGTTTAGCAATATACTATGATTAGATTCTTAATTACAGAAAATTACCATAGTGCCACAGTAGGTGTATATGTAAGTCCTACAGGAAATAAGTAGATATTGAGAGACATAATTCCTCTATTATGATCATTTGGGAGACTCTGTTCACACTGCTTGTGTACAGTCTTGTGCTTTAAAAGGCTGCCGGGGCTGCTGTGAAATGGTGGCATTAATCAAATTTATTATTAGATGTCATGTCTCTTAAGCAGAGTGCAGGTCACCACCTGAGAGTTCAAACCCTCTTTCGCATTTGCAGGTGAAAAGCTCATTATGCAGTATTTGACTTTTTTACAGATACTTACATGTATTGTATGTCGCTGTGTTGACTTCTGCTGGAGGTCTTTTGTTATAAATGTTGTGTAATAGAATTTTGGAAATTCACACAAAAATTTCATCTGTATTATTACATATTTTATTATTTTGACAGTCTCAAACGTTATTTTTGACACGCAAAACAAGAGAGCAACGGGCATCAGGACTGATGTGCAACAGTTGCTTTTACATGCTGTTATAGTATAGAAGTCAGCATCAATGCAATATTTAAAATATGCTACACAAAGAAATATAATTTTTGATAAATGCATATAATAATTATAAATTTAATTTGCAGCCTGTTGATGAACTCATTTAATATGATAGCTGTAATTCTCCTCAGAAGCCAGTTTCTCACTTTTACCTTCATGTCACTATTAGAGGGTAACAAACTTGTAATTACCATTTTCATCACATTAAGTTTTATCCAAGACATGAGATTAGTTGCTAAAAATAAGGAGCTGTGATGTTTTTGAGTGATGCTGATGTTTCTCCCCAACTCAGAACTGCATTTAAAGCGACAGTCTGTTTGTCATTGTGTGCTTAGTTGTTGTGGAAGCCACTGCATCGACAATTAAAAGGACACAGATGCTGATTATAGCCCATATATCTAATACTCCTCACTGGAACAGGACACTGACATCTGTGTAGCATTACAGGTTGCACACCCAATATAATGTGACACCAATAATAAGAAGCAGGTCATTTGAGAAGGATGTGACACCAGCTCATATTAGTGAATATAAATTGGGTGATTAAAGCACAAGTTGGAGAATTCATCAGCTTGTTTAACTTTGATTTGAATGTCACCCGCAGCTGATGGATCTGTCACATCCCAATTACCGATAATCAATGGCTACAAACTATTAGTCCCGATCGGGGGCAACAAATAAACACCGGCAGGTTTGTTGACACGCGTGACAATCACGAGTGGTAAAACAAAATGGCATTTCAACCGTCACGTTGTAAAAACATAGCAAGTGAGATAATGATGCTCTTTTAGGCAACTGGGTGTCGAGTTATTTCTGTGCCAATCAATAGACTGGTTTAAAAAAAAAAAAGAAAAAGTCAATAAACATATGCGTAAATTGATTCCATCTGCTTATTATCATATAAAACAGCCTGGTAAATATGCAACTAATTACTGGTGACACTTCAATATCCAGTAAAGTAATGTTCATGACTCTACATTCAATACATTATTATTTTTTATCAATAAAAGACATGGGGAATTTGTTTTCCTTCAACACTTCTTTCTCTCAGGCTTTTTAAACCTTTAACCAAATTAGTTTCTAATAGAAAAAATGTCTTTATTCTTTTTTGGGCATGCTCTAGAAATACTGCTCTATAAGGACAAATAAATAATGCTGAATACCAGACAACACAATAGTGATCACTGAAATTGGGTTAATGTGTGTTTTACAGTTTTTCCGCACAGACATTTTCCTTAACCTTAAAAAAAAAGACATCTTAAGACTTTATGTGTCACTATATCCACATCTCTGCCCTACTTGGCGTGTGCATCCGCCGGCATCCACACCATCTAGTTCAGCATCTCAGAGATGCCAACCGCACAACATGCCATCCTGCCATCTTTTCCAACCCTAATTCACCGAGCCATGCAGATTTTCTCGCCTAATCCCCCCTTTGCTCGCACTCCCATCCCGCCGGAGTTTGGTAATACGATCTGGAGAGACGACTGAATTCCCGTTCCGTCCAATATCGCCGGGTCGCTAGTCTCCTGCCTCCCTGGCTCTAACAAGATGAGCTGCTTTCCATTTGGGCCCTTAATGCCACTCTGGGCTTCATTTTGCAGATCTCTGATGTGCCACAGTGAAATCGTAGCCCGGGACTCAAACCTGCTTGTTGATCTTGAGATTACCGGCCGACAACAGGTTTCCCCCCTAAGCCCTGTCCGCCCTGGACGGGGAAACCCAGGCGACGGGTGATATTGAGATGTCTTTCTGTGTCTCTATCTCTCTCTTCCTTTCTCTCTCTTGCTCTCTAACCACGACTGTCCACAAGTGCTCACAGCTGCTGGCGCCACCGCGCCACTAAGCAGGTTTTAAGACGGGTCCCAGTCGAGCCTTCTCTCGCCCAACCAGGAGGCAGAGCCCTGGATCCAGACCTTTTTAAGTGATCATCCTTGTATCATAACAGATTAAGGGCTGCTGCTGCTCTGGATTAGGCCTAATCTAACCTTTATCCGCTCCCATCTTCACCTGAAACTTACAGCGACCAGGAAGTCAATCGCCAGGGCCCCGTGATATACAGTGACACTGATCTTCCTTTTCGTGCTCTAATTATCAGGATTAAGAAAAACACTTTTGAGTAATTATTTTCACATCGGATAAACATTAGGCTTGCACGGATTTAGCTGAGCTTTCGCCCAACAAGAAGCGGAGATCTGAGCAGGCTTACGAGCTCCAGACAGGCAGATGGAGATCCTTTCTAATCAGGAATAACCAACAAACAGGCAGTGGGAGAAAAGGCAAAGAACAAAGAAATGAATGTCCTCTTTTTTTATTTAAACGATTGGGGATTTTCCCTTCTGACGACAAACTGTACAAATAATGCCTCGTCATAAGTATATTTGCATTTCAGATAAGGGAGATGAAATTTACAGTAATGCTATCTTGTGTCTTTTGCTTGCAGCAGAAGATTTCACATGCCGTTGTACGTCTTGAATTTCTGGGGTAACTTTTTTTTTCCCCTTTAATTCTGATTGCTAATGGATTTGCCAGACAGAGTCGCACATTCGGAGAATTTTCCTCAGAGAAGGGAAAACATGTGGAACCATGGGAAAAAGATGACCTTCGGAGCTTGTTTGATATTATATATATTATTTCAATCATACACAATTACAAAACTGAAATCACATCATAGCGCCACACTGAGCCCCAGATAACCTTTTAAAGGGACAATTCCCTGAGAGAGGTGACCCCTGACCCCCGGGCCTGCCAGCAATCTTCCACAGGATGACTTGGCCATGGTTGCAGAGGTTACATGCACCAGCGCACACACACATGGACACACACTCCGTCCGTCTCTGTTTCTAACCCTTTTTCTGAGCATTTTCACTTTTGTGTCTCTCTGGTTTAGAAATAGCAAGGCACACATGCACAGATTACCTTGAGCACAATTGGGCTATGCTTTTGTAGCTAAAGGAAAATCACAGAAAAGAGAGAGAGCATTTTGCTTTCTCTAATAGTTGTCTATTTGAATCTGCACCTTTTTAGGTTTATAGACGAACTCCTCTATCTGCCAATTGTTCCAACTTAAGCCATTAAATGAAGCACACACACACCACATGCGTGAGTAGACATCTCAGGTTCCTCGAAGTAAATATTCAATTTCATCTTTCCCATTAACAAAATTAGATTTCAGCAAAATATGGACACATTATGACCAGTCAGAGTGTGTTTCCGTGTTATTTTGACTCGGCATTCCAACACGTCGGATCCAAATGACGTTTAAAGTGGAGTCTTTCAGTCTCAAATTCCCAGAAAATGTGATGTGAAAGGTTTTATTTATTAGGAGTTAACACTGCATCTACTTCATGATGACTGTGTGGGTGCGGTCGGGTTAGAATTGACTGGCAGTGGCATGGCTGCATAAGCACAACTGTCATCGGATTTTGACATCACCTTTTTCCAGCTGAGAAGAGCCAAACTCCAAAAAGCAAAAAACAAATACAGGAATCTCCCACCGAAACTGCTCCAACTTTGGCAGAAAATTGCGCGTCCATATAACGCCCCATTGCTCACAGTAAGAAGCTGACATAAAATGCATTTTGAGGGCCTTAAAGTTGGGGTCGTTTACACGTCTAGCACACAGTACAGATGCGAACAGAGATGTTTAAAACTGAAGTGAGACTTTAGTCAACATATCATTTGATTTACAGTGTAGAGCCAAAAACAACTTGCATAAAATTGTGTCATTTACAGCCATAAAAGCTGCACTGTATTGTGCTCCAGTAGAAAACTATCAGTTTCTATGACTTCAACTTTGTTTTCCTGAAATAACAAAAATAACTCACTTATGCGTTTGTTAAAGACAACTTTCAGCAAGTTCCCATCAACTGGAGGCATCACAGTTACCAGACAAACACTACACGCTCTGACAGCTTGCTTTGCAATTGCAAATGTTTCAAATTCTGCAACATCTGTGCAGGGTTTCTGTTAAATTGTGAACAATAAAAATATAAATGCACACACACACACACACACACACACACACACACACACACACATATCCTCCATCCCAACATACACACCCAGACATAACATTATGGCCACCTGTCTAATATTATGTTGGTCCCCCTTATGTGGTCAAAAATGCTCTGAACCATTGGGCATGGACAAGAGGACCTCTCAGGGTGTCCTATGGGGTCTGGAACCAGGATGTTGCCACTGGATCCTTTGGGTACTCTGGCTTGTGCAGTGGGGCCTCTGTCAATCAAACTTGTTCCACTGCATCCTGTTGATGCTTGATCACAATGGGGTGTAGGAAGTTTGGAGGTCAAATCAACATGTTGGGCCATTGTCATGTTCCTCTACATGTTCCTGATTGTCTGATGCTTTTTTCCATGTGGTGGGGTGCATTTTCCTGCGGGGGTAGGCCAGTGACATTTGTGATTTCCATTTGCATGAGGGAGTGTGTTTGTTGTGGGACAATGTTTATTTGGGTGTCTAAGTCTCATCAACATGAATGTTAAGATCCAATCTGCATTTCGTTGCCTTGTACTTGTGACCTATAATGACAGTAAAGTTGAATCTATTCTAATCTACCAGACAGTACAGTAAGAAAACAGTTTTAGCAACTCTCTCTGCACACTAACTACATTGTTGAACTAGACTATCCCATTTTATAACACAAAATTATTACATGTCCGTTCCTCAATCTGCATGAATCTGATAAAAGCCAGGACAGGACGACAAAACCTACTGAGATTTATGGTCAAGCTAATTTTCCGACACTCATCCAGGAAATGACAAATCCTGTTCTTCTAAACTCTTATTAATCCCACTGAAGTGTGGTGAACATTTCTGTGTCGCCGCTAACCCCCCCGCTACCCTCTGACATCCCCCTGCTGCTAAAATGAAGACCTCTCGCGTCCACCTGCCCTCGGCCTCTACTCAGAACCAGATGTGTCGAGGCTTTGATGTGGACCAAACTTTTCGGGTCAGGGAGGGACAGAAAAACCCCGAAACGAGTTCACATGAAGCCACAACACACGGAGTGCTTTTGGCTTTCAGCGCAAGCATCATATAAAATTATGAGAAATGTGACTTCTTTAACTTTTCAGCCACTCTGTGATCACTCATGTGCTCGGGGGGGGGGGTTGGATGTTCTGCTTTGCTGGGGTTGTGGGTCTGCTCTTAGTTTCCTTTGAGCATTGAAGCCCTTAGAGGCTCTCTGCAATAATGCATAAAAGCATGAGTTACGGCCATTACTCCGTAATTTAGATTAATTTTCCTTTCAGACTTGCATTGGAGTGCATTTATTCTGAATGAAGAATAACCTGAACTTAGATACAGAGAGCATCCAAAAAGTTATCATTAATATACTGTACACCAAACAGCCACACCAGTAAAACCACCAACAGGTGAAGCGTATAACATTGAACTTCTCTACAATAAACTGGTCTGAAAACTTGGGTCCTTGCATTCATGTGGATGTTTCTTTAGCATGTACCACCCACTTAAACACTGCTTATGACCAAGCACACAGACCAACAGGAGGACAATGCACCTCACCTCATCACAAAAACAGCTCCAACCTATCTATGTACCTATCTATACCAATCTATGGGATGCACCAGAACAGGTTTAGTGTTTTCTCTATCAGAGGTATAGTTACTGCAGTGTATAGTGTGCATTGCATAAAAGAAATGCCTGTGGTTTCAAAAGTAAAACAGAAAAGTTAGGGAAAAAAATCTAATAGGTTGCTTTGAGTGAAAGTTCCTTCAAAATTCTTCCCCTGGCACTGATTAAACCCCTAAAAACTCATCGCTGTTCATCAAGGTTACACGAAAATAATCCCCTAATGCCTTAAACTGTCTTACATGCAACTTTACAAATGTGCAAATTGGTCTCCTCGTCTATCTCTACACTGCTTTGTTGTTAACCTCCAGCTCCACTTGCTTATCTCTGCTCAAGCACACTACAGCTCTTCTGCACTACACATTACAAGTTGTAATATTGAAGTAAGTCAGCCATAAGTGTTGAAACCAATAATTAACTCTGAAGAAAAATAATGATACGGGCAGACCTACCCTACAAAGATGACTGGATCGGTTTCTTAATTTTGTTACATATAAAATCCTGGAAGTCTGAAGCCCTACTTATGTCATTTAGCATATAAAAAACTAAATATGGACAAGTTAACAGGGTAAAAGCTTTTAATTATCTTGAGTAGGTGAGTGAAACAACAGCTTATTTAGCTACAAAAGGTTTGTGCTCAATCTTATGTTCATGATTATTGTTCAAATGCTGCCAAATTAGCAGTTTATTACTATTGTCCCCATTTAAAAAATAAATAAATAAAAGTAAGAGCTCTGGATACTTGAGTGTAGCTTACAGAGAATTAAATTTGCTTGAGGAAACCCTTTCCATACATACACGTGCTGGTAGATAGGGTACTTGACAAATTATACCTATGTTTGAAGCTGCCACTGGCTTATATATTTTTATTTTAATATATCTGAGTGACAATGATTAGGTAATTTCTACATTTTAACTTTAATTTGAGTAGTAATTTGTCTCCCCTATGCATGCAGATGCAGGTGAGCTGTGTATGGACTAAACTGCTTGCATATTTGCACCACCTTCCCCTGCATGCACACGATCACATTAAGTTGTTTATGAAACCTGCCTAAAAACGACTGACCTCAGACTGTAGCTGACGGCGAAGGCAGCATGAGAAGGTGAGTTTCGTGTTTTCCCAAAGCTCTGTTGGAGGTAAAAGAAATCACCGAGACTAGACATGCCAGTGGGCAATGCAAAGGAGGAATGAGAAATTAATGGATTACTCAGTCAGGAAAGAGGAATCTGCTACTTTGTCGGGCTTAGTGAGCATGTCTGTGAATTCCAAGCTTGAAAGAATTGCTCCAACCTAACTGTATATTTAGGGCTTTGGCTCGGGCCATTGTTCCATAATTACGTGTTGTTTTTACGAGGGATGGGCGAGTTTGGTGTGGTTTGGTATCCTGTACAAACAGGAGGGACCACGGCTTAGAGATGAGACACTTAAGCACAGTCAAAGCTAGTATCAGTAAATAGCTGTTGTTCATTTAAGCAGCAACTTGAGGGGACTTGGCCATAATGACACAAGTCCCACCCATCTTGGAATGTATCTATAGAGCAGGGAAGGATTGTATAGGGTATTGATAGAAGTGATAGGGATTCACAGCTTATTTTGTTATTATTAGCACGAAAATGTAATAAGATTAATAAAATCTAAGCCTATAGCTGCATGTAGCTTTGTTGGGTTTTAGCTCAAAGAAGCACCCAGTCGTGAGTAAATTCATGCAAAGGTCACATAATATTAATCTATTATTCATGTTGTGGCACACGTAATGACCTGAAAAGTAATTGGCACCAACAAGAATTTGAAATCACTGTATTGTCCGATGATTCAACCCAGCCTGTTGTGTTGATTTCGGAGTTTTTCCACCCGGTTCAATGGTGATAGGACAAATTACAAACAGACCGTCTTATTAGTTGCTGGTGTGTTTGCTGGAATGTGTCCTTTTGGGTGAACTACAGAGGTAACCTCTCACAAGTCACAAGTCATAAGCTGAAATTAAAGGCAGTTTGTTTTCTCTGGCTGGGCTTGATTAGCAAAGGCAACATTCGGCGCACATGCAACATTTATAAACTTTCTTTAGAGCATAAGTGCAGTTTACTTAGTCTCTTGTCACAGAGGCAAAAGGTCAGCGAGAGGCTGATGTTTGGAGAAGCACATTAAATGTTGGTTTACCCCTCAGAGTTATTTTTGAGACTTTATTGACCACAGCTGGCTTCTGTATGACTAACACTATATAATACAGGCAGATTAGACCGGGGCTGGCAAATTATCACATTCAATAGTCCTGTAGCACCTTCCATAAACATAAGAGGAGGAGAGTGGTGTAGGCTTATATATTGGTGCCTTGTAGGAATACAGCAGAAATTTTATCACAAAAGATGCCACATTATTTCATGCTGGTTGGTTTTACATTGTGCTTCTATAAAGCTGTAGGAGAATTATCGAGATCCTTACAGTACAGGCCAAGTCATAATGAATTTTGGTTCCAAGACCTAAAAAACTGGATCCTATATTTCCCATAATGCAGCTGCATAGCATTTTTAATCAGACCCTAACTGGCTCATCAACATCTACACCGATCAGCGCCAACATCATGACCACTGACAGGTGAAGTGATTAACATTGATCATATTGGTACTATGTGGTGTTCTGCTGGAAAACATTGGATTTTGACATCCATGTTGATGAGAATTAGACACCCAAATAAACATTGTCCCACAACAAACACACTCCCTCATGCAAATGGAAATCCCAAATGTCACTGGCCTACCCCTGCAGGAAAATGCACCCCACCACATGGAAAAACATCAACCAATCAGGAACATGTTGAGGAACATAACAATGGCCCAACATGTTGATTTGACCTCCAAACTTCCTACACCCCATTGTGATCAAGCATCAACAGGATGCAGTGGAACAAGTTTGATTGACAGAGGCTCCACTGCACAAGCCAGAGTACCCAAAGGATCCAGTGCCAACCTCCTGGTTCCAGACCCCATAGGACACCCTGAGAGGTCGTCTTGTCCATGTACAATGGGTCAAAGCATTTCTGAGCACATAAGGGGGACCAACATATTATCAGGAAGGTGGTCATATTGTTATGCCTGATCGGTGTACAAGGCATAAATGGTATTCAGTAAAGAGATAGGGAGCCTTATATGTTGCAAAGCTGAAGCACAGTGTAAGGGTGTGGAAATCACTGTGAGTGAAGGACATGTAGCGCATCCAATTCTCAAGACGAAGGCCAAAGAACTCCGTTTTTTTTCCCTTTTTACTATAACCATGACTTCCCTCCCCAGACAACAGTTTCAGCTGCCAAACCACTTATTTTCCACATACATGGTCTTTCCTCAGTCTTAACCAAACTCCAGTCGTCA
This sequence comes from Dascyllus trimaculatus, assembly GCA_024666655.1. Classification (NCBI taxonomy): domain Eukaryota; kingdom Metazoa; phylum Chordata; class Actinopteri; family Pomacentridae; genus Dascyllus; species Dascyllus trimaculatus. The sequence goes on from CM045457.1 coordinate 29,333,883, forward strand.
TGCACAAATCTTGTAGGAAGAAGTGATTTTTACAATGTTAGCGTTGGAAGTTGCAAAATGTTGTGATTGGATGTCTTTGGGGGGTTTTTGCAGGATCAATATTCTTCCCTGTCAACATAAAAATACAAATTTGAAAGTTGTTAGAGAAACCAAACTGTGTAATGAAGGCCTCATAAATCAGCCACCCAATGACTAATGTGTCGAAGGCTTAATTTCTCAGATAATCCTTTGTTTTCCATCTGCTCGTGTAGGTGGAACGGTTCTATTTGGTTTGGTTTGGTTTACGGACCGCACTCTAACACACTTATAAAGACAGAAACATACCAGATGTTGTCAGGGCTTGCTCATTTCCCCGATGCTTCCTCAGGCCAATATCCCTGTCTGTGTTCTATATTGCTACAAGGAAACACAGAAAAATCTTTATGCCTTCAACACTGACTTGAAAGGTAGAACGAAGAACAAACATTGAATCCCAACGTCAAAGATCTTATAGCATTTCATTCTACATTTCCGCACATCCACATCCATCTGTCACCGCTCCCGCAGCATGATCCACTCATCATCAGCAGTAATTTGATTTTTCAATTGACAATGACAATGATGGAGATGGCAATAATCCCCACTATGCATTCACAATGGAATATTTCCCAGTAGCCTGTATTGATCGGTACTGTTATTTGCCAAGAGGATCAGTGTGATAATTAAAATCTAAACACATTTAGCATCTGACTTTGAAGCTTTTATTACCTCTGATAGTTCAGCGGGAAAAAGAAAAGGTCATATTGAGGAACAGAGCAGAGGATGGCCGGTGAGTCTGACAGTCGAGTTTGTTTTGGATATGATGGATTCTAATTTGTTGTATAAAGACAGATTAGGTGGTGATGGTGTCTTTACGGTGGACATCTTCTGAAATACTCAAAGGTTATAAACGAGTAATTGATGCTGCCAGGCCAAGACTAAATATATATATAATGTTGAATCTACTGACACCATCACAACTTTTACACTAAAATCTTAAATTGCTTCACTGTTAGAAGTCACGACGTATTTCAGATTACTTGGATGACATTACTGCATTGCACTGCCGAAGAGAGGAATCCTATCAGTGTTATGTAGCCAAACTCCTATATGCCATCGCCATCATGTCTGAATAAGGTGTTTCCACTAGCAGTTAGATTATTTAGTCATAATGGGCTGTCAACTCACTGTTTTTGGCCAAAGCATGCATTTAAAAAAAGTAAGTTACCTAAAAGCAATTCCAATGAGTTTGTGTTTCATCACAGAAAACTCAAGACTTCTATCACATACATGGTGTTTAGAAGTGTCAGTGTACTTTTGTTCTCAAGTGTATATATTGAGAAATACAGGTTTGAAATCTGGGGAAAATGTTAGACCAGAAAGGATGGATTGATCTGCTGTGCCAGCGGATACCCTGAACTTAGGAAATAGAATCTGCATCGGGTTAAAAAAAACTGGAACAGTGCATCCGTATCTATAAAATCAAGATAACAGATTATTATTAAAGATTTCAAGCCCAGGAAAGATGACAAAGAAATCCAGAATTAGTTTCCGAATTACCAGCAGAAATGAATATCTCTTTTCTTACCTCTTTCTTACATATTATTATTCTTATTTGCTTGGGAACATATGTAAATAAAATTAAAATTGAGCATTGCACAATTAGTTTTTTAGTGTACAAATACAAAAAACACTTTTTCAGATGCTAGATCGCAAAAAATAAATATATTACACTGTTAAATGAAAGTTAGTTGGAAATATCAGTAGGTGAAATGCATGCCACCATCAAAAAGTTTGCTAAAGTTAACTATTTATACTGAGGCTTAGCAACCACAGCTACAGTAAACTATAGCATGAATTCACTGGTCCTATGACATGTTCGGTGGTCTTGCATTGAATTGGGTTTTAACAGCAAACAAAGACCCAAACACGGCACATACAATCAATTAATCAAATCTGCCAGTCAACACGTCTGATAGGATCATAGCATCCGACATTGCATGACTCTAACAAGTGATAACACGATCCATATGACCGTCTCCGTCCTTCGCCAGACCGTGAACATGTGCTGCTAAAATGTTCATTTTAACAATCCTTGTAAACTTTTATTCAGACCAAACGCAAAAAATGTGGAATTATGCTTCCTCTGTGCTCATGAATGTCAGCAGCTTCTTACAGAAAAACTGCATTTCAAGATTTATTCTACTTTTCGTTCGGCTGCATGGAGGCTGGTGTTGAGGGGGGTGTTCAGCTAAAGATGAGCAGGCTAAGATAAATGGCTCCACTCGCTGCTGTTTGGCAGCTGGGGCTCTCGACGGCTCCCCGAAGACGCAACACTTAAGAAGCACAATAAGGTGGCAGGGGCTCTGGGCAGCAACATCCAGCAACGAGAACCTGATAGCAAAGTCTGTAATCTGAAATCGCAGCCGTGTTGTTACTGGGGATGCAACAAGGGTCCAACGGCTCCCAGAGGTCGAGACGCGATGCCCCAGACATCAGTAAGTTTCATGAGAATACTTTATCACTTTTACCATCCACAGGGGGAGGGGAAATGGGCCTGCAGTTCATCTTCTATCAATAAAAGTCAGACACTGAAGGAGATGTTAAACAAAGCCATTTATTTTTGCTGTCATATGATGGACATTTATGAAGTTTTCTCTTAAGAAAAAACACCTTAAAATATGTTATTTATGTGTGTCCAAGGTGAGAACGGGGAAAGTTTTTCAGGTGAGCTGTTCTGCAGCAGGGATCCATATACTTTTATGTTTACTCGTAGAGCACAACTGATAAGTTGTCAGAATCCATGCCATAATATTTGGGAGATTCACTCAGGTTGTTTGGCAGCATTTTGCAGCAGTAATCTTTAAAGGAATAGTTCAATATATTGGGAAACTTTAACTTTCAATAAGTTTTACACAGTTGTTGTGTCCATTGAATATGAAGCTATGGCCAGCATCATAATAAGATCGACACCTTCTCAAATCTCTGATACCCCTTTTCCACCGAGCTGGTTCCAGTGCTAGTTCAGAGCCAGTGCCTGACTTACCACCAGTTTTTTGCGTTTCCACCACCTAAGCACCGGCTCCAGATGCTAAAAACTGGTGCTGAGCAAGCACCAACTCTTTGCTGGGCCACAGCTGAGAACCGAGTACAATCAGGGAGCGGGGGTTATCATGACCAACGATCAGCGGTGGAAAGGGACACACAAGCGGTAATTTGTGTCCTATTCCACCAGGTTGTCCCTGGTCTGATGTACTGGAATGACTCCCGGGACACACGGACGTTTTATACAAACTATTGCGCTGGAAGTTGGTAAAATTGTGTCCCACCAGTAGCGCGATCGCGGATGTGCCCAGGCAAAAGGAGCCTTTCAATCAGCTTTAAGACCATCTATAAAAATAAACATAGATATTATCATCAACTTATCGTGTTTGTTTAACTGCAATGTAATGGATGCAAGCGTCATCATTTTACAGTGACACAATGGCGTGGCTCCAGCTTGGCTCCTTGCCAATGGAAAAGCAAACAGGTTCTTAGGAAGAAGGATGTTTGAACCAACTAAGCACCAGCACCGAACGAGCACCTGGTGCGTCTTGGTGGAAAAGTGGTATGAGAGTGAAGCTAGAACTAATAGCAGTTTGCTTAACATTTTGTTAGTTTTGAAAGGGATGCAAATAGTTCCCAAAATGTTCCTTTTAAAGCTTCTCTTTATAGTGGCACATACAGAAAGAGTCACCTCAACACAAGAGCAACACAAGAGCATACGCTGTGCAGCACAACCCAAGAAAGCATTTTATCTCTCTTATAAATTAACAGCGTGGCCATAGGCCCTCACCAGGAGCAAACACAAGCACTCCCCTGGGGGAGGCAATTTGAAGGAGGAGAGGAGGGGGGACAGTGCATCGGGCCACCGCTTGGACAGATCAAATCGACCTTAAAGGCGATCCAGTGCGAGATGCAGCAGAAATTGATGGCCGCGTGTCAATGAGAAGGAGACAATGAGGGGCAGTAAGGTAAATGTCCCAGGGTGGATGTTTGTGCATGTGCATGGCTGAAGTTTGCATTGGGCCTCCCGCCGTAAATCATGAATATCCTCACACTCTGCCACTGTTTAAGGCCCCTTTGGAGCGATTCCACCTATTTTATTAAGCAGTAACAATTTATACATTTCAGTGGAAGTGGATATATGGCGGGCCTTCGGAATGGATCCTTTCATATGTGATGGAATCAGATGATGGATGTGGCATTACTAATCAAATTCATTGTGGTAGCCACTGGGGAATATGGCCGGGTGAAAATAAGCCTTGCATGTTTATGAAATGCCTTTACAGAGAAAATCACGTTATATAATCTTGAATTATAAATGCCGCATGAAGTATAATAATAATCTCTACAAAGGTTTAGTATTTGAAACACTGTAGATTTTGTCTTTTGGTTTGAACAAAGTGAATCAGAGGAGACGTATCAACATGTATGAGAGTAAAATCACCAGACCATAACATGGGCACGACCTGCACTGAGACACATCTATCTATCTCGCTCATCACTTCATTTTAATGCCTTTTATGTCCTAGTTAGGGTGACTGACCCGACATAAAAATTGCACATCTTGATATTTCATTCTTCCCATCTCTGTCCATTTTAGAACATTTTTGTTGTTTTTTCTTTTAGAGATGAAGAAAAAGAGAAGAAAATGCTCCACACCCGAGCTCATCTAAAATATGTAAATGCATAAATGGAGAAATCTGTATTGACAAGGATAAACCTGCTGCTTGTTCGAACTTAACTGACTTGTTTGAGAAACTGGTGAGTTCGGGAGTCTCCCATTTGAATAAGCAAAGCCTTGTTGTAATTGGGGCGCAAAGGTTTTTTTTTTTTGTTTGTTTTTTCTGAGTAAAAGCATAAGAAGACAAATCACGACAAACCTTATTCACCCGGCCAGACGAAGGCGGAAATCAACCTGATTCCCATACGTGTCACCCTCCCACCCCCAGTTCTCCCCCCGCCTCCCCGAGTTATGCCCGTAACCTCCGAGACTGTAAGGAAATGAAAAGGGATTAGCGGAACTCTGAATCAACGAAATGACTTTAAATGACTTCTTTGGCTAGCCACAGGTCAGGCACGCAGCATGTTTAAGTTGACATTTCAATTGTACAAGTAATTTGCATTCTATTTGACTCGAAATGACACTGACGTATTGAGGATTCCGGCAGCAATTTCTGATTCTCCCTCAAGTTCAAAGATGAGTCGGAAACACGGCTTAATCAAGGTCTGTGGGACTCCTGTCAATCTGTGGCCAGAAAAAAAAAACAGAAAAGAAAAAAAAACCCTCTAACATGGCGAGGTCTTAACTTCAATCAAATTCTTAATGTGTCCATTCATGACACAAAGCAAATCTTCAACCACCGCCCCAAACCTTATTAAATAAAGATCACTAACTGAACACATGTAGCTGTAATATGGCAATCTGGTGAAAATTCGAAAAAAAAAAGGCTGGGGAATGATTGCTTTGAGGTTATCAGGCAGTGAGATTTAAATCCTGTTGCTAAGATACTTGGTAATGTCACTGAAACCAGACCATAATTGTAATTGCTGGAGTTCATGCATGTCCTCACATATTTTGTCGCAGACAAGTCTTTCCTGTGTGTTTCATAGCGTTAACATCATTCTGTAATGTCAGGAAGCAACATTTCCACAGCGTTTTATTAGTTTAAGAATCAGCCACACAACAAAACACCAGACACATCATAAATCTCCAAGCATGTACACCCATACGATCAACCCTGAAAATCATCCCTGCGTTTTCAGAATAGGTGGGAAAACTTCTGCATCAGATCCACCTTTTTCAATAATTTTCATAAATCAGTCAATATCAGCGGCCTGATCTGTCTGAACACAGGGGAAATCACTTCTTGTGGAGATTCGCCTCTTTCATTCACGAAAAATAAGATTTTAAGACGCAGGAGCTGTTTATACCAAGCAGTGTGAGCATTTTTGCCTGTTATTACCAACAAGTGAGTGTGGAGGACAAGAATCCTGTTTAATGCATAACGACAGAGTAGTTTCATTGGGAGCAACTTGGGGTTCAGTGTCTTGCCCAAGAACACTTTGGCATGCGGAGGGGCCGGGGATCGAACCGCCGACCTTGCGATCAGTGGACAACCCGCCTTACTGTTACAGTGGAAAACAGAAGTATTGGTTATCAATTCCGAGATGTACATTCTGCTTTGTGTAAATGAAGGACTTGCAGCTTATAATCCAGCACATTACATACAGTTTACTTTTCCATCAAGTTTGCCACAGAGGCTGATCTAAACATATCTGTTATCAAAGTTCTGAATATAATAAGACCATATTCGCTTAATTAAATGAGTAGAAAAGACAACAAGCCCAGAAAAAGTGATAAATCCCAAGAAGGCCGCCTCCATCAGATGTTTTTAGATGGGTAAAGAACGTGTTTTTCATACATTTTATTTCAAAATTGAAAAATCTAAGTATTTAATTTTATGAAATCTAAGCCCAGTTCAGACAAAACATCATAAAGATTAAAACTTGAGCATCCTTTTTTTTTCTCAGCGATTAAAATCTTTAAGACAAACAACAAAAAAATGATATACTTTTACCAAGCAGTTCTAATTCTGTACTGTCTGTATTCGTACACTGTTTATATCCTAAGGCAACTCTCCACCTGTGGAAAACAACATTATAATCTATCTAAGCCAATATTTCATCACACATTTTCTACTTAACAATATATACAACACACTACTATACAAGACCTCATTCTGATTTTCAGGAATTGTGGCTACACTCCCCAGGCACACAGCAGCATGGCAGGACTATACTTACCTTTTTCTCTCTCTCTCTTTTATAGAACTGGGTGCTCGGTTGTTACCTTTCTATCTATTTTCTCAAGGTCAGAACATGATGGGTGGATGGCCAGACGTGAGACAGAGGTAATGAGTTTGGAATGGCATTTAGAGCGGCGAGAGGCTCGGGACTCGCACCTGACTCATCACGCTATGGATTCAGAAAGAATAGATAGTGTTAATGAAAACGTATAGCTCGATCCACGGTTCGGACTGAAAATCCACCACTGGGGGCGAGAATTTGAGCTGCAAAGAACGCACATATTAGCCAATATTTTTATACCGTTTAGATGATTAAATGTCTTGAGGAATTCGTATTTGGATTGACGTAATTTTAATTTAATTTTAATATAGTTGTAGTTTTACTATAGCATTAGTGAACCTCTAATCTGCATGGCTGTTACATGATTAAGTCAGAAGAGCAGCCACATTTAGGTAAACTGTGCTTTAGAACAGGTTCTCAACTGGTCCAGCTTCAGGACCCACTATGTCTCTATTATTAACGGTCACGACCCAAATTTTTGAAGTTTCCTGTTCCTGTTTACAAATTAAGGTTTATTTGGGTGTAGTCTCGACGCATTTTGAAACAATTTAGGAAAATTTTGGCTTATTTTCTTTGCTAATTTTGGTATTTTGGGGCATATTTTGGCCCATTTTGACAGATTCTGAGTGCATTTTGATTCATTTTTGGCTCGTTTTAGAATAAATTTCTCCAATAAGCTGGCAGAGCCAAATCTAGAGGTTAATAGTGGGCAACTACTGGTGTCACCACCACTAAATATCCTGCTACTGAAAGCAAACTTCGTCAAAAGAAACACGTCCTTTAAAATAAAACACTTTAAACCACTACTTTTTTGGGGGGGGGCATGCTTCTGCAACCCTCCAAAAATGGCTTCACGGCCCACTTTTGGGTCCCGACCCACCAGTTGAGAACCACTGCTTTAGAATATCCACTTTTCATCACTAAAAGTATTACACAGTGACTATGTTACAGTCAAAACCATCTCAACACTTCTATGTTATCTGAGCACAAAGGTTTTGAACTTAGTGCTGAGAAAATTAACCCACCACCTTTATCATAACAATGGCTGACAATTGGTTTTGGCAACCGAAAGTACTTTGTAGTTTAGGAAGGTTGATTGGTCGAAGTAAGAGGAGAGACAAGATACAAACTGCAGTCCATCTCCCTCAAATCATATATTTTTAAAAATCCTAACCTGTGAAGTATTGGCAAATACATGGTAAATGGTCTGCACTTCTATAGCGCCTTTTTCTACATTAGTGGTATCCAAAGTGCTTTACGCACGTGTTTCCATTCACACACACATTCACACACCAATGGCAACAGAGCTGACATGCAAGGCGCTTGCCTGCCATTGGGAGCAACTTCTGGTTCAGTGTCTTGCCCAAGGACACTTCGGCATGCGGAGGGGCCAGGGATCGAACCGCCAACCTTGCGATCAGTGGACAACCCGCTCTACCACCTGAGTCACAGCCGCCCCACATATATAGTCATTACTTGATCTGCAAGTGCAAGAGGCCCCTATGTAGATACACGTGTTTGAAAAAATTACCATTACTGCTGCTTTTCTGATGAAGGTAGTGGTGGCCTAGTGGCTTGTGAAGCGTACTTGTAACCATTGGGTTGCTGGATCGCATCCCCAGACTGGAAAGAGGCTAAATCAACACCACTGTGGGCCCCTGAGCAAGGCCCTTAACCCCTGAATGCTCCCTGGGTGCTTCCATGGCGGCCCACTGCTCCTAGTATGGATGGGTCAAATGCAGAGAACGAATTTCCCAAAGGGGACTAATAAAGTATACAGTATTATTATTATTATGAAGACAAATAAGAAGTCAAAAGTCATAAATTAGAATTTGCCAGTGGTTTTCAAGAACAACATTTTGATGTTAAATCCAGAAAGTTCAGACTTTGTAGACTGGTCCGGATGTTCCATAGTTTTGGTCTCCTTGGTGCACGAACACAGAAAATGACTTTATGTTAAGTCTGACTTTCCCATTTGGGGAGGAGAAACACGTTCAGGCTGCAAAAACAACTAATCACAACAAAGCAATTTTTGCCCCCTTCATGCATTCTGCAGCACTGTTTGTTCTTGTAAATGTCCCCGCACACCCCCAGGGCATATTTCTGTTCTCATGGGCCGGAGCAAGCAGAGAAACAATCATGTTTAGGCCATCCATGAATGACAGATAGTTTTCAATTGTCCTGTCAGCAGCACAGGGGGAGACCAATAGAAATGTTTTTTCCAAGCCTCTTACTGCACTCAATCTCTACGCCGCCGTCTGTGCCGGAGAAAATGCTTGTTTACCCAGAAACCAACGGGCCTCCCTGATTGCCATCCCAATTGTAATGGCCAAGGATGAGGGAGATCAATAGCTATCTGCACCCATTCCTGAAGCAATAACATTCAATAGGAAAACCCATTTACTTTTACTTACCTTTGCTTTATTTTGTTTTACCATAAGGACAGCCAGTTCTGAAGAAGATGGGATTTGACTGGACGGCAGGTTATGGATCTTTTACGACTACATTGCTTTTTTTTATTGAAATGTGGGTAACAATGAGCGCAGTAACGGAGGCAGAACTGGTTGAGATGGTGAACTGGTGGCTAGATTTATCGGAAAACGGCGTTCGTCACAGTGCGATCAGGAACACATCATCTCTACTTCTGTGTGATTGATATTCCTTGTTGCCTCATTTGACCTTGAAGTATGGACACTGATGGAGAGCAGTAGCTTTAGTGTTATAGCCAAGCAATGATTGCTGCCATAGAAGGATAATACCAATTTATGGCCCAAGGAACATATATAAAAACTCTGTCATTATCACAAAAAAAGACGTTCTTCTGTGTTCTGTTATGAAATGCACAATGTTTCCCTGGCTATCAAAACAATACGAGTTCATGAAGGTCAGCTGAAAGCTACATGTGTGTCTGTTTATGTCCCCACATGCATGTGCGTGGTCTCGCTTGGTGAAAACAGGAAGTTTAATAAGAGTTTGTGTGTTCTGCTGTACTTGCCTTAGAGCTGCTTCACAAATCCTCCCGCAGTCAGAGCAACCAGCTCTCCCAGGTGAACCACTCTCACATCACATCTCCCCCAGTTCTATCAGACAGAGCAAAAACAAAAATAGATAAAAAAAAAAAAAGTTGCTGTTGAAAACTCTTTTCACCACCCTACCACTCCGTATTCATTTCAATATTGCACTTCACGTCCGCATTGAACCGTGGCTCTCCACCTCTCTTGTCTCTCCAGTGTTTTTCCTGATGCAAGGTGAATTAAGTGTCTGTATCTTGTCCGTTCTGTAGCTGTTGTTTGACTCAATATACCAAACTAAACACCCGTTCTGGCTGCCCTCCGTATAACCTTGCATCTAACTCCAAAGACTTCCCCGAATCCTTTGCAAAGCTTCTGGGAATGATATTTCTTTACTTTGGCACAGCGCTGACCTGCTGTAGATATTTATTTTCTTCTTTTTTTAATAGCATTATCACGTTCGCTGCTACTACCTTGGACTGAGTTTGTCAGATTAGTGTTGTCACTTGTGTGTCGGTATAAGATGACATGCATCTTTGCCATAAATACTGCTGCTTTTATTACATTCTCTCATACTTGAAAAACTCTCACCATTTTAACTCAGCACTAGTTTTTTTTTTTTTTACTCACTCTGTCTGGACATTTACTTAAGAAGAGACATGTGATACATATAACACGCTGGTGAATAGATTGCAGTAGTAAAATGTAATTTCAAACCTTTAAACCTATAGACTCATGTAGTCCACAGGATTTGAAGGGCTCTCTGTATGTTCTGTGTCCACCCAGCTGATTTTTTTTACTTCTTATAAGTATGTCATCCATATTGTAATATAATACATTTTGATGGAGATCTTATCTCAACCCTGAGCTCGAAATGACACGGAAACACATGTATTTCTGCTCCTGCGTAAAGGTTGTGGAGTTTCTACACCAGTATATATTTCTCGATTCATGATGAGTGTAAAAGCTCAAACAATATTGCTCAGTGTTGTGAGTGAACATAATTTAACCGTTATGTAACTGATCTCCCATGCATGCTGGTATCGTGAAAAATATGTACCAAGCACACAGTGTGGGGAGAGGTGCAAAAATAGCTTGATATCCATGAACCAGTCCAATTTGGCCAACTGCTTGGAGAAGCTTATCACAACTATCTTTTTGCCAGCGAGTCCAACTATGACTTTGAAGGATGACATACTGGTTAACAGTGTTGAGGCTTCTCTGTTCAACATAAATCTTTCTTTTAATGAAGGATAACACAGTAGTTACCTGTAGAAAACAAACTGGGAAAATCAACACTATGAGTAGTATGACAGAGTTTAACCTCCATTAGCGGCCACTAGTCAACAGAAGTGACCATTTTGATGGGGCAGCCACAGCTGTACGTAAATTCAGTGCCCCTCTGGGCTTCGCCGTAAAAGGTTAGGAACACTTGCAATTAATCATCCTGTATCAGCACCGCAACAAGTATTGTTTCCAAATTTATCATGATGCCGGGCCTTTGCAGGCATTCGTGTCTCACATCATGCCATCCAAGTGCCCACAGTAGGAGACATGGGATGTCAGCTGTAAATTAGGTGGCACACAGTGACCCCACGCTGTTCCAGCTTTCGTTAATCCAAGGCGAGGCATGCAGAGGACACAGGAGGACACATTAATCCCAGCGACTTAGGTGCTCAAACACCATTTATGTAATTCATACTATACCCCAATTTGTAGATGCCAGGAGTATGTACATTTGGATGGTGGACTCCACAGCAAATCAGTTTAAAAATGCTGGACATGTTAATGCCAGGCTCCACACAGGAAATGAACGTCCTCCTGCCAGCAGTGCTGGTGTCTTACTGTTCTCATTAAGCTGTATCGAGACTAGACCTTCAAATTGTTTTCGTTTTCTCCTCCGGTAAGCTGCCTCATTTTAAAACATGCAATAACTTTAAATTTTAGAAGATTTTACAACTTCAAATATCTTTTAAATCCTCACATTCCTTCAGTGTCCTTTGTTCCGGTTGTTTTTACATCTCAGAGCCAGTCGGACTTTCTTTGAGTTGTTATCAACGTTACATTTTGATTGATAGTATTATAATATTCCTTTACTCTTCAACTACAATGTACATTAAAAAAAGCATGATTATCTCAATATGTGATTACACAAAATCGCATTTTCAGAAAATGCAAACTTTTTCACAGCCTTCCATGCATTTTAAAATACATCGGTTAGTTCAGAGCTCTTAAGTAGTGCAAAATAACAGTGGTTTATCAGGACATAATCACACTCTAATGTGGGAGTGTCGGGTCAGTTGAGTAGCATGTGAACTCTTCTTTAATATCTATTTATGGATTGGGTTTGTTTCATTGCCTAATTGCTTCATTTTAACAGTACATGGTGAAAAAACTGAACAGTGGTCTAAACATAAACGTGCTTCTCTGTCCACATGTGTCCCTCTCTGCATTCTGCTCTTCGCTGTGTCAAGTAAAAAGTCCTACGGCCTTTATCAGCATAAAGCTGCCTAAACAGCTGCAGCCTTCCACCAAGAAGCCTGGGACAGCTGGTTGTCCACATAAACACACACACAGTGTCATTTCAACACACACACACACACATTTCCTCTCAGCCTCTCTCCAATCCTCTTGTATCTATCCCAGGTGGAATTGGGTTGAACAATGGTATGATGGGAAGGGTGTTGTTTGGTGGGCTTGGTGGAGAGCGGAATCCTCCCCAAGGTGACCTCGGTAGGGTGGTGGGGGAAGAGTTGAGGGCTTTGATGGTGTAATGGACTGGTGTCACTCCAGCCAGAGATGCTCAGCACAGTAATGATATCATATCAATGCTGGGAGGTAAAAGAAAAAAAAAACTGCGCGGCCGCAATTTATTTTTGTTCCTTCTCTTTCTCTTCTCATTGCTGCTCTCGCTGAAAGTCGACATGGTCATTTTGTTGTGTGTGTTTACGGCCAAGACGCGACCCCTGAGCCCTTGAAAGTAAACTGAATTAGATCAAACATTCATGGGAATCTATCATAAAAGGCACATTTTTATCGGTCTCCCACAAAGAAAGAATTTCTGACACATGTATACGGCATGTACAGATTTTTAATTCAACAGCTGAGAGGGAAATGTGTGTATTAACTACATATATTATTTGTGCAATGTGAATTTTGCATACAACATTTAAAATATTAGCCCTCACACCTAATGTACAAAATGTTCCTTTTCTATGTCAGGCACCAACAAATAATCTTTATCCATTAAAACTGACATATTACGCAGTTTTTGTTTTTTTTGGAGTCGATGTTCAACAAAATTGATTAATCTAATTTCATTTTAATATTTTTCAGAAGATGTCTTTTTCCCTATTTAAGTTTTTTGCTCTGTAGGGACAATAATAAATTCTAAAAGAGAAGACTGTGTATGCAAAGGAATTTAAATTAAAATAATATATATATATATGCAGAGTACAGAATCGTTTCTGTCCGTAATGATGAATTATGTGCATGTGTTTGTGTATAAGAAAATAATTTAGAGAGTAAAAGACGCCTATTGTGTGCGTGGACGTGGTACAAATCCAGCAGAGGAGTAATTAGCAGATGCCGAAGCAATGCGGCTCATAAACCTGCCAATCGCAAATGTTACTGTATGTCAATGAGGCTACGCGGGCTCTCAAGATCCAGATCACACTCTAATTACCTTGAAATGAACCAACTCTGAGAAAAAAAAAAAAAAAAGTATCTTGAACTTTCATATATATTGATCTTAATTATTTTAGCCCCAGAGGGTTCAACACACACACAAAGTGAAAACAGAAGAGCGTTTCTGCCTCCCTCCTCCCCTCACCTCTCCTCCTCCTCCTCCTCCTCCTGACAGAGATTTCGCTCTCTTGGTGTGGAGGTGTTCAGAAAAAAAAAAAAAAAAAAAAGAGGCAAGGAAAAATAGCCTGGGGCACCTGGCAGAGGATTTGACCTGTTCCCTTGCAGTCAGAGGCAGAGAGGAAGAAAACGCACTTTTTCCCACACTAGCCATATTCAGGTTTTAAAGATTGGAAAGTAAAGTGGTTCCCCTATAGGTGGAAGCCTTCATCTCTCTCCCTCTCTCGGTATGGAGGTGCGTGCAGCGTGGAACAATCCGGACATTGTGCCGACCCACCCCGTCTGCTCTCAGCTTACACGCCCCAAAATAAGATAAATAATAATAAAGGTTTCCACGTTTATCAAGCGTCCCAGACTCCGCCGCGTCACGTTAATTTACTTTCAGTCTTATGGCATCACAGCTAGTCACGCGATGGTGTGTTAACCCCCTTGATGATGTATTAAGTTGGATATCTAATACGCCGTAATAGATGAAAGTTCACCCGTATGAAAACTTTCTCTCTCCGCCCTCGGTGTTTGGTCCATTCAGCTCGACTTAATGAAGAGCTTCCAGTTCTCAGGCGTGGATATTTTCTCACTCTGAGACACAAAGACATTAATGTGGCCTCGTGAAAACGCTTTATTCTGACTCGTGTTTTGAACATGAGGAGCCTTGAATGTCACTAAAACACTTCTGGGTTCGAAGGAATCAACAAGTCACAGTTCTTTTTTTCAATAAAGCATAATTACAAGTAATTTTTTTCCCCCAGCTGAGGCCAAATGTGATTTAATACGCCACAGAAATAAACAATAAACTCACTATTACAAAGGCGACTTTTCGCGTCAATCACACAGCTATTTGACAATAACACATGTTTTCCACAATGGCTCGGGCACCATGGGATAACGCTCCAATTCTGCCGCACTGCACAATAACCATATTTCATATTTTCTGAGAAAAGGGGGCACATGGAATCGCTGACGGCGTTTTTCCTGCTCTGTATTTTCACGGTGGAGTTGTGCCCGATGATGGTTATGATAATTTGATCTGAGAAGACACAGAGATTTGAACTAGCAGAAAGGAGGATGCAAATCCCCCAGTAAATCCCTACACTATATAGCCCGCAGCCTGCTGGGAGAGTTTAATATCTACTGGAATGATTAAACTGAAAAGGTGAAACCACCATTGTAGTAATAAGAAGTAGGGACTGTGCAACAGGGGTTGGGCAGCGGGCTAATGGCTTGCACTGCAACTCCGACCTCCAGTGTACACAGACGAGCCGGAATGCTAATTTCTCCAACTTATTTGCATCGTCTCTCTTTTCTTTTCTTTATTTTTTGGGAATAATTCAACTCTAAAATCCCGCACGAACGGAACACAGTGGGGTGACGTTCTTACTTTTCTTCTTATTATTTGATTTAATTTGTTTCCCATCATAACGTCGACCAAAAAAAAGTGTTTTATTTCGCTGTCTAAAATGAAATACAGCCAAACTAATACACCGAAAAACAAATAAATAAGACTTTTTGGAAAGTTTAGAGACCCCATTATTTATTCAGCATGACTCTTTTGTTGTCTGTGAAATTTGTATACCCTCCAAAACATTCCAAATTAAATATTTCACATATCTACTTTCATTTCCTACGTCTTGATCTAAAGCACGAGACAACGCGGCTCGCTGTAATTAAGCGGTTGCAACACCAGAGCAAGAAATGGCCCTGCTTCGACGAGACACAACTGTGTCATAAATTGAAGGCCACATTTTATTCATTACAATAATTACTGTAATTACACCATATGTTCAAAGCTAAATGCCAAAACTCAACGCTGCATTTTGCCAAAGGGAAATCGCAAGCAGCCACTGTTGGTGCCAGTTTTAAAAATCTTGTGTCACCAGTCTCTTTTGTAATTTGAAGTTGAATCAAGCAGTTTTCTAACCACTGAGGGAAACAAATTCTAATCAGCATCGCCTTCATTTTTCATATTTGAGCGTATTAGAGAAACAGAGCAGCACTGGACATTCCTCTAGTTTTCTTTTGAGCTGTCGATGCAAGGGCAGTGTCTTATTTGTTTTCATTAATTGATTATATCACAGGACTGTCGATAAAACAGGTTAAGAACAGGGGTTTTTTTTTAAATGCATGAGAGGAGTCTGGCTGATTTGCTTTTATTAGAAGCCGCTATGGAGACCGTATTCATGTCGGCCCCAACGGAGATGTTCTGACACATTAGTGCGAAGTAGTCATTACTATATACTTGGTAAAATAAGTCAGACGACAGCAAGCCTTCATTTTTACTTCAACTACACGCCTATTCAAAGGTTTGTGTGTGTAACTTGCACGATTGCGACGCTATCGTTTTAACAGCCTGCTCGGAGACAGACAAAAACAGCCTTCGCGGTGCTTCTCGCTACAGTAGGTGTCTCCAGGACCACATTTCACCGCGATGACACGCACACAGAGGGACTCACGACGTGAAAACAATACCATCCAAGCTGTCACGGCGGGTAAGAAAACGCAAAGCCACCGATAACGTATTATAACAGATACTTTGTAATGCCATCCTGTTTGGACGTCCACTCCTAAACCTTTAAATGTGCTCCACAACCCACATGGCGCTCCGCGTAAAGCGCTTCCGTGTCTTGATTTACAAAATGAGTGGACGTGGGATCACCAGGCGCCACTTTATTCCTCCGGACATGGGTCTTTATTAGGAGGGCATAACGCGCTATCCCCAAATCCGATCACCCATGGACCCGAAACCAGCATGTGCTAACCCACCACAGCTAACAGAGACATCTACTGGAACCAGTGCTATTCAGCCTTAGCGCTTGAAAGCTACAAAGATGTTGATTGTTTTCAGCGGTACCAGCTACTCTTCTATGTTACAAGGGCTATATATGTGGCTATATATGGCTTAACATACCTATTTGGATTGCATTATATTTCTCATCCTCCACTCATTGCACAGTTTTGCTTTTTTTACACCTGTCGACGTGTTTATTTATTAACTCGGTGACTTGAGACATTATCGTTGCTTTGATTGGCCTCCGCTTTGGTTGGTCAACAGAATCAAACACCCGGCTGACACTGGACCATCCAACACCATCGCATCCTTCATCGAAACGTCTATTAATAGCGATAATAAGCGCGGACCTTATAAAAAGAGAACGAGAAAAAAAAAGCGACGAGGTTTCCACGAGAACCAAATCTGACCGCGATGCCGGGCGTTCTCCGAAAAAGGTCATGCAGGGTTTCAGCGCACATGGTTCCTCTGTGCACGAATTTAGCCCCCTTGTAAATTCCTGCCCACATAAATTAGAATATCCATGTATAACTGACATCTAACATGTTATCAGTGCTCTAGTTTGTCCTTGCAAATCCAACATAATGAAGATCTCCTAAATTACTTTATTGGAGACCATTTTTGAGCAGTTGCTTTGCCTTGTGTTTATATTCATATTTCAATAAATTCAACAGGGTGTCATGCTAAAAGAAACACTTAAAATGTTTATCTAATTCTAATCTGGTTGGCAAAAGTTGACTACGACTGACTAAAGCTTCGTAATGGTTTATTACCTGGACCTTGCTTAGCTTTTAATCCAAAATCTTTTAGCATCTTAGCATCGTTTTCCATCTAAAGCACGGCGGGTCACATTCATGCCACCCCCTCCAAACAGACCTGCGCGCTAACCTGCGACACAAAATCAAAACGCGTTCTTATCTTTTTTTTTTTTTTTTTAATATTATCCCGCTAAACAGTATCCAAGCACAAAAGCAGCCAACTTGCAGGGGTAAATGCGACGACTCATTCAGGCTCCATACACAGTAATTCTGCTCTAGCCCCTTTAGTCTCTGCTGGCTAAATCCTCTGTTAGAGATAGAGGCTGGGTTTGATCCCCTGTAGGATCTCAGTTTATCTCTCTTGCAAATCTGCTGCCAGATGACAGGGTTAGCTTTGTGGACTGTGGCTGCCCACGCTCTCTTAAAGATCGACACGATGCCTGGTGCCACAGTGTTTCTGTCATTTTTACTATTCCGGAGCCACTGAGGTTGAAAAGTCATCTTTGTCCTACAGGCAATTTATGTTTACCTATTTATACTTTCATAAACCTTTTTCCTACATGTTTAAAAATGCATTCTATGTGAAAAATAATACATATATGAAGTTTCTAGATTACACTTTTTGTTTTTCATTCTGGCGTTGCTGTTGTAATATTGTGCCTGCTGTACAATTCATTAGCGGTGCAAGAGGAAGCACTTACACCATTCAAAAACCAAAAAGTAAAAATGAATATATTTACCCATCATGCATCTATGGCCTGTACAGTGCTCCGTCTGCTGCACATGCCCAGTTGCCGCCACGCACACGAACACACGTGTGTCTTGTGTCATCGTGTCATCAGCGCCGGGCAACCAGCTGCTGTTGCTGCTCGCTCATTAAACATTTGTAGAGTCAATACAAATTCCACCAAGGCTCCCTTCCTCGGGGCAAACACTGGGAAGGAAAAAAAAAAAAAAACAGTGTGTAAACGCGCCGCACTCATCATTCACCTCTGCAGAAAATAGAGCCATCTTCCCACCCGACTGTATCAATAACTGAGGGATGGAGGGGGTCCAGAAGCAAACCTCGGCAATTCATTACGAGTCTGTGTCGCCTCAGGCAGATGACGAGGTTTGCTGCTGTTGACAGCTCGCCCCTCTGCAGAGAATCACAGATTATTGTCAAATGTCAGTGTGAAATATCAAAGCGAGCATGTGAGAGGACTTCTGCTGGCGTCAAAGCATTCTGATGCACAAGTTTGACCACATTAAGAGCTTTAAATATCTCTGAAAACATCCAGTTTTACATTCATTCTGATACATTCACATCAGGGAACTTCTATGTTACTGTTTTAAACTTATTCTTGGATGAGACTTTAATAACTTTTGCTTATTACCTTAAATAGCGCAACAACTTGACCTTTTAATTTGGCAGCTTTCTTCAAAGACCTTAAGAGGTCAGGCATCCTCCCTAAAATTTCTCCTAAGGTAATTCACTTGAAGGGGTCATATGACAAAAGGTGTGATATTTAAAGATTTCACCTCACTTGACATGAGAAGCTCAAGTTATAAGTAAGTTTTAGACAGAATAGTGTCTCCTTGTTCCGACAACTTGCTGTTTTAAGTCAGACACACACACTTCTCTGACTACACAATACAAAATTTGAATTACCGGTAACACAACTATGAGTTCTGAGAGGCGACAAACTCGGTGTTAAGGAAAGTTTCAACCTTGCATTTTAGCTCTTTAATATACAGAAGGAAGACAGCAAGAAAAAAGTTTTAATCTCACTGATGTGCCAGTTAAGATGTTTCAATGGTTAAAAAAAATGTTTACTTGTGTTTTACATTTACTTCTTTTTAAATTAGACATTAGAGCCTTCTATTTCATTTTGTATAATTGAGCAGAATGTTAACTGAAGCTCACACGGGTCAGTCGGCCACTGCAGCTGCAGGGGTTCGGAGCAAGTTGACTAAAAAAGAAACAGACAAACTTTTTATAGATGTGTCAAGTCTTCAAGGCTGCTGTTTCAAATGAGAAGGCTTTAGAGAAATATACTGCCTTTATGCATCTGCCGATTGCAGTGAATAATTTAGAGTTTTTAGATTTTTTGCACCTAACTTGGCTTTACAGTGTTTCTTTCTGTATTCTGCATCCAGGGAAAGTAAAGTACATGTGTTATACTGTTGCATGTACATCCCTTGACTGAAGTCATTTGGAATTGGACCTCCGGCTCTTGGACCATATGCTGTGAGCTTGTACTAACCTCAGCATAGACGGAGAAGAGGCTGCAGGAACTGTATTGACTGCTGTGGTGAGTAATCTGGCTACTGGCATGCCGCCCCCGCACTGCGAATGTGAGAATAGCCTGCTGGGAGCAAAAGCACTCTGGGGCCTGCTTATCAAACGTCTTCCTGTGATCCCAGCTAGCGAGGCCCTCGTGGTTCATCATGTGTGCAAGACACTGCAGAAGACGCCGGCCACCGCTGTAAGAAATGAAAGAAATACGAATACAACGGTGTGTTTGCTGCTTTTTCTGACGCACTGTAAAAGTTTGCAGACAACATTTAGATGAAGCCAAGTATTTGTTGCTGTTGCCAAATTATCGGCATAATTGAGTGAAAGTAACATAAGGCAAGTATTGTACGACATAAAAGTGCACTGTTTATCCAACCAGTTCACATGAATAAAGTGTGCACACAAAAAAACACCCCCACACCTCACGTGTGACCTCGAATTTCCTATGTCGCCAACGCTTTGAAATCCAGTTTGTTTTTGGGCCCTTCCAAAGACAACAGCTTCGTTTTTCATGGTGTAAATTCTTGAGGGCCTTACAACAACAGATGTAAACAGTGTGAGTATATTTGGTCAGATGTTTTATATTTATTGCCTTTTTTCTTTTCTTTTTTTTTTAACAAATATATCAAAAGACATCTTTGATCGATGGCTTTTTTTCAAAAAGCTACTTTTTTATTGTCCAGGACTTAACCTCTCACATCAGCTGAAGCAAGATTTAGGAGATAAGGCAAAAATTTCACCCGAACATGAACTTTGTGTGAACACATGACCCTGAGTGGTATGATCTTCCTCTGGTGTAAGACTAAATAAGTCCAACGTGTGCCAAATGATTCAGAAAGAATAAACTCCTATTGAACTCATCATTCCAAAAATCGCAGTTTGCTTTTGATCTTATCGCAAATTTCATTACTGACACTTAATCGGATTTACAACAGAGGGAACGTGCAGTGTCTGCATGTCGCAAACACGCCGAAAGAAATTCACAACACAACATCTCCGCTGAAATTGTTTGTCTGTTTAGTGGCCCGGGAGGAGAAGTTTACAAGAAAATCCTGGTATGCAGAGCAAGGTGCCAGACAGTCAACACTTGACTCCACTAAACAAAAGTAAACACGACGCCCAAAGATAGCTGATGGCTGTCAATCAAACCCATCCCCAGCTGCCTTTGCCTGTCAGCCATCACTCTTTTCCCATGGTTGCTCTGTGCTGGAGGATCCCTGCCCGTGTTTTTAGACAAACAGATCAGATTCCTCCTCAAACAGGCCGCTGCCGTCCCTTTTGATAACAATGTAATAATTCAAAACAAATGATTCAGCTCTTTGATGAGAGCACTTTTATAGGTCACGAAGACTCACCCTCACACTGACATCTGTTTGATTTTATCTTCGTGAACTTTATCCCTTGCTGGAAAATTTACTGGCTTTGACCAAAGCAGTGTGTTAAAGCCAGACTAATAGAAGGGAAAAGAGAATTGAGATACGGGGCAGGACAGCACATCTCAGCCTCAGCCCTAGAAGTCTGTAACATATAGCGCACTTACAATCAGTCACACATCCATTTATAAAATGTATACAAGCAAGTGTTGGAAGCCTTTCGTTGTCCAGTGTGCAAATATTTAGTATGCATACACTACAATTTTTAGTGAAATTAAAAATCTAAATTTACCAATATGCCAATTATTTAATGTTGTGTCACACAGTTTAATCTTTTCCCTGTCATGAAATGTTTGCCGAGGAGCTGAGATCGCACCAGAGTAACTAGTTCGACTCCACTTCTTTGGAACACGTGTGAATCAAAAACACCATGAAACCAAAACCTGGCCCTCTTAATTCTTAATATCAGCGCTACCTTCTCATGCTTCTCTATATTTCTTCCTTTGACGAGGGCCGGGACGGGGGGGGGGGGTTACCTCTCTGCTAGACCCTGGCCGTGGTTGGAGCTGTATGCTAAAGCCATGGTCAGGCCCCAGAGATTTCCAGCCTCTTAGATGCCTATAACTCATCCCTAGTCCTGCTTCTGAAGGGAGATTTTCCCCCCTCAATCCCAGGCCTGAAATATCCTTTCAAAGGCCGCAGACTGGAGACAGATATGTAGGTGTTTTAGATAAGGTAGGAATTGCATTAAAGGATTTTTCTGTTTTAAAGCTGTTCCATCTTTTTTTGCCCTTTCCCATAGACTTAAGAAGAGTAGCTGAGAGAGGATGGGATGAGGGGTAAGGGATGTACTTTGGGACGGACTAGTCCGTACATTTGTGGTCAGTTCACAGCTCATAAAAGACTAGTGCTAACCTCAGTAAAAATTGAATAATGTAGAGTGGCTAGAGGCTGCGCAGAACCTTCTCAAAGAATGCTAAAGTTATTGACCCGAGTTTGGAGGAAAAGCCTCCCAGCTCATTGATCTCCTCACCAGCATAATTACAGGCCAGCGAGATGAATCTTCATGTGGAGGAAAATAGAAAATTCGGAGTAATGAATTTTCAGAGAGATGAGAATTCTTGCCAAATGCAACCGTTAAATTAAAAGCTCTTCCCCCCCCCCAAAACCTCAGAATGGGATAATTTTGTATTGCAAAGTAGCGTGTGGCCAAAAAAGAGACTCTGCAAAAGTCAACAGAGTCTCACCCAGGCGGTGGTGTGTGAAAGTGAAGAAGTCAGTTTAGACAGCGGGTCTGTTAGGAGCGAAGGATCCATGTAGGTAAGTGACCCGCGACTTCTTCTTCTCTCCGTGCTTCTCCGTTTTGTCAGAGCTTACACTTCACTTTGGCGTTTACATGAAAACTTTAGAATTATGTGGCCTCTATTTCCCCCCCCCCCGCCACCAGCTGACTGTGTCTACATTTGCCAGCCTCACATGCACACGGTCCAGTCCACACACACGGCTCCTCCACAGTCCACATGTCGATCTGCGGCAGTGTTTGTTGGACGGGGGCTACAGAGAGATTAGTCGCCTCGTTCCCCCTGGTGCCTCGGCGTTACGCTCCTCACCTAAACTGCTTTGGCTGCTCATTTCCTAATAGGAAGCTGGGAAAATCACCATTATTTTGAAATGAGCTCTTAATTTCCCCTGTAAAGTCTGCTGAAATGTGCCTGAATGCATAGTTAAACGGAAATATTTGAAATGAACGAGAACGCGAATAAAGAATTTTTAATGAAATATGTGAGGAATGACATCACAAAGTCCTTCTCTTTGATGTTACGAATTAAATGTTTAGGGGTTTGTCATCACCTAACCAGCAGTGTGAAATATGGGGGTTTTATTTCCCCCTTCTGGCACAGCACATGCCAGTTAGTCATAAAATTCAAGATTTTAAAAAAATACATAAAAGAAAATAATGACAGAAGCTTTCTTGCCACCACTTTCTGCATTACATTATTACAAGGGATTATACTTTTCACCAGGAAAATGCACTTCCTTTTTATTGTGAGAGACGAAAGAAAGCCTTCTACTTGCTACGTACAGTGAATGTGCCCGTGGTCACGGTGCAAAAACATCCAGTCATAAATCAAAGTATTCAAAAATGCTGCCGAACCAAGCCCAGATATTTGCTGAAATAATATATCACATATCTCATATTGAGAAAATTACAGACGAGCGCACTCAAGTCTAGGGACGGGCGCTAGACTAGACAGGGACTAGGACCCACATGGTCAGAACCCACACATCAGAGGATCCAGAACAGCATGGGAGACAAAAATACGAAAGGGAGCCGGAGAGAAGGGAAACATGCTTGTGGCTCTGTCTGAAAAGTCGACGAAGGGAGGACTCAAACGTGCAGGCTGCGAAGCTAGAAATTAACTTTTAAGCAGTCATTGCTGTCCTCCTTTTTCTTCATTAGAATCTGCAAAACCGGGGCAACAGATCTAAAGATCTCCAAGGTAAGTCTGGTTTCATTTCAGTGTTTTGTTTTTTTTTGCCACTTCATTGTGCTGTGTGTTTTCCCCTGTTCCTGCACAGTTCATTGGCTCACTTGTTGTTTGCTGGTGTACATTTTACTTATTGAGCAGTGGAGTTTTGTACAGCCTAGGCAGAGATTAAGGCAAATTCTGATAAGGACTGGAAGTTGACTCTCGGCATTAAGGAGGATTAATGTTTAGCTCTGTGTGGCAGGGGCCTTTCTCAGTGGCTGTGTTTACGCAGTGTTGCAGACCCCGCATTAATCCGAAATTAGTATAAAAGATCAGCTGTGGCCACTGAGGCGAACCTTCACAGGGCTTAGGCCAGTAATCAAGTCTCACTTTGGGACAATGAGCGCCTGGAAGGTCAATGAGAGGCCTGGGTCGGAGGGACGAGGAGATTGAGGTAGTCGGAGAGGGGGGTGGGGGGGACTTTTGGTGACCACATGGTTTAATTTAGGTGAGACCCACACAAAAACACACCACACACACAGCCCTGATAGTGTGTGCCTCCTCCCTCCCTCGTTTTTCGCTCCACGACCACGGTTTGTTTTCGTCGCGGCAGCAAAAAGGACGTCACTGTTTATAATTTAACACTTAAAAGACATTTCTTCCCCGAAGCCATGCCTGAAATCTTATACACGTATTTGATGTCAGAGGCGTTTAAGTTTCGGCGCAGTACGTATTAGCTCTGTCACATAATTATAATGTGTGCTGAGGGATTATAACAATAAATAGCATGAGTCTATCTCGCTGCTCGTAGCGTAGAACAACATCTCCCCTTCCAACACAAACCAGCGCCGAAGAGGGGCTTGGTAGGAGAATGGCGGGGAGATGTCTCGGCTCCGGCTGTCTCTTTTTTTTTTTTTTTTAAACAGGAAAAGTAAAACTGTGTCAAATTAAAAACAAGCGGTATATTAAAAAAAAAAAAAAAAAAATCCGCAGTAAATTTTCCACTGCAAAAACCTGGTGCTGGCCAACGCTCGAGAGGCAGCGCCGGCGAATTCAGTTAGGAAAATAAAATAAAGGAAATATAGCTCAGCACAAACCACAGCCCCCGGGATGATGAATGCTCGCAAAACTGTTGATATCTGCATTATTTTGTGTTTTCAAACCGCTCACACTGAGAGCTGCCACGTTCAGACAGGCGTCCAAAAGGAGACAATTTTATTGACATTTTAAATAAGGCTCACCAAACGTGCAGGGTAATAATGTGGCCGAGCGAATGCCTCTCCCCGCAGCGGAGAGGGGGTCAGAGGAACTTGCCCTTGTAAATACTTTCCAAACTGCATCAATAAAAGTTCTTAAATTATTTATTTATAGGGATTTCACAGTGCGTCGGGTAAATTACAGCACCCTCGAAAAGGCAACAGTAAATCATCTCCTCGATCAACTTCTTGGCACGTGCCACTCCTGAGCTTTTTTTTTTCCCCCCGCAGTCGTCCCGCCACATCGGTCTTCTGTGCACACATGTTAACAACAGACAAACTACAAATGAGAGGGCGACGGCACCGAAAAGAAAAACAACAGCAACACAGCCGAATGATAATTTTGGGCATTTGCACCACACTGCGGTGGAAGCAGTTCTCTTCAAGTGCCAGCAGGGTACCGGCGAAACCCCCCCACCCCAGCCACCCACTGCTCCTGCTAAGATTAGACAAATTAAACACTATTATTCACGTCACTCCCGCAGCTGGCCTTTTAAGTGGTTCTACGTTAACTATCATAATGGTTTGCTGAGAAAGCCGCAGTCTTCTCCTTAATTTACAACATGAAAAGCTCTTTTGGCCAAACTCTTCGTGGGATTTTTTTTTTTTCTTCTCCTCTGCCTCATGTCGAAGAGGAAAAATAGGTTTTCTTTACACTGTAGCTTCTATTACAATGCATGGATTTCTATTGTGAAAGATCTTATATTCATGTATGTTTACATATAGTGTGGCTCAAAATTCAATTGCTCATCATTTAGTTCAAAATGACCTGTGAAACAAAAGCTTTGTAGCATCTGTTTAAGAGTCAGATATAATCAATTCCCATCCATGTGCACTATTTTATCATTTACAAGAAGACATTCCTGAGTGTGTGTCCTTTCAAAGTGAACGGTGTAGTGGATCTGCCAGCATCTCACATCTGTCCATACGATTTTAATGTAGTCTGCTGTTGGGAAAAAGCCTTTTTATTTTCCCTGTAGTATCCCCGCAACCTGATAATGGATGTGGTATTGGCCAGGGGCCCTCGGACTGAAGACGGCCGGTGATGGATAACCTAGTTTCAGACCCATCATCACCGTACAGCATGTGCCTTGTATCTGCAGTAAAATACCCCCCACCCACACCGAGCATGCTCCAGATACAGATTTAGGGAAGTGACCGTAAGCGACGTACCGTCCGTTTCGTTTCAAACCACTGGCACAAGCTCGAGGTGTATCCCATTCCGCAAGTGTCCGTTTAGACGCGACAGATCAGCAGTTTAATATTCATATTTAAAACAGTTGTAGAAAGTTAAGTCACCTAAAAAGTTAAATGGTCTAATATCTTCTAGATAACAGCTACAAAATATCACCTGAACATAACCTCAAATAGCAGTTTTACATGAGGACTTCCACACTTTCAGGTCTGCTGTACTAAATTACATTAGCTTTGAAGTAATAGCTACAAACCTGAACCCCAGAGCAGGGAAAGCATCATATTAAGCCTTTCCTACTCTACTCACTTCCTCAAACAATTAGCTGATGAAGTAAGAAGATGTCAGCTAATTGTTTGAGGAAGTGAGTAGAGTAGGAAAGGCTTCCTCAAACAATTAGCTGACATCTTCTTACTTCATCAGTCGTCAATATGTGTTGCCAGCTGTTGTAAAAATGATAACATTGCATGGCATGGGCATCACTTTTAAGGCTTTTGTTAGGTCTGTAGAGGTGTCAGGAAAAATTAAGCCATTTGAAAACGAGAAGTTACGCTTGAGGTTTCATTCTCGAGGTTTAAAGTTAGATCTCTATTAAGGCAGCCAAAGGAAACAGCCACAGATGCAACGAGTAGCTGCTAAGAGGTGGGTCTAAAACACTTTCTGGCTCCTTAAGTGTTAAAATGTCTCTCAAACGGGAATTTCCAGGAAATATTTTACATTTTAGAGCCACGAATATCTGCAAAATGTCCATTTACAAACTTCATGTGATGCTGCATGATGCAACATTGTATAACAACATACTGTAAAAATGTAGAAATGTTCCATCCATGTGTTTTTATGCATATTTCAGTATAAAAGACCGAAGCGAAAACCTCAAAATATCAACAAAGAATAGTTACTTTGCTAACATCGAAACACTAATGTATTGATTGAAAGCAAAATGTGACAAAGCACAATGGAGGCCAAGTCTTCAAACCTCAACCAATATAATGGTTACTTGGTCCTAACATGAGATATATAAGCGTTAATGAATCCAGTTTGACAGAGCCATTAAAGTTTACATAGGGACGTTGGAGTTACAAGTCAAAGGATCATTACCTAAGAGACTGGGGATTGTGTCCTGTGTCGTACTGCTAGTTGTTTTTTTACTTGCTTTCATTTATTTATTTGCTTTTTGACTGTGACTCACACTATAGTTTCATTTCCACTCACTGTTTTGGTCAGGTTTAGGAAAAGACCTTGATTTGGGCTAAAATGCACCATGTCACATGTTAGAAGGCTCTATTTTCTAGCTTACCAGGGTTACGAGTCCTGCTCCATCTAAAGGTGGTGACATCCGATGGGATTACAGATGCACCTATTCACACGATCATGAGGCGGCTAAATATTAAAATGTAACCGTCTTCAGGGTCATTTTCGTGGGAGGACACACTTATAGTGTGGTCATGTGACTATAACGTCCACTGAAGGAGGAAAATTAGCAGCAGACAAAAACATCAACATCATATTTTCATCCTGTTTTTTACTTCATGGTGTGAAGTTTTGCCCTTAATCATATCATTTCATTGCGTTATCTTCTTCTGCAGTGGATTAATTAAACCTGACTGGGAACTTAGTCTGTTTTCTCAACTCCAAATACTGACATGCAATTTGCAATGCATGGAAACCTGTCCGACCAGGACAACTTAACAAATTCAGCAGGGATTTCATGAACAAAAGTTAGTCGAAGTTAAGTCAAAGTAAGTCAGTAAGGGCACTAGATTGCACATCATGCAACAATTATGTGAATTTCTGGGGCATGAGTAAGATTTAGACCAAACTTATAAGGGATTTTCTGATTTAAGAAGCTCTGATATGTCACAGCACAAAGATCAGGACTTAGATGATGGCAGCAGTTGAGCACAAATGTTAGACATTAACCAAGTAACAGTAGTAAGAAATTAAAGTTGATGTTTCAGTTGCATCAGCAAAGACATAAGACATAGAAGTCTGTCACGCTGTTAAAAAACACAACTTTTGGAAAACTTATCCGCCGTTCGAGTTTCTAGTGTCACAACCGACGTCGTCGCTGCAGGAGCCGAGGGAGCGAAGAGAACCAGCCGGCTTCCACTCGTCTGCTCCCAACGTTATTATCTTCTTGCATATCAACTTCCAATCCAGCACCGGGGGAGCCGCGCATAACTTTCTCGCTCGAGTGTTAAAAAAAAAGAGTTCTCGGGCAGGTTGAGATTGTGTGTCTATAAAAATAGTGACAGAATAGCTCATGCCTGGAGTGAAACATGATCACGTTGTCTACAAGCTGCGTACTTGAGCTCCGGCTCACTGAATCGCCTTTTAGTTTGAGTTTCAGATTTACTGGTGGATTATTACTCCGATGCAAGTGTCTTTAGCGGAGGAGTAATGATTATTGCACTTGCGAGTAATTTCACAGAATAATTAACATGTCACTTTTCAACGCACTTCCACTATTTTTAGAGCATAGAGCGTCAAGGGATGACTTGTTTAGATGGATGCTTCAGGGTTCAAATCTGCAACAGTAAACAGAATTTCTTTTTCACAAACAAATGTGGTTTGCATTAATCGTTTCT
Source organism: Dascyllus trimaculatus (assembly GCA_024666655.1). Taxonomy (NCBI): domain Eukaryota; kingdom Metazoa; phylum Chordata; class Actinopteri; family Pomacentridae; genus Dascyllus; species Dascyllus trimaculatus. The sequence goes on from CM045457.1 coordinate 29,362,389, forward strand.
GAATTTTAAATCGGTCTCTAGCCCTCGTTTTGTTGGTGGCAGCCGCGGCATCGCAGGAGGTAATTAGTCCAAGCAGGTCTAAAGCTGCGACACACAATTCGAGGACAGCTGTACGACTCGCCCTACAGCACGAGTGTGTTTCTTTTGTTTTTTTTTCTTCCTCTGAGTGTCTCGAGAAGCTGCGGGCGGCTGTTTCTCATCCTCGCTGTGATGATTTATGTCTGACACATCTGACAGTACAGTAAAAAGAGTCAGCATACATAAAGAAAAAAAAAACACGCTCCTCTTCGCGTTCACATGTTTTGCATTTCTGGCTGGGAGAGGATGACATTTCATTTCTTACCCAAGTCATCTCCAAAGGGCTAATTCAATTGGCACTCCAAGCTGTTTCTAATCCCCTTTCCCTTCTCAATTTTTTCACTCCACGGCCTGAATACCAGAACATTTGCTGTTTGATTGTCTTTTAATAGCAAAACATGGGGCATTTTGACACACCTGTTGGCAGAGAGTGAAACGGAAATGTATCACGAAACCTGTGTAACTGCACATTATATAGGGAGAGAATTTATGTGTAGTTTAGCAGATTTACCAATCCATGTGCATCTTTAGTCATCTGAGACTGGTCACTAACATTTCTGATTACTCTTTGCATGTTTAACTTTGCAAGCAGTGGCTAAGACTGCAAGTAGAAAGTGGCACGACACTCAGATTTAATATGCTGTTCGGTCCAGTGCAGGTCAGTGGGTGGTGCATGACAAACCGGATGACACACCTCTAATACTGTCTTGATTAACGGATGGAAAATTGCAAAATACAAGTATCAGCATTGCCAATAAATTTGCTTCACCAGTGACTTTAATTGCAATTATTGATTCTTTTGGGCCACTGTGGGCAGAAACAACACAACACTGAGCTATTGTCACGTTACAAAAGTGAGAAGCAGTAGTCAAATACTGAGCAACCTGTGCATCTGTGTAGAGTCACGTTCCTGAGACCGATCAGTGTTTTTGGGCTCAGTTTTGGTCTCCACCAGCTCCTGAGGAAAATGCTTTGACTACACCCACACTAATAGTTTTTCATTTTAAACCAAATACCTTCTGCTATGTTTGCTACTCCTGACTTTCTAGAAACCCTCCCCCCAAAAAAATCAGGATTGCAATTTAGTGTGACCCGGCAGAAACACGTGCTTTTGGAAATAGTGATGCAGACTTTTACAGTATGTTCACTTGTGTTGTTACCTGCTCCTGTCACGTCACTGTTTTCTGGAAAACATTAGCTACCAGTGAATATTTCCGAAATGGAGCTAGAACGCTTATGTTAGAGGAGACTAACTTATGACAATGTACTAATGTGGGTGTAGCCTTAATGCTCCCTCTTTGTTAGGCTAGCTTATCTCATCTGCTGTTTGATTATTAGAGGTTTTCACTGGGGTTGGAGGGAACTTTATAGAGCTGAGTGGAGTTCCAAAATCAGGCAATAGTTCTCTGTGAGTTCGTTAATATAAAATAGTGATTAGCTCAGCTTGCGGTTTTCATATTGTTATGTTTTGAATATGTAAGTTTTAAAACTTGAGTGCTGGAGCTGCCCATTCTGGTAAAAAAAAAAAAAACACTGGCTTGTTTGCATTTCATTAAATCAATCACAGTCGTTATGGGCGGAGCTAAGTAAAGGATGTGACTTCTGTGATCCTGCAAGATAGTCAAAGGTAAACGAGCACCAAATCCTCTGCAACACGAGAGATTTTCATTGTGACGGGTTGCTAGCCTGGAGGCTGTCGTTGGCAACATGCAGATAGACAGGAAGGAGAGGAGAGAGCGGCCTAAAATGAGCGCTAACATCTACAGAGCATCCCTGAGTCAGACTAAGTCATGATAATCTACTTAAATGCAGAATTAATTGGCATAGGGGCGTTGCACAGCGAGGCCTACTATATTGATGGTGTCTTTACTTTGACACTTATGCTTTGTCATAGTGCGAAAACCAATAGATTGTAACGTCAGACTTTTTGGCTTGCTGACAACTGAGGCTTTAAAGAGCCTGTCCTGGAAGAGCGCCATATAAAGCAGAGCCACGAGTACATTAGTGACCAAACAAACAGTCACTATGGCAAGGACCAACATCTAAAACAGCATGATTTAAGACTACAGTGTATTATAATGTTCCTCACTGCAAAATCAAATGTGAAAGTAGCAGGACTACAGATAGACAGGAAGTTAAAGGGATACTCTTTAGACTTCTTTAAAGTCTGAGAGCACATAGCAAAGGTCAATATCTTACTATTTATGAGCCAAGCTTAAAAAAACGCTTACAATTTTGTCTTGTATCCTCCCTGTCTGCTAAAGATGCACAACTTTCCACATCCCACACTGGCTACACAGGCTTTCCGTTAAAAAAAAAAAAAAAAAAGTAGTTTCCAAGCCCAAGCTGAGACAACCCTGGTGACATCACTACTTTCACACACATTTTCTCAGGCAGAGTCAAACTCCTCATGCCCAGAAAACTGATTATGATGTGTAAAATTAGCAGAGTGCCACTTTAACATGCCGCCGAATTCAGCCGTAAACAAACCTTTGCGTGACGTATTTACATGAAATATCTCACAACGCAATTACTGCATCACAATATTTGTGCAGCCGCTGCCGGAATAAGCTGCAGTTTTTGCAGCGTGTGCTTCTATATTTAAGTGTTGTGGTCACGCATGATCCATTGTGGGCTCAGCAAGGCACCCATCATGCCAAAGCCCATGCCAAGCTACGGTATCAAACAACTGGCGCTGACTGTTGCCATGAGAGCTTCTCCACACTGGCCACAACCCGCTTGCACTGCACTCACCACAAACAGCCCTCGCAAGGTAATCCTCACCCACTTATGTGCAATGTGTGAAAGTATAGTTTTCTCACCCACTCGTCAACAAACTGGCTTGTGGACTTTTAACGCTGTGCTGCTTTTTTTTTTAAATACGCAAAATGGGTTGTTTGCCTGGTGAAGTGTGATGATCGGGGGACTTTTGCGGATCTTCTTTTCAGTGGACCTCCGTTTTGCAGCGCTGTAAAGGTTGTGCTGATACACGGCAACAGCTGGGTGGCGACTTTGATATCCGCTGAAGCCAACGTTAGCATTTGGCATGTAATTCTAGGTCACATCAGCAGGCCACAAAAGTGAAAATAAGAAGGGAAATATTGTACATTTCTGAAGCTCTCGAGATGTCTCTAAGGAAAACACTCACATGTGCAGTGTGTAAATAAATAACACAGAAATATCCGAGTTTCCACCCTCTGCCAAGTAACATAACACTAGATATAATAGCAGAGATAAACTGAGAGTTCTGGCTGCCCTGTCAGTCCAACAAGCTATGGGGAGAAGTTTCTCTTTACCAGCCCTGCACGCCATGTCCCTGCACCGCATTTCGATCCATTAACACATCCACTGTGTATGCATTCAATTTGGGAGAGTAATAAGAGGCAGATGAGCCTTGTGGCCGCTCCCCTCGCAGCCGGCGGAGACCCTGTAGGAGGGGGAAATTTGTCCAACTAAAATCACCCCAACGGGGGAGAGCTCTTAGGTCAGAAGCCCTTAAGTTGAGGCGAGCAGACACTCCTATGAGTTTGTGATGAAAACCGTGTGATCCATCATCGCCGGCACGTTTGTCTGTTAAGGGACTGTAAGCGTGCTGGGAGCTCCCACAGGCCTCCACTTGATCGCAGTTAAGCTGAGCTACATGGGGCACCAGAGCTATCACTCATTATGAAAATGGGGGGAACCTGATATAAGCTTCCACATTAAATAATTAAAGCAGATCCTCGAAGGGACTGTTTAAAGAGTCCCCATAAAATCGTCCTTTAGTCTCAATTTATTTTTATATTTATGCAGTGCTTCACTCAAAGAGCACTTATAGAGTATTGTGGACCTGCTTCATGTCAATACCAATAAGCAGCGTTTCTCAAATATATCTGATGCGACGGCACATGCATTAAAAATACAATAAATGATGCATTAAATTGTGTTCCACTGTTCAAAAGTTAGACGTTAGATAACATAATTCAAGTGTCTGCAACTAATTTTGTTGGAAGTATGCAGTGTGTCATGTTTTTTACGCTGGCATATGATCATTTCAATGCAGGCCGATTGATTATTGATGACGGCACCGATATTTGAGAGTTTAAAAAAGCTGTCTGGGAACAATCCAATGATCTTTTTTGTATTTTTACACATAAAAAGTAGTTTTTTTTGTGTGTAATCTGTTTAGATTTACTTTTTGTCTAAGTATTTGACCAAGATTTGTACAAAGCAGAGCATCTTGCAGTGAAAAAAACACACTTGTTTGGGCACCCTAGTGGACGAATAATGTAATTGCAACATCCTCCGTGAGTTGTCGTTGTGTTACGTGTGTTTTTCAGTGCTACTCATTGGCAAACATATACCAATACTGATATCTTAAGTCAATACTGAGCAACACACGTAGGTCAACTGTCACTAAAGCGCAGTAAACAATAGTGAGCCCGACTAAATCTAGACTCAGAGGGCATCGGACCAAACTCACAATAAATATGTGGTCGAGCTAAGGCAAACCATTTAGCAGGTTAACTTGAAAAGGAGAGACAGAGATGTTTTCCTGATCTACAACTGTAGAAGCACATTTGAGTGCACCACTTGAGGCCGGGCATTAATAAGTTACCACGGTTCTTTACAAAGAGGAAAATCCCAGTAAAAGCCCAGCTAATAAAAACCCCTTAAGTGCTGCATTTAAAGTAATCGTCCACGATCGCTTTCCCTCCGAATCCTCCGCCAAACAAAAGCCATTCTTAAACAGCAGTGCTCTCCAAGTCTCACGCTGGCACCGATGTGACCTCCCACTTGCCACGGCGGTACGAAGGCAGCTAGGTGGTTACATCCCCGACGCGAGTCTGGCTCTGATTACCATGGGAGCTACTGCCTCTGCCTGAGAAAAAAAATGCCGCCGGTTTTTAGAATAAATGTTATTGTTTGTCACAGGAAACCAATCTGATTACTGTTTCTTCTCTCATGTGCACACTTAACGCCGCACACCGGGGCTGTATTTACGCATGTGGTTTCCATTGAGCCGCCCCCCCCCCAAGCTAAGAGGCAGGGGGGCGAAAACGGACACCTCACATTTTCATCTTTATTAAGTCACACTTTAGGGACGGTTAAAATGAGGGGGGGGTTGTTTACACAGAGCATTTGGCAATCTCTGGAAGACAATCTGTCTGTTCACATCAAACAATAGATTGAGTTTCTCAGCAGCAGCAGCAGCAGCAGCAGCGTCTCAGAAGTGGGCAGGCGAGAGCGAGAAGGACGACTCCTCTGATAGTCGTGACGTCTGTGTTTGCTCAACTTGACAGCGAAAGTGAGGAGCTGTTAAAGTGCGGTGTGAAGCTATTTTGGGTTCAGCAGGAATTGGCCATTTTTTGACGGTATCGTTTCACACTGGATGTGTGTATTGTTACAGCAGCATCGTGTGTGTGTGTGTGGGGATGTGTGCGTCATCAAATGCAGCACAGGGCTGATTGAAAATAGCATTTGAGGAGGCCTCTACCTTTTTTCACACTGCGCCCTTTTCTCAGTCTTTCTCTCTGTTCTGAGCGTATCTCTCTGGAGATTAATGAAACGCACACCAAAAGCAGTGCAAAGAAAATAAAAGAGTGCCTGTAAAAAAAAAAAAAAAAACAGGCTTAAAAGGCATCTGGGAAGGAAAGCTGAGAAACCAAGGGACCCGTCAGCAGGGTCTGCCAAGGCTTAGAAGTCAGACTGTTTGTGTTGCTTCGTACGTCGACGCGGCCGCACTCTTTCTCCCACCATCATAAACTCTACCTCCGTTGGACACCTCTTACTTCATGCCCAAGAAGCCAACAACACTCACCTCCTGGTGGGGGGGAGGAGGGGGGGGGGAAAGAGCAATATGTAAATGTTGTGAAAGGAGTCAATTAGGAAATTTATCTTGTTTGGAGGGCTCGTAATGGTTTAATTCCTAAAACATGTTTTCTGCCTCGATGGTAATGTGTCACATGTGAGGCTGCGGCTTTCTGGAGAGCGGGGGTGGGCAGGCGGTGAAAGGGGGTGGGGAGGGGGGGAGGATTTGAACGTGCTTGGTGGCAAACATTTGTTTATGTTTTCCTCCTGGTGCATCATTTCAAAGGGCAGCGTGCATGTCCCATCGCGGGGGCTTCACATCTCCCGCCGATTGGAAACACATTGCAGCGCGGCCCCGCACGGTGAAAATGTCAAACCGACGATCATGTCATGTATGAGAGGGAGAGGGAGAGTTATGTGATGCACTTCTTTAAGAAAGAATAACTTGTGCATTTAATCAGGGAGACAGCAGCTCATTTGGTTTCACTTAAATCCACGAGTTCCCCCCCCTGATGTGCAGGAATAGATTGTTTTGTTGGACCCCCTGCTCCCACTGAGAGGGAACAAACTGCTGTGTGCGTGATTGTATTTTATAGTTTTCATAAGAATTCGCATCAAGGTGTCAGAGGATTATTGATATTTCGACTTCTGTCTGAGAGAGAGTGAGGGGAAAAAAAACAACCAGAAACAAATGTCTATATAAGTGAGTAAAGCATGTGTGTTTTCTGCACCTATTTATTTTCCACTTCCGCTGTGCTGAGCCGGAGCACATGGTTAACAAGACTTTGCCTTTAATAGTTCCCATCACACAGCTGAGGCGCGCCACCAGAGCAATGACGAGCAGTGTCCTTGGATGGACCACCAGCCATGAAACCCCGGAGGAGAAACTTTCTTACTCCTTTTTTAATTTTCTCTTAAGTAACCCCTGCAACCAATTCTTCCATTCCATATATGTAAATCACACATCTCCCCACCTGATTGAATTGTAAAATAGTGACTCAAGCTTTTGACATTTCATTTGTTAATGTGCCTCTCCCTCCTCTAAATGGAACACTGTCAGTTTGAACATATTTTAAATTAAATTAGGATTTTTGCAGATGTCACATTCACAGGGAATGACATTTATGCGAGTCCTAAGACTGGTTATGGACGAGGTTTTTCATTAAACAGCAGGAAAGTAATTTGCTGCTTGGAAGATAGAAACCTACGAGCAGAACTTGATGGATTTTCCCCTATCAGGGATGGTTCACCGTATCAGGGGGGCTCCGAAATAATGAAGGAATGACAAAAATGTGTAAACTTTGTTTACAGATAACATTCATGTGAAAGCACGATTGTCTGTCTTGAAGTAATTACCAAGTAGAGGTTGTAATTATGTATTTGTGTCAAACGTATTCATGATATTTATGTTGTTGTATGCAATTAAATAAAAATCTGTGGCGTTGCAGTAATGACAAACTCCGGAGAAACAGCATGTGATGGATGTGAAGACTTATCTGTCTGTGCAAGGAAAAAAACACTGGGGAAGACTAATAGAAGCAGACCTTTTTCCTCATAAGAGTCGTGGGTTTTTTAGCACATTGAACAATGATTTTTGCAAGCATAGTTAACAGTTTACTGCATTTTTAGCATCTTCTTGTTGTGCATTAAGTTTTATTCAAGTTAACATCAAAAAGGGGGAAAAAAAGAACAAAAACAAGAGAGATAACTCATTTTAGATGGCGACCAAACTATTTCCAAGACTGAATCCGTAAGTAATTACACAGCAATCCAGTGAGAGTAGTAATTATATTATTTAATGAACAAATCCTAGTGTTACTTGACATTTCCATAAACATATTTCAACATGAACTTATTGTGCTTTATATATATGTAACTAAACCAATTATACTTCAATGATGTCATCACAAACTGAGATTGATGGCTGTTATTTGGTTGTTACAAAAAAACAACAACCAACAAACGAGCTTTTACCTGAAATCTGCTGGTAATAAAATAGTTCATTTAATGATACACAAAAAAAAGCAGAAAATACCATAAATGCCCTTTGTCCACTATCCCACAAGAAAATTGGCCGGGTAATGCCAATATTTACAATATTTCCTCGGCCATATTACCTTTAGTTTGTGTATGAATGTCTGCAGACAGTGAATATGAGACTGACCAGGTGTTATCTGTGTGAGCCGCCAGTAGCCGACATCAGTGAGGCAGCGGGCAGCACAGGGTGAACACGGTGCTGGGCAGGGTAAGGCCTTATCGCTGCTTTAATTTTTCTCCCCAAGGTGAGCTGGGAAGAGATCAGTGGCACTAAACCCTGGGAATTACCCTAGATATTGGCCCCCTGTGCTCTGCAAATGAAATCCCGCCGTCGGCAGGAAGAACATGGTGGTTAACACTCTGAAAATCAGTTTTTGTGCAGACCACAGCTGGCGCGAAGGGGCAAGGGAAAGCAGCGGAGAGAGGAGAGGGAAGGAGGGAAGGAGGGAGGAAAGAGGTGGGGGAGGGCAGTTTGGAAAAAAAAGACATAACTCATAAAGGGAAAAATCAGAGGGAGAAGGCTTTGCTCTTGGCCTCACCATTCTTTAGAATATCTGTTTACAGACCGTGTGCAATTTCTTGTGCAACAAGTGACCGAACCGTAGACTGAATTATTCGCCAAGTGCGGTGAGTCTGTGTGGAATAAAAACAGATCAAGACACGATGTGCGCACAAGAAATGAAAAATATTAGACAGAGGTGTCAACCAGTGGTAGTTTGTAGCTGTAGAGACCAAACTAGTGGTGAAACCAGAACCAGGGTCCAGCTGTCTGAGGGTCTGAGCAGGGGTCTCGGGGCCATGTTGAGAGTCTGGATGGTGAGATAAAAATCACTCAGTGTGATCATAACCTTCACAGTGCTGAAGCTGACCAGCTGTCAGGCCTGGGTTTGCTCTCCCCACCGCAACCACTGTGGAAACGCATTCATTCCTTTCAGTATATTAGCACTGCTTAAATGAGACGTTTCAAAATAGACTTGCTTAATTGATTCAATACAAGTACTACATTTTAAATATCATTTACTTCGAGTAGCAGCAACTACCAAAGGCAGTTTAACCCATTTTGATACATGCATGCAAATACCGACAGGCATTTTTATCTACTCCATATTTTTTAATTGGTCATGTTTATTTTTCTTGTGACTACTTTACTGCAATGGTAACTATTATACTGCCTGTCTGCTGCAATTTTAATCACATATTTTGTAGTATAGCTATTTAATTATAGTAAGGCTAACTATAGTAGTACTACTACTGTGTTTACTGTTATTTTAAATGTGTTGTCTTGCAGTCTTTACATGCTTCTGACCTCGTACCAGCTACAAAGCACCTCTCATGGGGACTTAATGTTGGTCTTTCATTAGTGATGTCATTTATTGCTAATATGAGGAACAATGCACCAAGCTTTATGAATCTAGACTGCTTGTTAATGCTTTTTATGGATTTTTACCACATTTCATAGCTATTAAAGCCTGTTTTTAATCTAATTTGTTATCCTATATTGGTTCCACATATTGGTTCAAGTAAAAAATACAAAGGCAAACCCCTTGTTATGCACCTACAAATACCGATGGTAGCAAATGTTTGAATATTTCAATCGAAAAATCACAATTGAATAAACATAAACTCTGAAATCTAAGCAAAAAAACAGTCTGCATGCTGTTTTTCTCTTACTGTAAACACTATGTCACTGCAAATGCATCAAACTGCAACTGTGTAGTGATCTGCAGGTTCAAACCATCAAGCACCTTTAATGCGCCAAGAAACCCCAACGAGAGACGTCACAACAAGCGTTTTGATGGAAAACGTCACTGTTTGTGCGGCCTGAGGTCCGACTTGCATGAAAGTTTAAAATTGCAGCAGCAGAAGTTTTGTAATGTATGACGTTCACTGCAAATTTCACATTTCTCGTGCACACAACATGCTATTATTGTACACAGTATTTGACATCAAAATCCCTGACAGCAATTTTATCATATAATTAGTTACATTTTAAGCGGTTAACCTAGATATGTAGCTAATGACCTGGAAAATTAATCATCAACAACTTTTTCCCACCACCAAACTGACACAGCATGAGAAGAAACCGTATACGTTGTCATACTTCAACACTCACTTGATGCAGTCTCAGTTTCTCGGCCTCACAGATACACACACACACACACCCATTTACCCACGCACACATCATCGCCCGTATACTTTGTACCGACTCCCTTACCGGCCTCCGCGCACACATAGATATTATTTATAGGCTCTGATAAGGGTGTAAAACAAGCCCCTCTCTCTTTAGAACAACCCTTCCCATATTCGACCCAAAAATAGCAGGTGTCCGACCACTTAGCCACGGTGGGAGGATTGGAAGCTTCGAAATAAAGTGAAGGATGTTTACCCTTCGCCAGAATGAAAACAGCGCTAATCTCCAATCAAGTCCAAAAGGCAGATAGTTAGCAAGGAGAACCTAAAAATAACGCAGAGGGTAACACATTCCGGCTCTGATTGAGCTTAACTTTGATCTTACCAGCCACTGGCCCTTGTGCACTGAAAATGATTAGCACTTCTGTACGGTGATTTAGGACACACTGTATATAGATGAACTTAAAGGACATAATATGATGAGGCCGGAGTGTTAGTACATGTTTTAGGGGGGACGGAAAATGTAGAGCGAGGAGGAGGAGGAGGTGTTTGGAAAACTGATGGAAAGTTTAGTTTGGAAACATAATTACAACAGATACAATTGACCTTGGTGGTGGTCATGTTTTACTGAGGTGATTGGGTTTATGGACAAAGACCAAAATGATTTAAATGCCACAGATTGTAATTGCCAAAGTTAGTTTTGTGTTGATTTCTTTAGACTTCGACAGACTTTATTGTCATCCAGGTATACAACAAGTGCACACAGAACAAAAATCCATTTCAAATAGCTCAGCACAGATTTAGGATATAATAAATATATATATAAAAAATATACATCTATCAGGCATAACATTATGACCACCTGCCTAATATTGTGTTGGTCCCTGTTGTGCTCAAAAATGCTCTGAACCATTGGGCATGGACAAGAGGACCTCTCAGGGGGTCTGGAACCAGGATGTTGGCACTGGATTCTTTGGGTACTCTGGCTTGTGCAGTGGGGCCTCTGTCAATCCAACTTTTTCCACTGCATCCTGTTGATGATTGATCACAATGGGGTGTAGGAAGTTTGGAGGTCAAATCAACATGTTGGTCCATTGTCAGGTTCCTCAACATGTTCCTGATTGGTTGATGTTGTCTCCATGTGGTGGGGTGCATTTTCCTGCAGGGGTAGACCAGTGGCAGTTGGGATTTCCATTTGCATGAAGGAGTTTGCTTGTTGTGGGACAATGTTTATTTGGGTGTCTAAGTCTCATCAACACGGATGTTAAAATCCAAGGTTTTCCGTCAGAACACCACATAGTACCAATATGATCAATGTTATTCACTTTATCTGTCAGTGGTCATGATGTTGTAGCTGATCGGTGTATATAATAAAAATATACAGCAGCAAAATGTTATAAGGTGCAACAGTGGAAAACAGCAAAAGTGACCTTTGGAGCTAACAGTAGTGCAAAAAAAAAAATGTTTGTATATAGTAAAAAGTAATTGAAGAGGTATGAAAGAGTGCATAAAAGAAATGGTATCCAGTACTTTGTAAACCACTTCTGTGAGTAACACAATGTGGACTTCTAAAGGAACACATTGTACTAATTTCTCAAATGCAAAATTTAATCAGAATTGAAATAACACATTATTTCAATCAGCCTAACTCGTGAGAAGCAGATAATAAGGCTGCTCTGGCTGGATATGAGAGAAAAAAGCAATACAAATGGATGTTTGCGTTCCACTGAGTGAATCACAAAAACACTCTCAGGCTGTAGCAATGAAACGGACGATTACAGCTGATATATGGTTTCCATAATTGCTCAGCTTTTTAATGACGTGTAAAAGCAGCGCGAGTAATACTGTGCTGAAAGAACGTTTTACTCTGTGCCATGGAGAGCAGCTCTCCCTGCAGATGCAACAGTATCTCTCATGATTTGACTTTCAGGCTCGACTTTCCTGCATTAGCGGCTTTGTTTTTGGTTCCCGTCCACCAAACCTGCCAGTATTTTTAAATGAAGCATCTCGACAACATTCATGTGCGGATGCTAATTACATCTGACTTATAATTAGGCTGCAGGTTGGATGAAGGAAAGATCGGTTTTCTGTCTAAACCAGGAACACTGACTGTGTGGTGGGACACAAACCCAGAATGCAGGGACTGAAGGCCAGCTTTAATAAGGGTACACACCGTCCAGTAGTCCATGTCGTTGCTTTTCATTGCTCTATGTGGACAGCAAGACACTTCAAGTATCTGCACCACCTATTGTCATCGCACCTAATTTCCTTTTGAGAAATGTTATTTTTCTTGACCTTTGTAAGAAAATAAGTTGGTGCCTAAGCAAGATGCCTTCCAAAAGTAACTCATGAGCATTATCTGATCTGGGACTTGAAAAGGGATGGAAAGGCTTGATTAAATTCAGATAATTGTGTCTCATCTGTGACTATTAAAAGTAATCAAAAGAGACTCAAACCATGATCAACAGAGTCACTTTATACAACCAAACCACCCATCCTACCCTGCTTTGATACCTCCTGTGATAATGAAATAAGCCTCCAAAAGCTGAGTGGAAAACATTCACTTATACGAACTATATACGAAAACCACCATGTCTGGGAGCCTCGGTGGCCAAATGTTTACAGCTAGTGCCACATATCTAAAAACGTTCCCGGTTCAATTAGGGCTCCGAAATAAAGGCGAAACAATGCCAAAACAAATCTACAGGAAAAACACCATGTCCAGTTTGAGCTGCTGCCACAGCAGAGAAGAACATTCTGAACTTTATCCACATCTGTGCCACATCGTCTGCATTTCAGAGTTCATGCTGATTTCATGTATTTGTGAGACTGTTGTTTTGATGACACTGAAGAAGGAGCAAATTCAACACGTAAGCTCCGAGCATTAAGTGGCACGGATCCGTGTCCTGAGCCTCAGAACTGCCACAGTAGACGGAGGACTGACATTACAAGTAGCGCGAATAACTTTGATATTCCGCAGATTAACAGTCACTTTAGACTTATTAGCCGGGGAACTGCGCATATGTAGCAAGGCGTGCAGTGGCTTTATATTTCAAATGCATGTGGAGTGGAAATTAAGTGCTATTTTCCAAGTGGTTTTGGGGGAGTGTTACCTGCACTTTGGCTGCTCAGTGGAGCGTTCCACATCTCCTGCCATTTGGCTGACTACGGCTGGCACGTAGCCACGGCAAACAACCAGAGCAGCTGACTTTTAGGTAAAGTGATAGTAACTAAGTGGCTCTTTCATTGGGTTTTTGTCACTTCAGAAAATCTTGAAATTGTTAGTTCGGAAACACTTTAGCTATGAACTGATTCATTGGTCTTAAATTGGACATGTATTGTTAAAAAGTAAGATTCAGTCTTTTCATATCCCAGCGTGGAGTCAAAGCACAAAGTCAGCCTCACTGTTACCCCTTTTCCACCAAGAAGAACCAGGTGCTAGTTCGGTGCTGGTGCCTAGTTGGTTCAAATCTCGTTCCTCCTAAGAACCTGTTTGCTTTTCCATTGGCAAGGAGTCAAGTTGGAGCCATTGTGTCACCGTAAAAAGGACTACAGTCACATCGATTACATAGCAGTTAAACAAACGCAGTAAGTTGATGATAATATCTATGTTTTTTATAGATGGTCTTCAGGCTGTTTGCAAGGCAGAGGTTGCTTGTTGCCCAGGTACATCCGTGATCGCGCTACTGGTGGGGCACAATTGTACTGGATTTTAACAAGCAACAGTTTGTAATAAACTTCTGTGTGTCCTGGGAGACATTCCAATACATCTGTGATCAGATCAGGGACATCCTAACGAAAAAGGATGCAAATTACTGCTTGTGTGTCCCTTTCCGCCGTTGATCATTGGTCAGGATAACCCCAGCTCTCAACGTACTTGATGCTTAGCTCAGGCCCAGCAAAGAGTGGGTGTTTGCTAAACACCCGTTTTTTGCACCTGGAGCTGGTGCTTACTGGCTCAAAATGATGTATTTTTTCCAGAAAATCTTTAAATAATCAACCGGTGCAACCAGAGCTACCATATAGTTTACTTTAGATTTTCTTGTGATTAGGATTTTGTTCAGCAGCAGTGACCAATAATGATCAGTCTAGCTACCAGCCTCCTGTATATTTGAAACAAATTGCTGCTGCTGGTGACGTACAGACCTCTTCCTGTGAAAGTTTTTTACCTTGTTAATGCATCCATGTGTTTTTTTTTTTTTAAATGACAGTGAAATATTTTACGCATTGAAGCTGCAGTGTACAAATGACCACTAAGAACACAGATTCAGACTTTTTATACAAACCAAATCTAAAAAACACAATCCTGTCAGCTCGCAGGATGGGACTTTCCATATCATTGTTCCTCTTCCGAATTGGTTTCCAGTTCAATCACGTACGGCTGGATCACTTTGATATTACAGCTTGCGTTGTGAAGAGTAGCTTTACAGTGGTCTAGGTGAGCTGGTGTGCTTGAGAGGGGTGTGTGGAGACAAAGGCAGGGGATTTAATCTGCACATTCTGGAGTATTTTTATGGAAAAAAAATCTTAATATGTAATTTTGATACATGAAGATGAGCTTTCATAGGTTTAATCAATGACTGGAGGGAGACTTTTAAATCTGCATGGTTTTAAATCAACAAGCATGGACCATTTGTGAGATATTCCTGTACGAAAAGGACAATTTCGAGGAACAAGTAACTGTAGAACTTTCACAGATTGCACTGAAGCTTTTCTTGTGTTCCATCCAGAAGCGTCAGAGATCAGCAGGATTGGGATGTTGCAGATAACAGCCGATGCATACGGCATATTTTATAAAAAGACAGGAACACTTAACTCAACAGAAAGTATACACTTCTCTGTCTGTTTCTAGCAGGAAATTCGGACGTCTCATGTTGCTCGCCTCGGAAAGTACACAGGGAGAGGGCAGACATCATAAAAAATGTCTATCCACCTGTTGTTCTGGCATTGGGGGAACATTTTGAACCCCACCTGCAATTCTTTCGTCTGGCAGACCGTGATGTGTGTGTGTAGTGTGTGTGTGTGTGTGTGCATGTGTGTGTAGACCAAGTGCGTCTCCCCATAAACAGGTGGGGTTCTCCGCCACAGATATCAGGTTCCCCTCTTTGATAACCCATTACAGACTTCATTAATTTCACTCACTCCAGCCACGCACTCGCCGCCTGACAAACTCACTGAGGAATTTTCGTTCGAGCACACCTCTCTGGGCTTGTGTAAGTTTTACAAGCGGAGATTAACATGTGTGAAAACAAATGTAATTTAACCCTTTATTGTTTTAGGAGGGTGCAGCAGACGAGCCCGGTCTTAAAAGGGGTCTCTGCATCCGACGCTGCGGCGTTGTCCCCGATGACTTCATGGCATAGTTTCTCTTTGTGTTGGTGGAGAATCACATTAAAAAAATACATTTAATCACATTAAAATAAAATTATTACTCTTGTTCTTTGATATTTTTAAGAGTTGAATGATGATAAAGAGATATATCAAAAATTATGCTGCGCCAAATCATCATTCACACTTATATCGACAGGTCAAGAACATCAAGAGATTGCTCTTTTAAGTCAGGAAATGCTACTCTCCATACATAGATCTCCCCTGTCCAGTTGTGCCCGGACTAATTTGTGCCTCACTTTGTTTCTTGACAGTGATTGGTTATTCTCGAACACACTGGACATCCGACACCGCGGCCCCCTCGATTCCAGTTGTGCAGTGAGTCATCTCCGTGTCTGGCAGATGACACAGCGGTCGGGGTGAACTTGGACTCAACCTGACTCTGTCCGCATTCTAACTCTGAGCTGCGTCTAAAAGCATATCTAGCATTGCTCCTGACTAACGGAGCAGCACCGGGGATTACGATGTCCGGTTAAATCCAATGTGGCAAAAGAATGCATTGGAAAAGCAGAGTTTCTTTCATTCTTGTTGTTGAAGTTAAGTCTCACAGAATGTTTCCTGAAGAGATTCTGTTCCTCTGAGATTGTGTTTGTGCGCGCTGGGATAGGGTGGGGTCATTTAGGGGCAGGCCTGAAAAATGCATTCAAACCAGAAAACTTCATGAGTCGCTTTCAACCATTTCCCTAAAACTAATGGTTTGAAGTTTTATTTGCCAGCAAATGAGACATAATTCATGCGCGAGCTGTTTGTGAGAGTCCTTTAAAATGCTGTTAAATGAGCATAAAGTTGTATTTTATGAGGAGAAAACTCAAGCTGGGAGGATTACTGTCACAAAAACACCCATTAGCGCCAATCCAGGAAATTCAGGCAGACGGGGGAAAACTGTTTGGTAGAAGTTGTTTTCGCCATGTGGTGTCTCCCGCCCCACAAGTCGTCTTCTTGGATGCTTGGTGTGACCCAGACACAAGCTTGACCTTTCACTAAGATGAGCGCCAAGTGGTGGAGCGCGAACTTGACCCAGTGAGAGGGCAGAGAACGGAACTAAGTGTACTATTTTCAGTGTCCGGGCAGAAAAACAAAATTATATTTGTGGCTCATGTGAAGAAATTTGCCGACGTTTTTTTCTTAAAAGCTGAAAATTGAGCCCAAATCATGTTTTTGATCACTGTGTCAAGACCTTGATGATCTTTCCGAGATGAGAAATCTTAAGATATTGGATTTTATTCTCAGTTTTTGGTCGTGTATGCTTTATTTTAACTTAATTTTCTGGGTTTTATTCCTTACTGAACTCCATCCACTGCTGCCTTTCAGTGAAAGAACTGGGGCTTGACAAGTATTAATGGGAGAAGGAGACCAGCTCTAATCAACAGGCAAATAGGAGCCACTTGTGCAACACTGTTAAAGGATATCCATGTCATTTATTTTTAGAAAGCTATACCAACTATTTAAAAATGTCCTCATAATGTAGATGCACAGGTCACTCCAGTCATTTTTTTGTTGTTGTTGTCAGAAGCGGCATCTGTTGGGATCTCTTGCCCCTCGGTATTGTTGTGGCGAACATGGCTTTGAACTTTTATTCTGATCAGACAAGCTTCTTGATTTAACACAAGAGAGCAAAGTTTCCTGGAAGAAGGTGAGGTATTTTTGGCCATAGCGCTAGATGCTGAGCATGTGGATGTTTGATTTCGAGATGATTTACAATGCCCAGGCACTGTAAATCCATAGCGTTGAAAAGATACAAACATACCACGGGAGCCACTGAGCAGCGGGAGTGGGAAGTCGTGAATAGAAAGCTAAACAAAAGCATTTCATCAAGCAATTTCTGATCTTCCTCTCGGCTGCGTATCGACTCTCTGCGGTTCGCCGCGCGACTCTGTGTGTGCGATCTTTACCGGTTCAATGCTACGTGTGGTAGCTGTTCTCATTTAATTAGCAAGGTCAATCGTTACCTCAGACAGGGTGAGGCCCATCTTTGCACCCATGTTAATGTTCTGTTGTCTGTGTGAAGCTGATATTAAGGGAATATGAGAAACAAGAGAAGAAGACCTCCCCCCCCCCCTTCCACACAAGTCATTCGAGTTTGGTGCAACCAGACAGCGGGAATTACTGTTATGTTGTCTGATTCAAAATCATATTGATCTCTGCCTCTTTTGATTCGCATTTCCCCCCCACTCACAGCCAAATCCTCCCACACAGGCTTTGCATCTGAAAGATCGTTTTCAGGCAGTTTAAAGATGCCAGCCAGAAAAAAAATTACTCGCGGAGAATATTACTTTAAAACGCGTATTGATTCTGCGCGCTGAAATGAGGCATTATGTGGGTGTTGAGCGGAGTGGGGGGGGGGGGAGATACGGCGGTGAAAAATGACACTGCATCATGAGCTATCAGTTTCAGTGGCTCAAAGAGAAACATCTGGTTGGACTCGGCTCCAAAGAACACAAACCCAGCTAAGGAGACTGCATGAGTTGGGAGCAGACAGCCTTCAAAACAAACGCCACCAGCTTTGTTGGCTTCTGCCGTAATTTGCTCGAGGTCTTACTCAGTTTCAGAGCCGCAGGTCTTACAGTGATCTCCACGTGCAGGAGAAACTTATTACATGCGTCGGGTGAGATAAAAAGAAAAGGTGAAAAAGGGTTCAGTTACTGTGTGTGATAACAGACACCCGTCCTATGAATACGTTACATTGTTACCTCTTTGGACACTGTACATAGTTTGGCTTTAGAGTAATCCATCAACCCAGGGTGAGAAATAGCCTTCTATATTTGGCCTCTACATCTTTAGCTTGTTCTCTCAGTGGGTACAGGGGCAGCTGAGGAGACAACCCTCTCCATCAGTCATAACTGCTGGCCCCAGGCCCAGAGATCCTGTCACTAAGAGGCTTAAACCAAAGAATCTTCCCCCTCATTCGTATAAAAGCCAAGCAGGTCAAAAGGTTCTAAAATCATTTGCATAACCAGTGAGGTACTGACTTTATGACTGTAGCCCACTATTTAGACTGAGTCATAATATGCTCTGAGGACTAATTTCCATAGCTGACAACTTTTTCCATTCTGAAGCAGCCAAATAACCTTAAAATCTTAAATCGCTATTAGCGCTGCAGCATCCTTGAGGATTTACGACCGTCATCCCCTTAAAACCGTGCGGTGCTCTTCCTCCTAATCAGCCTGGATTCAGTTAATTTCTTCTACATCGGCCCAGTTGAAGGCATTAAACGCCAGAGTGAGCCCTTGAATACGAGCCCCCCGTAAAAACGCAAGTGTAAGAGTGGCAAAAGAAAAACATTTGGGGAGAGGAGGCGAAACTGGGAATTGCTTCTGTAACACTGCTGGGTGACCACAAAAATCCGTCTGAGAACCACGTCAAGACTGTGATCATTATTTCACTCTTTTCTCCAGCTTTTCGTCTGCATTCGTTTACCACCGCATCAGCATTTCTGCTCCAAATGAAATCCGAAGGCATTCCTTTCCCTTTCCGCACCCTTTTTCAGAGCCCTAGTCGAGCCCAATATGGCTCTCTCTGCCTCAGCAGCTGATGTTGCGCACTTACTGTACACAATTAAAGGTCTTTGTAGCTGAGCCAGACTGAGTAACGAAGAATTTAAACAGAGATCGAGCTGATCCACAAACTAGTAGCACCGAAAGCTTCATAAGGTGAAACACAGGATTTCAAAAGCTCGCCAATTAGCTGATTTTATTACTGGAAAGTCCAGACCTTTATGCACATTTGATGGAAATCTGATGGAGCAACAGTTTGTGCAATGAAACTGTGTCATGTGAAAATTCGCATATTCAGATATGGAAAGAATACTGGATCCCCAAACACAGCTGGAAACTGCCAGCAGGATTGAATCAAACCGAGGAATCAAACAAATGTATTGTTAGCATTTTGTGTATATGGAGGTAGGACCTTGGATTTTTAAATTTGGACTTTATTTGCCATGTTTCCTTGGCCCATGTGGTTGGATCAAAGTGAACAACGACAATTATTCACATCTATTTCTCTTTTGAATGTAATAATTCAATATAACTCGGCTCAAATGATGTAAAATCTACTTTCACATAGCTTCTTGTCTGATATGAGTCTGCTCTGTGATTGGTTAAGTCCTTTAGAGGAAGATCAGTGCTCTCTAAATTAAATCATTTTGTTTTTGGTCACTCGTCTGTGCTACACGAGTGCATCATTTGTTTCCCTGTGTGCACAATGTCTGCAGTAATGCTCTTGGATGTTTTCGATGTGCTCAACACAGTGAGGAAACTTCTAAGCTGGAACATACTGTAAATCTGCACTGGCGAAGGCTGATATCTTGTGGTTGCAGAACTCCCACCACAGAACTACTCATGGCTGAAATGATTGACATATTAAGTTTAAATAATGGTGTAGCCATCTCCTGCTGTCTTCAAAGTGCAACTTGTGCAATTTCAGAACTGTTCAGAAGTATCAAACTCTCGCTGTGTGCTATAAGTTGGGGCAGGATGCCATCGCTTAAAAACCAAACGCTGTAGGCTTTCACCCGTTTTAGACTCACAACCTCCGTCCAAGTTCTGCAGTGGTGTACACGCTGCATACATTCCACTTTCTCATCTGTAAGTCAAGCAAGAATAGTCCATTGTGCTGTAGCACAGTAGCATTTGCCAGTGCAGATGGTTTCCAGTCAAAGAGGGCTGTTCGGGCTCATCTGTAACCACAAAGCGCACAGAAAAGTTTTTTCACAAAATAGTTGGTGCCAGCTTAGTTCCCGAAATACTGTTCGCGGCAAACTAACACCTAACATACAAGCCAGCCAGTTTCATTGTTGTGCAAAACAGTCAGAACAACTCTTCAACTAGCTAACTCAGTCCCCAGAGGCATAATGATCTCACAGAGTTTATTCGAGAGCATCCTGTCTCGTAACTGACACATAACCATTCCTCTTTTGTGAGATAGTTTATACTCCATCAGCAAAGAGTTATAGGCAACGTGCAAGTAGAGCTAATAAACTATTATAGCTTCCTCCGCTTTGGTTGTTTCCCCTCAAACATCCGCAGTGTCGGTATAATTCGCAATTGGTCAACACTGTAAAATTCTTGTGTCAGCGTTCACCCAAGTTGAGTTAGACATGAAAGGAAAGTTGACAGCAACACTTACATTAATGACATTTTGAGTTCCTGTTGTGGGTAAAAAATGATTTCACAAGCTTTTACATGACAGGTTTACATGCAGAAAAACAACACTGCAAGTTAGATTTACAGTACGGATGTGCCAAGATCTTTTTTTTTTAGTAATCATTGCCTCCCCACCCCCCACTGCAACCCAGAGAATGAACGTCGTCAACAACAGAACAATGCAAACATCCCCTTTTTTTGCTTTGTGAGCTCAGTGCAGACACGTGTTATAGTCATTTCTGTCTAGGGAGAGTCAAAACACAGCGGTTTTTACATTTAAATGTACCAGAAGTGCTTGATAATGTCATCCTCCTGTTGCATCTTGTGCACTGCTTGCAGCAGACAGCACTTGCGACTCTCAAGAGTCCTCATTCTATGCTTGAGTTGACCGCCACCCAAGCCAAGAGAGGCGGTATGAAGTCATCACAAGAGTCAAGAGCTACTGTGCCACAGAGACTGATGTTCAAGGAGGGAAGAAAAGTTGGCAGAAAAACCAGTGTTGTGTCACTGGAAAGGATTTGCAAGTGGGAGGAGGAAGAAGGAGGGGAAGTAGGGAGGGAGGGAGGGAGGGAGGGACTGAGGTTGAAGCGGAAGAGGGATGCTTTGGAGTGGCTAGCGGAGAGCGAGGGAAAAATGCTGGAGGAATAAAGTGAAATGCAGAGATAGAGGGAAAGTCAAAGGGGAGTGGAGGAAGGTGAAAGAGTGAGACTCGGGGCTGCGGAGGAGAGAGAACGGTGGTGTTGAAAGAGGAGGTGAAAGACATTTTGTCTGGCTCCAGGCCCAGCTGGTGTCTACGCCGGACCGCCGCGGGTGTCAGATCTTTATTCCAACCCTGGAGACAGCTGGAGGTGTCAACACTGCGCCGGCCTCAGTTATACCTCCAAACTGAGCCGTGTGTTTGTGCACGCAACAACCCCACTGTCACAACAAGCACATATCATGTTGACTCTGGGTCTCCCTCATCTTATGACTGTTTGTACAATATTCCTCAATGAGTGCTTCGGTTTGTTATTTTTACCTCGGCAAGGAAATACACTTGAAGAAATCAAAATTGCTGCTTAAACTTCCAAACTGTAAAATGGCCACTTGAAAACTAAGAGTCACTTGTGGGATGTATAATGGAGCATGACAAGACCCTGAAGAAAAGTTATAGAGGGGCTTTCATGGCCCATTTACATTGAAACAATCACTCAGTGCTGGGGTTTCAAATTCTCGGGAACCACAGACAGATATTTAAAGGGTTAACCTTCTGACTGCAAATCAAACTGGTAGGGAGGCATTTTATACTTTTATTAATGGGTTCCAGAAAGGACTGGCTCTCGGTTATCACGTGTGTCTCTGAAAGTACCATGAAACCTAATGTAAGGAGAGGGTAAAAAGAAGCAGCTAGGGAAGATAAAAGCGATCTCTTCCTTTATATATGATAAGATTGACTCTTTTTTTTCTTAATCCGAGTCCAGAAAGGTAGCACATCCGACCGCCAAGATACACCGTAGAGAGCAGGAGGCTGCAGTGTGTACGAGGAAGGCACATTCCTCAGTAATGAGGTTAGTTCTGGTCTGATAGGTGAGAAAAAGGATGATATGACGGCGTCTGCGAGAATCCAGTAACAGCAGCATCAGCGCCAAGATGATCTATTTTATTTCAAAACACAGATTTGCAAATGTTTGGCAAAGTGAATTATGTCCTTAAACACTGATTCATTAAAAACAAGCTAGTCTTTTTTGGGGGTTTTTTGCAGGGAAGCAGGTAACATCTGCTCTTCGTCGGACTGGAACTCTTCCCGTGTAGATTTGACGGATCATTCCCCACTCAGCTGCAGGCCTCTTCAAAATAATGTGTCCATTTCAGGAGGGAAAATCATTTACTATGTATAAATCAGGAAGGATCAGCGGACTGAAAATCCGAGAGCGATCGCTTTGTACGAGTAGGGCTCGCTCGCATAAATCGCAAAGGAAAAAATCTGTATAAACAAAGTGATTTGTGCTTATGGGGGTTAAAATGAAAGTGTTGGGCTTTCAGCTGCGCATCTTAGATAATATTAACATGAAAATATGTCACAACCGGTCAAAGGAAAGGAGAGGGGAAAAGTGAGTCCTTAAGTTGTTTCCTTTAAAGGTGCATTCAGAACAGTGTGCTTTACTCTGTCCCTCAGCTCTGAAATACTTTACATGTTGCAGCACGGACCGCATCAAACTCCAGCTAGCAGATGTGTTTATGGGAAATGGGATGCCTAATAAATCTGTGGCATAATGTTATTGAATTAGTAAGGACTTAGGACCAGATACCATATTAAACCCCGTCTTTTCCAGTTCACTGCTTTTGATAGTGATATATTAGAGTCCCACATGATATACTTGCGCATCCATCGTCGTTTTTCATCACCTCCAGTGAGGCACGGGCGATGGGGCGATGATGAATAATAAATGAGCCTGAGTTTTTCTGATGGAATTTCCATTTACGCCGCGAACAATTTTCAGGAAAGAGGATTTGCACTTAATACCTCGCGGTGCCCCCTCCAACAGTCGCTGTTTGTAGCACAGATTAATGCCGAGATCTCCATCTCTTCCGTGGCGTGATGTGATATTTGCTGCCATTTAGAAGATACTTATTAGTCTGAGGACTCCAATCTTAGATGTTCAAGCTGAATTAAAGCGGTTATCCCTGCAATAAGTGCTGGTGAAGTATCAGATCTACAAATACACAACCTAAATGCACAGCAAATAAACATGTTAGACATGACAGTCCTATCTTTACAAGCCTGTGTCTTATGATGGCTTCATTGAGTCTGCGTGCCTGGTTTGGGAATATGTACATTTAGTTTTGCATATAGGAATACAAGGACCAGCAATAACATTTAAATATCAAAGGCATCATCAGTGTTGGATTATCACTAACATACACTTTATGATGCCTATGTCATGTAACTGACACAATATAGTTTTAAAAAAATGCTGTTTTTGCCCCCTAAGTAGTTGGTATGTTTTGGAAAATGTGTCTACAATGAGGCTTTTAACATTACCAGAGGCATCTGGTCCGATGCCTTTACTCAGATTAAATGCAACTTTTGGCAAGTTTGATGTGATGTTACATTGTGGAACCTTCTGGGGGCAACGTATCAAACCTCAGTTATTATTTTTGGTACCAATAACTACTGTGCCAAAAAGTACTTTTAATACTTTTCAGTGTTAAAAGTACTGAAATCCGGCATCAAGCGTCTGGTCAGACTGATTCTTTCACACGTTTCTAAATTTAAATCCAAATTTCAAGGAAATATTCTCACACATCTGCTTGTCTTCACACATGCAACATTTGAGAACTTTAGCTTCTTGTTGTATAATTGGTACCAAAACTCATAAAGGTGTCAGATAAATGCAAAAATCCAAACCCAGACCTCTTTTTAAGTTTCTTGTCAGTGATTAAACCCCCAAAACACTCAACTCCACTCATCAAAATTACATATTTAGAAGATTCCATGAAAATGATTTACTTCATGTTAAACATGGTCCAGATGGAACTCTGCACTGCTGCTTCCTCTAGCATAGCAGATCTATAAAGTCTCTACCTGCCCCATTTGCAGATCGCTGCAACTCGAGCACACCAGCTCACCTTCTACTCTGCTCAAACACTGTAATGGCAAGGTGTCAGACTGAAGTAATGCAGCAAAACAACCAGAAACAGATTCTGAGGAAGAATATTGATGCAAAAGGTCCCATTTCACAAGTATACACCGATCAGCCACAGCATTATGACCACTGACAGGTGAAGTGAATAAAATTGATCATATTGGTACTATGTGCTGTTCTGCTGGAAAACCTTGGATTTTAACATCCATGTTGATGAGACTTAGACACCCAAATAAACATTGTCCCACAACAAGCACACTCCCTCATGCTAATGGAAATCCCAAATGCCACTGGATGAAAATGCACCCCACCACATGGAAACAACATCAACCAGTCAGGAACATGTTGAGGAACATGACAATGGTCCAACATGTTGATTTGACCTCCAAACTTCCTACACCCCATTGTGATCAAGCATCAACAGGATGCAGTGGAACAAGTCTGATTGACAGAGACTCCACTGCACAAGCCAGAGTACCCAAAGGATCCAGTGGCAACGTCCTGGTTCCAGACCCCATAGGACACCCTGAGAGGTCCTCTTGTCCATGCCCAATGGTTCAGAGTGTTTTTGAGAACATAATGGGGACCCACACAATATTAGACAGGTGTTCATAAGGTTATGCCTGATAGGTGCATTGCTTCCTTATGTTTATTACATATGAAACCCATGGAAATCTGAATTTTTGTTCTTTTAGACCATCACCCCTACATTCTAGTTTGGAATGAGGTGGAAATCCTCAGTCATAGCGTTATGCGTTGCCCATTTCAATCGTGATGTGGTTTCAGACACACAAAAAAACACAATATGGACATACTAATAAGCTAAAAAAAAAAAAAAAAAAAAAAAGAGAAAGAGATTTTAACCAAATGGGGTCTTTAAACTTTGGATGGTATGTATTTTTCATGGGCACACACTAAAGATCTGTGGGTTCGACTGACTTAGTGGAAGTCATACCCAGAACCAAAGGATGGTTCATGTTATTTTTACATTCCCTATCTATGTTACTGGATTTTGAAATTGACATTGACATGAAATTATTTTGTGCAGGAAGCAAAAATCTAGCTGATATTTACACACCGTATGATTAGAAATTCATGCTTTCCAGTCAACTCCTATGAAGTAAACCCCATTTTTCAGTTTTATGTTTGTATGATCACTAAATATATCATTTTATATAAGAATTGTATCCTCTATCCATTACTTTGTCCTTCCTTTTTGCCAAATAAGTATTGACAGGTGATCATAACATAAACTAGTGAGCGATGACTGCTTATCACCATACATGTCAACAGGAAATCCGTCTCTTCTCTATCATAAACTTCTTGACTCGCACCGCCTCTTCACTGCGACCTTTCCTCTCCTTACAAAGTTGCTTGTAATGTTTGCAATGCAGGGACCGCATCCCACTGTTCCTGCGGATGAAAGCAGAGGCCGAATGCCGCCGACGCAAATGTAAACAAGCTCACACACCCTCACATGACACATCTTTCCTTTCTTCCCAACATGGCTTGTAATCGGACGCCTGGATGCCCCTTGCCATCGCTCATTACCCGGCATTCCTGAGGGCTGCATGCTGAGGGTGTGGCGGAGGGACTGGTGTGAGGTTGGCGCAGGGCCAGGTGACAGTGATTGATCGAAGTATGATTGATGGCTACAGCTGATACGCCAGCTCTGCTTTCAATTGTTGTTGGATCTGGCACTTCTCACCTTGTAAAAGAGCTTTGGGATGAACGAGGGTGTAGATCTGGAAGAAGAGGATGTTAAGTGTGAGAAGTGGCTGGGCGGCAGAACTTGAACAGATACGGCGGACAATTCCTGACAGTGGCTGGAACATCTTTTGTAATCTTTTTATGATATTATTAGGCTTAGAATCAGGATGTTCAGAACTACTGTTGCTGTAATACGCAACCAACCATCGGCATCCTAACCACCAAAGTTAAATATAATCTCAATGATAACTCTTCATCATTTTACTCCTGAAATCAAATTTAAACAAAATCATGTCAACCTTTAAAGATCTACAGCACTTTGACCTTCAGTAATGCAACATATTTTTAAGAGCTGATCTTCTCCTCAGCATTTGTTTCCTTTTGCGTCACTATGATGCTGAAATTTATAGTTTTAAGTGAAACTGCTCCAACTGTGGACCACCATGAAACTTTGTACATGAATTCATGTCCCCATCTGGGTGACTTGTAACCACTTTATGATCCACCTGACTTTACATCTAGCACCATCATCAGGTCAAAATTAAAATTCGCCCAATAGTTGTAATTTGTAAGTCGTTCCAGTAAGGGAAGGGAAAGGAAATGGAGGAAGTCATCCCCAAGATTTGACCTCAAGAGCCTAAGACAACCGCTACAATGCTATGTGAGCTAATAATAGCATCATAAATACCAGTGATGTCAGTTTGATGCTGCAGTTCATATAGGATATATTATCTTCCTTACTTTCATCCTGAATAAACAACTTTAAAAGGATGAAGTCTTTTCAAACCTATTGCTTTTATAGTTCAGCAAACCAGAATTGTATCACCTATCCAATGCAATCATAACCTTAAAATGAATAATAGCTATGGTGGTCGATAAATAGGTCAATCTTAACACTTCCACTTGCCCTATTCATCAGTTTCCCTCTACTGCTCTGAGGAACATCTTCAGGTATTGAATTAGGGCCCGTTTTCCGTTCTTCGTTTTGTATTATCACTAAAATAAAACGGGAAACGGTTTATTTTTCGTTTTTATTTTGAAATCTCAAAATAAGAAAACGAATGGCCGCGATGTACACAGACCCATTATGACCACCTGCCTAATATTGTGTTGGTCCCCACTGTGTAGTCGAAAATGCTCTGAACCATTGGACATGGACAAGAGGACCTCTCAGGGTGTACTATGGGGTCTGGAACCAGGACGTTGGCACTGGATCCTTTGGGTTCTCTGGCTTGTGCAGTGGGATCTCTGTCAATCAAACTTGTTCCACTGCATCCTGCTGATGCTTAAACACAATGGGGTGTAGGAAGTTTGGAGGTCAGATCAACATCTTGGGTGACTGTCATGTTCCTCAACATGTTCCTGATTGGTTGATGTTGTTTTATGTGGTGGGGTGCATTTTCCTGCGGGGGTAGGCCAGTGACATTTGGGATTTCTATTTGTCATTAGGAAGTGTGCTTGTTGTGGGACAATGTTTTTTGGGTGTCTAAGTCTGATCAACACAGATGTTAAAATCCAAGGTTTTCCAGCAGAACAGCACATAGTGTCAATATGATCAATGTTATTCACTTCACCTGTCAGTGGTGTATACGTATAATGAAGCTAAAGAACAGGTAAAGGTACTATTAAAATGCCATTACTTACGCTGACATGGATGCAGACTAGAATTTAGGTCAGCTGCTGGCAGTCAGTCACTCTGAGGTGCCCGGCTAAGTCGAGCAGGTCCAACAGGCTGCGTTTAGTCCACTGACCATTTTGGACGAACATGATGTTCAGATGATTGGTGCCCCTCTGGGATAATGATCACTGTAAACATATCTAATAACATCAGCTTTTAAAGTTGTCACTGTGAGCGTATCGGCATATTTACATTAGTATTTCAATCATTTTGCTCTACATGATGACATAAATCATATTTTTTCCTCTCCTTTCAATTGGCCGGGGTTAAATGTGTAACCGAGGTGAACAGGTGGCCCCCTCGTTCCCCCTCTCTGCTACCCTATTCCACGCAGCGCCACTGTTCCTGCTGGGAGCTGCATAGCTGACGCCTTCGCTTTCTGAGTTCCTGCTTTGCGGCCAGGACAGAGTTGCTTTGTGTCCCAGCAGGGAGGAAACAGGACAGCGTGCCGACAGAGTACGGAAGGACATAAAAGCCTCATCGGTGACCTTTCTGAGACACCAATAGCTATCTGCCCTTTACTGCACCGCTGTGGTCCTATATATTGCATCGGTGGAGATGGGGAAAAAAAGAGTTTTTTATTGTCACACTCAGCGTTTTATGGATACCTACAATAACATAGGGCTATAAAAGTTGAAAATTAATCTAGCATAAGGGTAAGTCTTTTGCCTTTCCTCGACATCATCTCAGTAACTCGTCTTATTGTCTCATTTTACTTCCGATATGAAAAAACTAGCATCATAGAAGGTGGAAATAGAAGTCTGCCTTGGTTTTCTGTGCAATGTATTGGCAGGAATTTGGAGAGAAGATACAATATAGACAGATTTAGGAGATGTTTGCATGAAGACAACTGGACATTGCATGAAAAGCAAAGGGTCAGGGCAAAGGAATATCTCATTATACATCACTGCAGCTCTTATACACTCTCCAAGCTGACATTTTAACCAAAGCCAATGATATTAGACCCACAGAGGAAAAGATATAAAAAAAACAAACTTTTCTGTCATGTATCCAGTAGATATTATTGAACTGGAGAGGGAGGGTTTTGATTTGATTCCAGCTAATTGTTTGATTTGGCTGCTCTGGTTCAAAAGCTAAAGGGATCTGTGGTTTGTATGCTGAGGTAATTGGACAGATACCTAATTGGGTGTCAGGAGAGAAAGGAGCAGGTGTTCGCCCTTTAAATCTCCATTTGTTTATCAGTGGAGCGGAAAAGAAAGGCATTTTCTTGGTTTAAAGTGTCAGCTGTGTCTTTAAAATATGAGAAGTAATCATGAAACCGCTAAACCGCTGAATCAGGACACAACTTGCATGCATTGTTCTCATTTAATGACAGTTTATTTTAAGTCAGTTATTATTATGTTACCGCCATCCCTCATTTAACCCATTTAACGCTCACTCGGTTACAATTCTGCCACGGTATTTTAAATGCCGTCCACCCTTTCAGATTAATCGTCTAAATGGCAGAAAAACATTTTAAGATACTTTACCAGAGCAGCACCAGCAGGAGCAGCAGTCCCTTACTTAGTAATAAAAGCATGCAAGAGTCCAACAAGTTTTTCTTCGTGAAAAATGGGGTGATTGTTAAGGGGTTAATATGATTTAGATGCTTTCTTTGAGTTACAGGTGGGTTGAGTGGTTGAGTTACAGAGAAAAAAAATAGACTGTCCTCAATAGTGTTTTTCTTCTCCGTGGCCAAAGACTGGTTATGGAGTCAGGAATTGATCGATTTGTTTCCCCTAAAGATCCTCGAAGTTGAGTGGGATTGGTGACAAAGCCTCGGTTCTGTTAATATGGGCCCCCGATGACCCGACGGTATTTGAACTGCCCTCCAGGTCCAGTGATCAGAATGCTCTGTGTTATAACCATGAGCACCATAGAAGGGGTTAAGACTCAGTCGGTCTACAAGGGCCAAGCCTCCAACATACTAGAGGATCTGCAGTTCTCTTTGCAAGGATCATGGACCTACAACCTGTCAACCTCGGCTGAATTCATGTCTCGCTGGCCAGTGGAAAATATCAATCAATCATTACCTGAAGCCCACCATTCAATGGCCGTAAATCCTGTAAACATTTTATTATCCTGGCAAACACCGGCTATCCTTTAAAATACAGTC
Source organism: Dascyllus trimaculatus (assembly GCA_024666655.1). Taxonomy (NCBI): domain Eukaryota; kingdom Metazoa; phylum Chordata; class Actinopteri; family Pomacentridae; genus Dascyllus; species Dascyllus trimaculatus. Next base: position 29,392,083 of record CM045457.1, read on the forward strand.
TTCCTTCAGCTTTCCGTCAATAATTTTTCCAAAGTTGGTACATTAACTGTGCTTGAAATGGGAGCAGTCTTGTTCTCTGCAGTCGACTCTCTTCCAGCTTTTTCACGGTTCAATCTGGTTTTTAGATATTTCATTTTTAGGGTGATTTACTTCCCTATTCAGTAAGTTCAGCAAACAAAGTCAAAGCATGATTCCGTCGACAATACATATCCAAAATATTACCCTTGACAGTGCATTGGTTATGTAATGTACCAACAACATGTGGTACAAGAACGGTATGTAAAGCACAGTGGTTCAGTGGTGGTTGAAGGAGCCCTCCAGTGTGTTATATGATCAGTCTGAGGGTTCACAAGACAAATTAAATAACATACACCTGAAAAGCTACAAAAATTCCGGCATTTCTCTCATCTTTGATCTTTGTTTGATCATAGAAAAAAGCTCTTCGGCTTCGAAAAATGATTAAATCAGAGCTTTGACTGCACATAAATATGTCAACTTCAACAGTGCTTTGTTTTAAAATGTCACAAGCCACAAGCCACAGAGATTGGGAACCACTGCAAATGTGCAAGAAACAAATTCTCTTTGACACGTCCAAATCTGCAAACACGTGTCTACTTTAAATATATAAAACAGCAGCTGATAAGCAACAACATTGAAACCACTTACATGTCAAAATATGCCATTCATCATCTTGTTACAGTACAATGTTCTGCTGGGAAACCTTGGGTAACACTCCCATCTGGCTAAAGGAACAAGACAAAGAGTGACCCAGCCTCCAGCCTCCCCAGATCCCAATCAAACAGAGCATCTATGGCAGGGGTCTCAAACTCCGGTCCTCGAGGGCCGCTATCCTGCATGTTTTAGATGTTTCCCTCTTCCAACACACCAGATTCAAATGATCAGCTTGTCGTCAATCTCTGCAGACGCCTGATGACGATCCTGATCATTTGAATCAGGTGTGTTGGAAGAGGGAAACATCTAAAACATGCTGGATAGCGGCCCTCGAGGACTGGAATTTGAGACCCCTGATCTATGGGATGTGCCGGAACAAGCCTGATCCATGGTGACCCTGCCCTGCCACCCACAAGACCCAAAGGATCTGCTGCCAAAGTGGTGGCAGACACCATAGGACACCTCCAGACATCCCATGCCCACACAAGTGGCACCAAGGGGGGGATCTCCAGACAGTATTAGGGAGGTGGTTTTAATGTTGTGGCTCTCAGTGTATATTTTCATAATTCCTGCATGCTGTCACACCTATATGTTTGCAGAAACATAGTATATAATAAGCTTAAACTGCTCAAATTACATTTAATGAGGACCAGTGGTTAGCATGTAAGTTAGTCGTGCAACATTTACAATTCTGCATATAAATGTCTTTTTCAAGTCCAACAGCACAAGTCACAGTTCTAATATTTGTGCTATGCGTTGAAAATTCTTACCTTGAATATGTAGTTTTCAAAAAAAGTCCAAAAACCAGAGCAGAGTTCAAATAAAGCTCCTTTAATTAATGTTTCCCAAAAATAGGCAATACTATAAACAAACACATTCTTCTTTTAAATACACAGAGCATCACTGTTCGTTTAATCTATCCAAAACAACTCCCGTCAGTTCTTTGCACATCTGAGGCCTCACAAACCTCTCAGGTCCTATTTATCAGCTGCATAACCTTTGTGTTTGGCCTAAATAATCACACTTTATATATTCTTGACTGTCAATTTCAGATAACTCTGTCAAGACACAAGGCGGGTTCAAAGGGTCGTCCACAGCTGAATCTCACAGAAATGGAATGTGATCCAATAACACACTGACTAATTCTCATAATCGAATTTTGCTTGTGCCACATTTATTAAAGTAACATATGAGAATACGAAACAAAAGCGAGGAGAGAGCTCGGAAATTGCCTTGAGTGAATGTTTGTCCCACCACACATGCAAAGTGAAGTCATGTGCACCACCGGGGATGCACAGCGTTTGCGTGATCCATCACATCAGGCATTATCAGTCATATAATGAAGGCTTTGGTTCCACTCCCATGCTTTCTTTTCTCTCACACTCCTCAGCCTTTTTTCCCCCCAAATAATAAACTATCTCATCCCTTTTTCATTACAAAAGTATTCCAACGCTGGAGTAGCCTGAAGGTTAAAGAAGCTTTCTTGTGACCAGAAGGTCATTGTAGTCTGAATCTGCCAGATTTACTATGAAAACCTGGGTGGTGGAGCCGAATGGGTGCATCAAGATTTCATCGGTGTGCCACGGTGCTCTCCGTGGCTCCAAGGCAGCTGCTCAGGACAGTCTTGAACCATCCTTCACATGTTTCTGCAACCAAATATCTTCAGGAATGCCAAAAACTAATAAACAATTACATTACACTCCACATTTGGTGGATTTCTTTTTCAGATATCTAAAACCTCAAAGCATGGTCAATCCATCTGCTCCATATGATACTCACAATAAAAACCTGTTAAGCTTTACAGTTGAGAGTGGAGGGAGGCATAGCGAGGGGGGCGCGGTCGTGTGAAACGATCCGGAATGAGATTTAACTCTTCTAATTACGTCTATCAACAATCTGGGCCTTTCACGTCAATACCAATGTGTTTCCTGTTAGCAGAACACAGTTCGTGACAGCCCTGCAATTAATTGAAACATTAGAGAGAGGAGGGAATGCTCCTGGGCTCATGTGGCCTTGGCTGACGCGTCGCATGCACTGCAGCCCCCAAAAGACACGGAAAGCCGGAGCTATCCAGCGGCAGCTTAGACTAGCCTCAGTGTCAGCAGGCTAGCTTTCCTCCCAGTCAGGGGGAACCAGATGTAACTTTGTACTCAGCATTAGCACATGTATCATGTAGAGGCAGCGGCCACGGAAATGTCCCGTTCGTGATGAGGTTATTGCTCTGCTGCGCATTATTTTTGGAAGGTTGCGAGCATTAGAGATGAAAGGACCCGAAAATGGAGGCATCTAGTTTCTGGAGCTCATATGATTTATCGGTTTGTTATATGGGGAGAGGGTGATATGAAAAGTGGGAACAAAGGCAGGGAGTGGCAGAATGGACTGGAGGTTTGATCTCAGCCACAGCTTATGTGTTCTTTATCATGACACTCAATCCATTGCAGACATTCACAAAGGTGTCCAACACATAGAATGCCGTTATTCAATTAATAGTTCAGGTCTTTCAGCAGGCAAGAAACACAAATATTCAGTTTCTTAAATGTCAGGGTTCGCTGGTTCAACTTTCATATCACTCTAAATTGATATACTTGGGTTTTCCACTATTTTCTGTCATTTAAATAAATAATAAATAGTCATCTGATTAATCCTTCATGAAAACAATCAGTCCCAGTCACATCTTTAAAAGTGTCACAACACATTCAGACTTATTTTGTCTTTAGCCGTAGCGTGACTGATTTATACCGAAATGTGTGTTCAGTTAGGATTCGATGTTTTAAAACCAAATAATTAAAAGTCTTTTCTGCATTAAGAGATAAATATGCTTCTCGACTTGAAAACTTTTTTTTTTTTTCCCTTGTGTATCCATCTGTGAGGGTTTAGGCCATGCTGGCGTTATTCTCTCCTCACAACAGTTAATATGTGTGCATATGTGTCTGTGAGCCTGTTGTCACGACTGAGGGAAGCGCCGTGTGTCTACCTCGGAAAGAATTTGACGCCGCTTGAAGCTGACGATTTCTACGAAGCTACCAAATGCCACTTGGTTTTCACAGCGACAAAATTTCTCTTCATTTGTAACAGTGCCTTTTATGTTGGAAAACCTCGTCTAGAAATGAAAGTCATCCCTTGCATTGTGTGTGTGTGTGTGTGTGTGTGCTCCGTCGGTGCGTTACAATGGAAACTGTTGTGTGACATTCACAGCATGCCAGGGGTCAGCAGCGCCAGCCTGAAGCAAACTGGCATGTCAGTCAAAAGACGTACTTGGAAACAATCTTAAGTATTATTTATGAGGCTGGCAACTGCCATTACAATGTACTATGACATCACCTAAGCTTAGCCCATTAAGCATTTATTTGCAGCAATGTGGCACCTCACACTTCAAAGCTGTCCGCCTGTTATTCCCTGCGCCTCCGACAGCCTGCAGCTAATTACATGATCTGATGGTTACACAAGGAGGCCTGTGACTGGACGCTCGCCGCCGAACGCTCCGTGTTGTTGTGGAGGTAGCGGTGAGCTGCTTCGACAACAACAGCTGCTGTGCCCTTGAGCAAAGTGCTAAACCCACAACCAGCCCGGTAGCCGCTTGTCGACCTGCAACGTATATTTAGGAGACATAAACCAAATCTCGGGCCACGTTGCCACCATTAGGGTCACATGTTTGTTCAAAGCATTAAATGCAAGTGGCAGCAAGGAAATCAACGCATCACTCTGGGGAGCTGTTTAACCGCCTCAACCCCAAAACACACCAGCAGGTTTGGAAGGCATGTCATCTTTAAAGACAAACTGCCAAAATGATGCATTTTTTGTTAGAGTTAGAACCTGTAGAGACAGTCTTTGAACTAATCATGTGTGATGTGCGGTTCTAGATTTTTTTTCTAAAGTTTTAAATCTTGATATTTCTTAAAAATTGCGTTGTGCTACGTGTCGTTTAAAAAAAATCATCAAAAATAAATCATCTACTCGTCTATAACAAGGTTATGTAAAAATTAAAATAAAACAAATTGTGCTCCGTGACACAGCCACATAAAAAAATTTTTAAAAAAAACATTGCATTTTTTTTTTTTTGCAAAGCTAGGATGAACTGCAGGCTGTGTATACACACACAGTCGTGAAAAAATTAAGATACCGCATTAAATATTCAGTTCTTTATCAATAAATATTCACATATTAATGTCTAATCTTGGTGTAATTTTTTTCTGGAAAATAAACTGATTTAATTGCAGGTCAACAACAAAAATTAACCTTGTTTTACTCCATTTATCCATCCATCATCTATACACCGTTTAATCCTCTGTAGGGTTGCAGGGGGCTGGAGCCTATCCCAGTCGACTCAGGGCGAAGGCAGGGGACACCCTGGACAGGTCACCATCGCAGGGCTATACATAGAGACAGACAACCAAGCACACTCACATTCAGACCTGCATACAATTTAGAATCATCAATTAACCTCAGCATGACTTTGGACTTTTGGACTGTGGGAGGAAGCCGGAGTACCCGGTGCAACATGTAAACTCCACACAGAAAGATCCCAGGCATCCTAACCGGGACACGAACCGGGGATCTTCTAGCTGTGAGGCGACACTGCTAACCACCGAGCCACTGTGCAGCCCCTTGTTTTACTCATTAAACAAAAGATATCAATAAAAATGCACACTCTCATTGAAGAAAAAGTTCGGACACCCTACCCCCTGCTAGCTAGTGTTAGCCCCTTTGGCTGAAATAACTTCAGAAAAAGACGCTTCTTGTAGCCATCTACCAGTCTCTGACATCGGTCTGAGGAAAGTTTGCCCCACTCCTCAGTGCAGAATTCTTTCAGCTGTGAGATGTTTGAGGGTTTTTTCAAGTCACCCCACAGCATCTCAGTGGAATTAGAATTAGAATTAGGCTTTGACCCTGCCATTCCAGGACTCTCCTTTTCTTAGTTTTGAAACAGATTTTCTTCAGTTTTAATTGCTTGGTTATAATACTTCTATCTTTCAGTATCCATATATGTTTAAAACAACACACAGGCTTTCATAGGGGGTCCTAATTTTTTTTTCACATGAGTGAATTTAAAAAGTAAGTAGTGAAATATTCATAGTATGTATAAGCGCAGTTCTTTTTTTACAGTATTGCTAACACCTGTGAGTAGTTAGAAAAATGTTGTACATGTTCATTCCATTTTTTTTGTGCAATTTTTGCAAAATCAATTAGCAAAGGAATTTACCTTTAGTTTTTTTCTTCTTCTATTATTTGTGCTGTTTCCATAGGAGGTGCAGGACTATATATTGCAGTGAAAAATGAGCCCACAGTGAATAACAATGGGACAGAAGAAACAGCTCGGGGTTCAGAGAGCTAAATGTCCAACAAAGACTTTTTAATGGGTCAGTCTTTGTATCAGATTGTGACAGTCAGATTCAAATACACTAAATTTACCCTTAAGAACTGTTAGACTGTGATCAGATCACACTTTCCCTCGATACACAAATTCGCCCCGTGGGATCAATACAGTCGGTCTTTTCTAATTATAGTGTGACTTTGATCCTCACGTGGAAGCTGCCAAAAGCTTTGGTTAGTTGTCTTGTTTTGAAATCCCCGTTTCGTGATGATCTCACTTTCAAGTGGTAAAGGCAGCAGTCCTGGAGCGATGCAACTCCTTTCAGACCGGCAAGAACAAACAAGTTTTCTGCTCAACGGAAACAGGAAGTCCACGAGCAGGTGGCTTTCAGAACTATCTCAGCCTATTACTACAACTACTACCACTGTGCCAAAGCGTATCCCCCACCTGTCACTGTAAAGAAGTTTGAGCTGCAGATATGTTTTCCCTCCCTGCATTGTGCGGCTTTCGTGGGTGTGATGAATTATGTGAATTAAATGTAAGATCATTCCTTGTTTTATTTGCTATTTGAACAGAAAGCAAATACAAATGTTGACAGACAAAGCCCTGAAGCTGCAAGGTTTTGTTGCGCTGCAGAGGCAGAACAGTCACACAGCCTTTCTTTTCCATAGAATGTCTTGTATCAGCTCCACAAAGGCCTGTCTTAGCAAAAAGAATAATTATAGGTGTTTTCTCTCTTGAAAGATTAGCACAAAAAGGATCAGTTGCTTTTGTGACCGTTTAAACTGGATCACGCGGATGCATGTTCGTATTGAGATCGTGTGCTGCTTTTTGTGACGGCTATTCTATATCAGAACACCGGCACATACAGAAGAAGCTGTAAAGGTCACATGGGAGACAATGGTGTGTGAAAACCTAATGAAAATCTCTGTAATCCAGAATAGGCTGTTTAATTAAGGCAACACGCTGCCATTCTTATGACTGAGGCAATAGGAAAACATATGTAAATATCTGTTTATGTGCAGAAACCTGGAGTGGACATAATAAAATGCTGAGCAGAGACTGACAACATGACAATATAAAGTCCATTTTTTCTTATAGATTGAGTTTACATACATAGAATTTTGAATTTTAACTATCAAACAATCAAATACTATAGCATAGAATAAGATACAACCAACACTGCTGCCAAACTCCCATTAAAGCTTTCAACATCTGGACATCTGCCTGGGAAACAGAGCAGCAAGATCAAAAAGCCGTACCCTTCACTGTTTTATTCCTCTTTCCTTTTATCCGACTTTGGATTGAATAATTCCACTACAGCGGTGTCGCGTAATTACCAAACTGGATGTGGTGGACTCCCGTAAGGATTACAAGCTTCTCCCTAATAACCAGAGGTCAAACGGTTAATGATCTCTGATCTATTGTTAGACAAAAAGGAGGGACGTGCACCTGCAACTTTTCAAGATCTGTTTGTTTCCTGCAAATCAGCCATTGTTGTGTTGTTTACTGAGGTGGAATCTGTCACAGCTAATCCTACTTACATGCTATTTAACCCCAAAAATGTAGACGTGCTACTGCTGAAGCCAGAAATCGATGAATGGATAGATTGATCAGATGCACACATGGGGGTTATTTTGTGCAACAGGTATTTATTTTCCTTCTCTCTGCCTAATCGGAATAAAAATCTGGACACAGCAGCTAAATCTCCGTCCATGTTCACGCCACTGGCCACTGATTGTGCTCCGGCCACATCTCCATTGTGTTGAAATCAAAGCCAGGCGGCGGAGACAGAAATGGTGAATATGTATACCTTTAATCCCCCTTATCCTGCTGTTAGGCCAGGGTGTGTCCCCTGGTCTTCTATAATAGTCTGCAATGAGAAGCTTGAGTAAACACAATCAATGGAAGATACTAGCATATGCACCGCAGAGACTTCCGAAGTCCCCTCCTCTTTTATTCGCCCCTCCACGTATTCGATTACACACCCCTACCTTTGTGGGTTTCAGGCAAATTACAACCCGAGACAAAAGGTATTGATGCAATATTACATGTAGGTAGGAGTAATCACCATCACAGGGCCGTCCTGGAAAAAAAATCTCATTTTATAAGAGGGGTGCCCTCTCTCCCTGCTGCTCTCTCTCCCTGTGTATGGTATTCCTGCATGCTCTCTTACTCCTGGATTACAATCTCTTCATCCATTATTAATGAAGTTAAACTACTAGTGGCATGCTGAATGTGCTGCATGGGAGATTTGTAGCTAATCCAGCGCAAAACAGCCCCAGTCACATAATGAAGGGAAAAAAAGAACAAATGTCAACAGTTTCACACTGGGACTGGATTAGACACCCCCACCTCACCCTCCTCGTTCACGCACGGCCTCGCTTCCCCCTTCCCTTTTTCTCTCCTGCACAGCACACACACACACACACACACACACACACACACATCAAAACCTCACATCCAGCGTGAAGAGCTACGAGCGTGCACACATCCACCTCTCTCCATCACCTTTTCTGCGACGTTTCCCCCGCATCGGATTAGTGAATCTGAAGTACAGATTTGAAGCGAAAGGCCAAAGAGCCGCTGAGGTCTGGATGTGAAATCATCCTCGCAGTCTTGCAGAGATTAACAGCTGCAGCGCCGTTTCTTAAAAATCAGCCACAGTTCCAGTCTATGATGTTTTGGGGAGGGGGGGGGGGGGAGTGTGACACCGAGATGTGCAACAACAACGCAAGTGGATGTTGACCCCGAGTTGTCTTTAGGGTTCTCGTGTAGCGTGGCGATTGCGCGGGGGGCTGTGTCGGGGTGAAACGCCGTGCACTCGTGTACAGTGCAGCCAGGCGATGTGGCTCCATGAAACGGGGAGACGAGCATGAAACACTGGAACTAATCAGAACACATGACACGGGACTAGCATCCTGATTTCAGATTAGCCATGTCGTATCCACCCTCCCTCCCTTCCTGCCTCCCCTCCCTCCGTCTCCGTCTCTATATCTTTTATCTTTGTCATCCTTTGTCTGCCACTTGGAGGTGTTCTTTTGATCTGCAATCGAAATCTGCTTGTAGGCCGTCTGCATTTGCTTATCTCCTCTTTCGGTATTCTCATATCTGTCTCTCTGTTTTCTCATTGCTACCTCTCATCTGTCTGAAACATGTTTTACACATCAAATCTTCCAAGACAGTCTTTTAAAGTCTTTGCACAACAATATCACGAAGATAGTAAAAGCTGAAAACTAATGAGATTTACCCGACTGAATATGAAATGCCATTTACTTTTCACTTTAATACTCAGCCTGACATTGTGTTCACACTTAGGGTAGAGGATTATTTAGTCCAATTAGTTACATCTAACATGTTCCTTCGTTAGCTTGTCTGGCTAATTTAAGGTATATCCCAATTTAACATATGTGGACCTACAGCAACCTGTAAAGCTGCACTGGTCTCCTGCTTGTTGGTATTTTTTGGACTCTGCATTAGGAGAATGTAAACTCCATTATTACATTTTGCAGAAACCACCAGTGAACATCAGTAATGAACAACAGATCTGTGAGTGCGGGATACCTGGAGATCTTAACAAGGCCACAGCTTTAAAACAAACTTGAAGACATTCACTCTGAGCGAGGGTTGCAAGACTCAAAGAACTCAAAAAACAGATCCCACGACCCGGTTCTTGAGATGACATCCTCCATCATCACTGCAACATCTACTCCTACGATGGGTCCGCTGGTCTTGGGTTTGGCCTGTGTGGGTTTCAGTAAAATGTCTGTACGGCCGCTGAACATATCGTCATGAAATTTAAAACGGATTTCCACGTTCCTCTCTGAGTGAGTTGTAATATTTCTGAGCATCCTGTGACCCTTCGTTCAGCATGTCAAAAACCAAGCGTCAGTGTTTAGTGCTAATTAGCAGTTGCTACCATGCTAAAGTAAGAACTGAGCATCTTCACCGTGGATTCTGGAGAGATTGGTGTCACAACCAAGACAAAATGTCAGATCTAATTGACATAAATCTGCTTGAACATTGCCAGGGTCTGTTTTTCTCTCCTCTACCACTTTCTAGAGTGAATTATTTCTCTCACTACTTACGTCTCCCATGTACATCTTTATTTTCACGTATATTTTAAGGGTTTCATCTCTCTGGTGTCTGGAATCGGCCTCCGTCTCTGCAGCTCTTTCGCCTCCCTCTCCTCGGGCCCCCGTCTCTCTCTGCCACAGTCGGCCAATTAGAACTAAGCCGATTCCAGTTGTGACCTTTGGGTCCTCCTCGGGTCTGCTGACAGGAGAGTTAGCATGTAGCCGAACTGTTTTACATGTTATCGACAGGGCGGCAGGCATCATAGTCATTTTATCACACCAATTTCATTCTTGGCCGATTTCCCCTTAGGCAGGTTAGTGGCAGCTTCCCATTGATTTTTCGTGTAATTGATCAGAGAGCTGCTCGAGCAATTTATTGGCCCACTCGCACCTGTGATTAAGGCTGAGGCCACATGTGTTTATGCATGCACCGGCTATTACTTTCCCCGAGATCAAGCGCGGCGTGCCACGAGGCGCAGCCGTGCCGTCCGTCCGTCGGCGTAATGGAAGTCGTCCTCGTCTCGGGGACGTTTCCAATCATGCCTGACCAAAGTCGTGTCGTGTCCAAAGTCAAGAGGAGCGGAGGCAGCCTCGTCTGACTGACCGGCACTGACAGGAGCTAATGTGTTCACATAAAAACAAGGAGCAGAGTTTAATTCAAAGTAATCCTTATTCATTTGAAGCCGCCTCATGCATGGGATTAATATTAGAGCAGTCAGGGGGCCAAAACCACAATGACATCAGCTAAGCATTTTCTTTGGAAGCCGAGGATGGGATAATTACAGAAAGAAAGACAAAGACGGAGAGCTGAGTACTTTTTAAATATACACCATGTTAGCCGGGCATGTCGGGGAGAAGTGAGGGCAGCCTAACATGCAAGTCATTTATTGGCCTTGCGTCTTACGTTCTAAACCACAAGCCATGTTGCTGAGTTGGAGTGCTTAGCGTTGGTGTAGCTCATCTCCCTTTGGTACTGTGACAGAGCTGGAATAGTAAGGATCAGGCATAAAGCCGCTCAACAAGCTCAAGAGCTATCAAAGAGCCACCCTTTTAATTTGGTTAATTTACAGGCAGCTTTTTCACTAATAACGTTCTTGGAGTGATACTTGACAAATGGAAATACACACAGGATATTTCTGTCTCGGAGGAGAAAGTCCCTGTTTAATGTTTTGGTCTTTCTTCCTCTTCCTCCTCTTCTCTCCTCTCACTTCCCACTTTTTTTTCCCCCCCTCCTTCATATTTATCCCTCCTCTCATTTGCAGAGAAGTCGCAAACCCTCAATAAAGCTAAATTCCTGGCCATTACTTTATTTCTAACATATTAGCAGCGCATAAACTGATTTGTTTAAAGATTTGTGGCTTTGGAAACACCAGTTTGACTTAAAATTTTTATTACACGGCCACAGAGTGTTGGCCAGACGGAGCACCAGGCGACAATCACATGTGGTTTGAGGCTAAATGTGAAGAAGAAAAAAAAAGAGAGAGAGAGAGGGAGAAAAATAAAAAATCATGCTGGTTTCTCAGGCAAAGAGAGCCCTTGAATAATGGAACCACTTCACATCTGCATTACTCAAGCTTACCGATGCAGCAGTGACAGTGTATCATGGAACCACCTAAACACTGTGGGAAAATACACTTTTAAATGACGGCATATATGTGGGGGAATTAATTCAAAAAGCAGAAATCAGACACAAGCTCCTCTCAGCGGGTTTTGTTCCTTTGTGATTTGATTGTAATTTAATTGATTCCTCATGGCATCAGCAGGATGCAAAGGCTGCGGAGATGGGAAAAGGTCCTTTGCATCACCAAAACATGTCTTCTGCATGTAATGTGGGGCCACTTGTGTCAAAAGGCCCATATAATAAGCACTGCAGGGTTTAAATTCATGAAGAAATAGGTGCATTTTCTGCAGAAATTGCATATTAAAATACCAATATAGGCTGATAAATGTGCATGTGCAGTCACTTTAAATAATCAGGGCCTTACAGATTTAAATCTAGGTTCAAATGGGTTTCATGCAATCATATCATGTGCACACACACTCATTTTAGAGCTGCAAACCATCCTAGAGAAACTTTTTGAGCCAATAAAAATAGAAAAATTAGATCATTCATTTAAAACAAGTTCTTCCAGCCAAACTACTTTCAGATATTGTGTGGCTGTTTTTTTTTTTTTTTATCCCCTTTGCCTGGCCAGTCTATCATCTCTCCTCTTCTAAAGTGGAGCCTCGGATGCGTGCTGATATGCATAAAAAAAAAGAGAAGGAGCGCTTTAAAAATCCTCTCCAGTATGCAGGAGGGAGGAAAAGTTGAAATGTCCAAACTGCACTGACACCGGCTGGGGGCTGATGTGCTCGTTAAGAGTCAGGAGAGAGCATCGGCGGAGCGGGTCACCCTGTTTCTCACATCACAGCCCCATCAGAAATTCTTTCAAGTGTCCTTCTGCGTCGCCCAAAGATGACAACGGCGAATCGATAAGCGCTTGAAATGAAAAGAAGCCGCCGGTTTGCCCCCGAGGCGAAAGATTTCATACCCGCCAGCCTCCTCTGAACTCCAGGCATTCCTCTGCACCTTTCTGCGTGAGAAAGAGGAGGCTCTTGACGGGTTTTTTCCCCCCACTCACTCTCTCTTTCTCTCTCTCTCTCTCTCTCTTTGTAAGAAGGTAAGAGGAGAATATAGCCGCAACCATCGTGCCTCTCCAGGCGCCTGCTTCTCTCTCCCTCCGTGCAGGCGGGGCGAGGTTTTTGCGCATCCACATGATGTTTCAGGGCTGTTGTTTTTCTACTCTCGGCTCGTTTACTTGCATTTTTTTTATTGTTTGCGTGTTCGTGCATGCCATTTCACAGCATCTGGTGTTATTAAAGCGCACGGGTTAAATGTAAAAAAAAAAAAAGGAGGGAGCTGGTTTGTGCGCAAATACGCACATTTTTTTATTTATTCTTCCTCATATTAGTTTGCATTTGACCCGCATCCCAGCCACTCCGCATGTGTGTTCAGCCGAGAAGAGGTGACTAAAATGTCTTGGGCCTTTTGTGCCAAACCTTTCCTTTAATTCAATATCTTCACTTTTAAAATAAATACACCTAACCCCTAGGAGCTGTCAGAAACCACATCCTCTGTTATTATTGCCTTTTACGCATTTATTATGTTTGTGCTTCCAGGATTCAAATCATCTTTTTTAAAAACTTGACGGTGGATGTGTTGGATGATGCGCCACGTTTTGCTTCAGTGTCCTCCCCCCTTTTTTTGCCCAGAAATTCCCGTGTGGATGTGCGCATTAATTACTGGTTTAATGGGAGTATGACTAAAAATGTAAAAGAAGGATTAGGGCGCAGGGAACGCAGGGCCTCCGTCCGGTCTGCTCGCCTCACTTAAGATGCGAATGGAGGCAAAAAAGAAAAAAAGAAAACCCCAGCCTGTATCTAACGAAACGGATCTATAAAGAACATTTGCATCCGAGCCAGCTGTTCACTTCATCTGCACATAAATCCGCAACACGATAGCGCTCTGTCTGGAGCCCAGAATGCATCCATTTAAATACTTCCACCTCGAAATATTCCCCCCTAAAAAAATATAGTGTTTTGTAAATCTATGTGAAATTAGAAACAGGAAAGCTGTGCGTAATGAGAGAACTGGGAGCTTAGGTGGGTGTTAATTGGACTAATTTTACTGTCTGTGCAATAAGAAGGAATAAAAATGCATTTTTTAAATTTCAATTAATTCCCTGTAAGTGGATTAAAAGAGGAATCTGTCATCACTGTTGTTTGGTTTGCATGCGTGGAGTTTGGATAACAAGCAGTTAAGTTGCTGCTTGTAAATAGCAGGTTTAGGCAAATTAAACCTCTGTATGTTTTGCATGTGCGTTGGAGGAAACGCACCAAGGCGAGCAAACAGGAACAGCCCATATTGTATTTTCTGTTTCTAAAGAAGCCACTGATTTTAAATTTATTTGTATTTTTTTGTTTTGTTTTATTGTTGCTGAAAGTTGAGAGGCTGCGAGTTGCCCTCCGTTAGACTCCACAGCCACGGGCGCATACAACAAACACACCCCTTTTTTCGGAGCGCGCACACACACTCATACACACACACACACACACACGCGGGGTCCCACTCTGAGCTCAAAAGCTGGAAAAATTGCGCCACTCTTGGAGCGTCCTTTCAAGGGGGAAGAAAAAAAGAAGTTGAGGAAGACAGAAGAGGACGAACCAAGGGGAGACTCGGATGAAAGCGCCTCCTTCGCCCATTTCTCCTCGCACTGTAAATAGCCTACACGGTTATTTACGCGCATTAATGAAACAATCCTAAAGGTAGCGCTGCGTCTCTGTTTTTGGATACACGGCGGGGGAGCACATCCACGCAACGCTCGCATTTCCTGGACGCAGACTTCAGTGTTACTGGACCTTTTGTTGAAGTTGCCTGATTTTTTTTTCCTTTTAAAAAGTCACAACTGCTGGTGTGTGAGTGAGTTTCGGACGGTGGAATTTATCTCTTCGTTTTAGAATTTAAAAAAAAACGCCGACGGCTGGGGGGGAAAAAATCCACCGGTGTCTACAACTGGTAAGTGCAGTAGAGGAGTACAGCCACTTTAAAAAAAAACAACCCTGAGATGTGAGTTAATGCAAGTGAAGGAATTTGTTCCACCTCGTGTTTTGGTCCGCGCTGCGCGTTTCTGCTGCGACTTTCAAAGCCGTGGCTGTAACATAAAGGAGCATGAAGTGATGTGAGGGCAGGGTTCGCCTTACAGGTCGGCGGATGATAATGATGTATCGTTAGCGGTGATGGAGTGTGGGGAAATAAAAAAGAAGGGAGCAAAAACAGACTGTACCGTCTTGCAGTGGCTGGTTTTTTGAGAAGAAAACTAACTTTTATCGCTTTACTTACGTTTACGCATTTTGGCACCTTTTACGCATTTTGGCACCGTTTTGGTTCTCTGGACTGGACGTTTAAATAAAATGCGCAAAGCTGTTAAAGCAAAGCGTTTAAATCCTCCTAAAAAAACCCAAATAAAATGACGAGGCAGCTCTTTTTTATTTAACCAACTAACAAATAACTGTGCGTAAAGTAAGTTCACATGCGTTTTAACACCCTCTGTGTTCTCTTCCAATATTGAAAGCAAGAAAAAAAATAAAAGAAATGGAAGGGGAAAAAGAGGCGACGTTCACGGTCTCACGCCTGTAATTAATACAGGACCATATGATGGAGGTTAGTCGATTCATCTCCCGGTAAAGGCTGCAGTCTCATGCTCTGCTGTGTTAATTTCAGAAGTAAAGCCAGTGCGAGGCACTGCCAGCTTTCTGTCTGCACTGGGCCTGATGCCATGTGAGTCACTGATTCATATCAACTGTTGGTGGTTTTAGAGCACAGAGAGTCCATGAAGTGAGAATGAATGGATGAACCAGATTAATGTAAGCAAGCAGAAATACTGATACAGCTATTTTTAAAAACGCTCCTATGGGGACGATTAATGTGAAATAGAGATAAATGTGTGTTTGTCAGTCTTGATTTGAAACACAATTACAACGTGGAAAAATGCACTATTATTAGTATTATTACTGATGATGGTAATATTTTAATTAATAATAATAATTGATATTATAATTATAGACATATAAGACAATCATGCTATATCAAATCTGCTTTCTTATGTATTTTTTTAATTTGCAAATTGCAAAATTGATTTTCTCTGACTTAATCCCATCCCATAATTTACATATCATACTGTATTTTTTCTTGTTAAATAAATTTTTCTCCTGTAAAAAATATAAATAAAAAATACATAGCTTTTATTTGAAGTCTCCAGCATAAAAAAAAATAAACACCAAAAAATAAAATAAAACCAAAAATACTTAAATTACTCCTCCAGTGCTGAAACTGTGGTCCATTTTTTTACGCAATAAAATTTTTAAAAATGAAGAAATAAAGCCTCCCGTGTCTTCGGAGGCCGCGCAGAGGCTGAAATATTGGAGGGACCTCTCATTAAATCTCACTGATTAGATAACACGCAGCCACATGCAATAACCTTCCACCTTCCAGCCATGACCCCCCACTATTTCATTTTGCAGCGGGGATGACAGAGGAGGGAGGGAGGTGGTGGTGGTGGAGGGGGGGAGGCGAGAAGAAAGGTCGTGCAGGTACACACCGTGTAAAACTTAACCTCCAATATCTGCATCTTCTGAATTAAAGAGGGGAAGAAGAAGAAGAGAGAGGAGGAAAAAAAGAGGCCCGCAGATGATGTAGAGCAGGTGAAGAGAAGAACTGAGGAAAATGGTTAACAGCATGACTGCATGCAAATTTCCCCCGACTTGAATTATCATAAGCAAACAGTGTGAGCCTGGACTAATAAAACCCCATCTGTGTAACTTCATATCGAGGTAGTATGAGGGCTGCGATAATGAATTTTGTAATATCCCACCGACAGACATCTCAATCAGACTCTAATCCCGTGATTTTACTACGGAATCACTCCACTCCCCAACTGCTGCAGCTTGCACCAAAACGCTAAATCCGACCCAAGCAAAAAAACACACGAAGCCTTTAACAGACAGCAGAGAAATAAACCACTAAAATATAGAACCATCCAAGGTGGTGCAACATAACTAGAACGGGCCTTAAATCACGTGAAAAGAGGGTGAAAATGAGGAGATTATTCCTCCTGTTGTTGTCAGATGAGGTTTTATTTTGAAATACAGGTGTGATTATTTTTTGCATGAGCTCAGTGAGAACAGCTGTGAAATTATGATCATAAATGTACAATAAAATAAAATTTAAAAATGACGCTTTCAAACCAGAAAGAGGCTCATTAGGAGGCTTATTTTGCAACTAGTGTCATCAGTCCCATCCCAGCTTCTTCCATCAGTAATATAAAATCATCATTTGTCCTATTTTCTTTTGTTTAACATAATTTGTGCATCGATATAAAACATCTCCCTCCAGATTACCAGCATTTTTTCCCGCAGGCTGCTCCTTTGAACACTTCTTGCTCTTCTTTTTCTTTGCTCATATGTTGACTCCAAAAATGACTGACTTACAGAGACAGAACTAGAAAACAGTGAAGCGCACAGGAGGTTTATTTACCAGCCTTAAACGCTAATTGTGGCTCTTTTGTTCTGTTTTTGCAGAGGGCGCTTTCCTTTAATTTGCCATAATGGACTCCCACTGTCGCAAACTGGCCACCACCTGTGCGCAAATAGGTGAGTATCCGCATCCCAAGACGCACCGATGTGGAATGTTTTATCAGCAGAGATCATTCAGAAACATATTGATGGATGATTGAACCTGAGTTTCAGTACAAATCTGCACTGAAATGATTTTTTAAAAATGCATTTACAGGTAAAGGAGCTCGTATTAACACAGATTTCCACGTGTGCTGTTTTACAAATATAAGCTGAAATAATTAGTGTTGCTCATTTTAATATTTCAAGCCTATTTAAAGATGAATTGACAACATGTTTAACATTTTAATAACCCGATTATCCAAATGTTGGAGCACAAAAATAAGAATATGAAAGTGTGGCTGGCATCTTATTGCAAGGCTACATGAAATTCCTATTAATGCATCATTTAATTTACCTTCTGCAGAAGTGGCACAGACTGTAGGGAATCTGTTATCTTATTAGGAAAATCTCAGTTTGTTAAAATGATAGTGTGTCCAGCTTCTCAACACAATCCCAGCAGCTTTAATTTCAAAGTAACACGGATTTCCCCTTAAAAACAGCAACAACTCCTCTTTATTGCGATATTTCCCCATTTATCTCTTTACAATTAAGCTCTGATTTTAATTCTGCAATCTACAGCTTGGATTGTTTTGCAAAGCTGCTTTGTGTGGATTTTTTTTTTTTTTTTACAAGCAAATTTCCCTCATTTCTTTTTTAAAAATGTTCCTTATTTCTGGCCTCTTTGCTCGTCAGCGTGGAGAGGTTGGTTCGCTGTCTTAGGGGGACACCTGCTGGTGGGAAGTGGGATCAGCGCAGCTTCAGTTCTGCACTTGAGGGAAGAAGGAAAAACACAACACTGAGAATCATCCACAGATTTCAGAAAGAAACAGAGAAGTTTTAAAAAAAAAAAGTCCGCTCAGACTTTATTGCGTGATTTAATTTTACATTTCCTGGCATTTGGCGCGGCGAGACAGTCGTCCCAAAACAAGCCCATTTATCCCCAATGCTTGTTAAATATGCTCCCAGATATTCCCAGAAATCTCCACGATAACGGCCCCTTAAAATAGCCTGAAGTAAAGCTGCATTTGCGCGCGACAAAGCCCGGGATTTATTAATGATTCTGTGATGTGGCGGGGAAATGGCATCGGGTCTTGTTTGGGGGGGTCTTAAACGAATAACAGATAACTCTCATTCTGCTCCATTTAGCGCGCATTTTACGCGGCCGTGCCATGGCTCCATAGGCTGTGAACGAGCATTGATTAGGAATAATAACTAAAAAAAAATTTAAAAAACACAAGAGTGATGCGCCCAGATATGGACACAGCAGCGTAATATATGCAGCGCTTGTTGGATTGACTCCGGGGAAAACTAAATGTATAATGAAAGCCCATTCGTGAGGAGGAATACACTAATGGAGGAATCTGATGTCCCCCTTAATCCTATGTAAAAAGCCTCGTCGTCTCCCCCTCTATATTGACTGAATTGCTAATTAATGGCCCTCTATGGCGGAGGCCTATTGCGCGCAGTAATCCGCAGAAGAGAGATAAAGCATTCAGAAGGTAGAAATGAAGAGGAAACCGATAATCCACTTCAAGTTTAGTATTACAGCACGCCTGGATGGGAAGGGGGGGAAAAAAGGAGCAACAGACTGTTCGATGCTTGGCACAAAATAAGACAGAATATTATTTTATTATAGCCGTTTTTAAATAAAACAGAAGCCCAATTATGAAACTGAACCTGAGTGATGCGCATTAATACCATTATTATCATTACTATAGGTAACAGTAGGCCTAATGGTTCTTCACTGTCTTACAGGGAAAGCTGGGAAATCTGAAGTGTGCCTATTAATTATTTCATTATTTACATCAAATAACAAGAGATTGAGGTCAATGCATCAACTCCAATTCAATTATGATTATATATATGTGATGTGTGTGTGCGTGCTTGTGCGTGTGTGTGTGTGTGTGTGTGTGTTGCATACAGTCTATGGTCTGCTGGTATTTATATATCTGGGGCTTTCACGGGATTAGCCCAGTAACTTCTTAACAGCGCCAAGTCCAAACGTGCTGGCTGAATGGGCGTCCGCCCGGCCACGTGGAGGTTGGAAGTGTGCTCATGCTGCTTCTGCTGCTGCTGCTGCTGATGATGTTGGGGATAATGATGATGATTGTTAAAGAAGTGGCCAGGATGCGTCCATATTTAAAAGACACTCGCACTAATTGGCGTCCTTCTGATCACCTGTTACGCACCTGACGTTCCTCCACCCTCCGACTCCCACCTCGACAATTAACGTGGCGTTTGTTTGATTAGACGTGTTTGCTTTGCCTCGATGCGTCACACTCTTTGGGGATTTTTTTTTAAAATGGCACATCAGCTCAATCTCATTAAAAGTCCTCCTTCACAAATTCTAAGGCAACTGAGTCTTATCAGGTTCTTTAAAAAAAAATGCCACAGGAGTGTTGGCTGAGTGTGGGATCCAAACACAAAGTGAGGAGAGATCCAGTTCAGCACCCAGATAGAATAATCCGTCGTCAACAACGTGCGTCTGCGTGGTTTAACCATGTGGCTACAGTGAAGTTGATTTAATGGATATTTGGATATTAACTCTGGGGGAGGTCAAGAGGATCGCCTCATTTGACAACTACTATGACTGATAAGGCTTTTTTTTCTGTGAGTATGTCCTGATGGAGAGGACAGGAGATCACTTTGGGTCAGTTTGGTGACGTTTTGGAACAACAGACATTACAATAGGTATGAAGTTGGATTTGCAAAATATTAAGTTGGACGTTTCTTTCACTTCTAGTATCTGCCTCTGAATGAACACATGACCCCTAAAACTCAGCACCGCCGAGCCTGCATGCTCTGCACGGGCGGCACATGTGCTCTTTTTAACATAGCGTGCGTGTCTGGCAGTTAGCGTCACTTGACAAGTGCGCACAGACAGTTTTGGAGCAGGCTGGCACGGCCCTCCTCCTGAAGTTACATTTGTTTGTCTTTTCACAGGGATCTGTGTGGTGGCTGTGTTTGATATTCGGTGTGTGTGTGCGTCTATTTTCTTTGTGCTTTCAATGCAATCCGCTCGGTGGCTCGCTTTATCCACACCGAGTCCCAGAGTAAACTGCAGTGACTGAGCCTGCGAGCACGCAGCTCAACTTGGGTATCAATAGAACTGCATCGTTTTACTGGGCCACTGGACCCATCTCATAAAATGAGGCCAAACTGTGTTATTTTCATTTTTATTTGGTCTTGGGCTGCTGCGCAACGGCACCTCTGAGCGCCGCGGGTACACCGTGCGTCCCATCTCTCTTTACATGCTTTTATTTGGAAGAGGAAAAATAAGCGCCAGCCCCGGCATAAACACACTGGCAGACATATCTCGTTTCTGCAAGCTCCGGTTGGTTGGGCACACCGTCATATCCACATGGATGTGCCTGTCAGCGAGAATATGGGCGGGCGCAACATGGTGACGTGGAGGTCTGGAGAGAGGCGCAGTTGGATAGGCAGTGCACAGGCAACAGCTGAAATGAACAGTGAGCGGTGTAGTGTGTGTATGCCTCTGGATCTAATATCACCTACCTGTCCTTGTCACTCTGATAGTCAGCCGAGGTAGCCGCTGCTTTCCACCGATGCCATGGCAAAACTCAATGGCCTATTTTAAAGCATTTTCCAGTTTAAACAGAAAGCGGGCTTTATCTCAACCGCGAGAGGAACCGCGCGCCGCTGTGCGTCTTTTTGGACAGCTGAGCACATTCTGCAGCCGGACTTTCCGTTTATCCTTCCTGTAGGCTGTTGAAGGTTCTTCGATCTTTTACCGATGAACTCTATGAGGGATCCATTAAACATAGATCACCACCACCTCACAGGGAATAAACTTGCCTCCTCGCACCACACGGCTCTGGCGATGGCCTCCGGTTTGCAGCCGCTGCAACGGTCTGTGGACTCTAAACACCGGTTAGAGGTGCACACTGTGTCGGACACATCAAGTCCGGAGTCAGTCGGTAAGAACCGCCGGGGGGTTACAGATGTTCGCCTCCAAGCAACCGCAGATGTCATCTCGGTATCAAACAATAGATGGCTCTCATCCATCAACGTAAAGGGAGTTTTACGCGCATGCAAATAAGCGATTACGGCTGTCATTTTACTGGCAGATAATTAGTTTGGCCTGTGTGTGGTGTTGTCGTGAAAAGTTTCTGTTATGTAAATGACAGAGAGCCTGTCTTGTGTCAACTGAAATTAGTCAGACCTTTATTCATGTTCTCAGTATTCGGATTGAGTGAAAGGGTGAATTAAATTTGCGTAAAATTAACTGGGTTTATTATTTTTTTAGTTTGTTTTCATCAATTGCAGTATTTTTATCTCATGGATTGTGGTTTTTTTCCCCCACATTGCACAGGCCTTAATCCGCCTCACACTGTGTTAAGCACCTCGTTTCCTCTCCACAGAAAAAGAGAAGACGCAAAACAAAAACGACGACTCCTCGGACGACCCCTCCAAAAAGAAGCGGCAGCGGCGGCAGAGGACTCACTTCACCAGCCAGCAGCTGCAGGAACTGGAGGCCACTTTCCAGAGGAATCGCTATCCGGACATGAGCACAAGGGAGGAGATAGCCGTGTGGACCAACCTCACAGAGGCCCGAGTCAGGGTGAGTATTCTCTCGGGAGTAAACAAAAACAATCCATGTGTTTAATTTTGGGGTGATTTGTGCCAAATGTCTGGTTATCCAAGAAATATCTAATAACTCCAGTATGCGCGTACGGCGAACTTTACGCACGGCGGAAATTTCCTTAAAATTAATGTAAGACACAGTTTTTAACTGAAAAACAAATAATCTGAGTCTTGTTTAAATATACTGCTGGTGAAAGCTCAACTTAATTAGACTGAGGGACTATATGTTTATCCATCAGCCTCAATATAATTGGAATCCCTTGCGCATAATGTAAAATAATTATTTTACGCACGAGTTGAACTTGTCGACACTCTATAATGTTTTTACAGTTTTATCCAAATTAGAACAAAAATGTATCCTTTCGTATTTGCCTGTTAGGTGTAATTAAACACTAGTAATGTGGTTAACAGTTGGGGTTACTGACATTAGTCGGTGACAGATACCAGTCGTGTTCTCCTGTTCGTGTGAAAGAGGTGCAAAGCTTGTATTTTGCGATTGTCGCCCTGGCGTTGTGTGATTAAGGTCAGCGTGTTTGTGGAAGCATGCGGAGGAATACACATCCTCTCCACGTCAAGATGGTCCACCGAGACCACGGTGTGTATTCTGCTCAGATAAGGGCGCAGTCAGAGAGGAGCTGTGTGCACGGAGAAGGAACGGAGAATTAAATGGGCGTGAAATTTGCAGAAATTATTGGAGGTCTTTTAACATTACATTTAGATGCACAAATTAAAAATGAAAATGTACAAACCAGACACAGACATTGGAATAAACACTGATGCTAATCTCTAATCCTCTCCTTTCCTCCTGCTACAGGTCTGGTTCAAGAACCGGCGAGCCAAGTGGAGGAAACGGGAAAGAAACCAGCAAGCCGAGCTGTGCAAAAACGGCTTCGGCCCGCAGTTCAATGGACTCATGCAGCCCTACGACGACATGTACCCCAGCTACACGTACAACAACTGGGCCGCCAAGGGCCTCACGTCCGCCTCCTTGTCCACCAAAAGCTTCCCCTTCTTCAACTCCATGAATGTCAACCCCCTGTCCTCGCAGACCATGTTCTCGCCGCCCAACTCCATATCCTCCATGACTTCCAGCATGGTGCCGTCGGCGGTCACCGGCGTGCCGGGATCCAGCCTCAACAGCCTCAATAACTTGAACAACCTCAGTAACCCGTCTCTCAACTCGGGGGTGCCCACGCCGGCGTGTCCCTACGCGCCTCCGACCCCTCCTTATGTGTACAGGGACACTTGTAACTCCAGCCTGGCCAGCCTGAGACTGAAAGCCAAACAGCACTCGAGTTTTGGATACGCCACTGTGCAGAATCCGGCCACTAATCTGAGCGCCTGCCAATACGCCGTGGACAGACCAGTCTAATACCTACCTGCACTGCAAAAAATAACCATCTTAGCGAGATATTAGGGGCTAGTAGTGACGCTTAAAATGAGACTTCTCTCTCTGAAGGGAGAGATGGCAAAATCCAGCTGTGAGATCTTTCATTGTTTCAGGATTTATTTTTATTTTATTTTTATTTTTTTGGTCATCTGGCAATTTCTTGACACTAGTTGGGATGTGGTTAACACTTGACCGGCTTTTTCCTCAAGCCACCGCCACTTGCACCATAAAAAAAATCCAAAATATATTATAAGAAACGTGAGATTTTTTCCATCGCATCCGTTCATTTTTAAGTATTTCTAAAGGGAGAAAAGTGATTTTTGAGGGTGATTACAAAAACCAACAGGCTTGTTATGGTGGTCATTTTTTGCAGTGTGTGTGTGTGGGGTAATCACAAACAGCCGGCCACAGGAACAAGAGACTACTACAACTACTTCTTTTTTTTTTTCATTTTTCAAAAAAAAAAGGGCACTAGAAGACTGAACCACTGAAACAAGTTCAACTCCAGGTCGGAGTCAAACTGAAACGGGAGTTTTTAGGTTTCTTCCCCCCCTTTTTTTGATGAGTCCAGGCCTGCTTCCCTCTGCGCCTTCAGCAACAACAACAACAACAAGAACAGCAAAAAGAAGAGGCCTGTTTTGTTTCTCATCGCTCGTCTTGAGGGTTTTCTGGTGGATTTTTCTTTTTCTTTTTTTTTTGGACGTTAATTGTTGACTGAAAAAAAAGGTTGTATATATATTTGAATTATCATCTCCTGTTTGTCGAGGCGAATGCGCTATAACCCTCTCAGTCCTCTCCAGGTTCAAACTTATCAACGCATGTGGAAAAAAAAACCCTAAAAAAGGAATCATGTTTTGCTTGCAAACAAAAAGGGAATGTACATACTCAAAACGCACCAGTTGTGTGTTTCTAACATATTATAAATTTATTATTAATGTCTGTGTGAATATCGATTTAGAATAGCAATTCTGGATTTAAAAAAAAAAAGAAAAAAGACGCATCAAAAATGTTCCTGCGACAAATTATTTGGTTTCTTTTTTTTTTTTTTTTGCTCTGTGTATACTATTTGGTACGGAATTATGTTTTTTTTTCCAACATCCAAAAAAACTATTGTGTTTTATTTAATGGAAGTAAATATATTGTTCAAAAACATTCTGCTTTATTGAATCTTTGTGCCGGTAGTCTGTTAGTGGAGTGCAAAGCAATGACAGTCTGTCTATAGCCGCTCGATTGTGTGAGGTGCTTGTGCGTCTAATCTATAGAGGAAAACAATGGGCCCGCTCCAATACACATAGCACCGAGATGCTCCGTCAGATTAACTGCTGAATACATGTCTGCCTGCTCAGCCAAAGGGCCTCGGCTGGTCACTGGTGCTTGAAATAACACGGGAATCAACAAAAAAAAGGAGTTGGACCACACAACAGTGACAACACTCCATTAGGGGTTTGTTTTCTCTCCTCTGTGTTTGATCTCTGGAGTGGATTCCCAGACAATCCCCATCTTGAAATATTCTGTTTATGGGTTTTTTTTTAACAAGAGTTGTGTGAATTTATTACCACGAGCTCTAAAAAATTGCAACTGTGAGCTTTTAATTAAGTCTTTTGTTTGTGCGTATTTACGCATTTTGTCATCCTCCCCGGAAATCTAAATTACGCAGCCCATACCTGTCTTCTTGCCTGCATCTGTTTGCCTTCCCTTTGTTTTCCTTTGCAACACTGCACATCTGAAGTCATGCCTCGCAGTGCAAACGCGACAAAGCAAAAACAAACTATGATTCCCGAGCTTAAGCAAACAAGCGCGCACGGAGATCCAGAGGTATGTGGGGCCCGATGCTGAGGAGCAGAGGAGGCGGCAGGGAGGTGGTGGTGGTGGGGGGGAACCAGTGCAGCTTCGTGGCTGCTGCAGGCGGAGCAGCAGATACCGGGGAGGAAAGCACCGCAGAAAGAGCCGGAGAAACAGTCCAGAGTCTGGGGAGGCCGAGCAGGGCGCATTGCATCCCATTTAAAAATATCCACGAGATGCACGAATCCTTTAAAAATCCACTAGAATATTCTGTTAAAAGACAGAAAAAAAAGCAAATGAGCTGATTTAGGATCTGATGTCAAGCTGGATGGGGGCTTATGGGTCACCTCTCCAGGGGGATTATTATGAGGAGAAAAAAATCACAGTTGCTCCAAATGTTGTTTTTACAAAAAGTGCCAAATAACAAACAAAAACTGTGGAGCATTCTTCTTCTTCAGCGGCCTGAACTCCTCAACCCTCCGCAATTAGATTTTTTTTGGGGGAGCACAAGTGTCACCTTTTGATGGAGTTGGTAACGCGGGGCAATAATCAGCTGACGGGGAAGGGGTGGGGGGGATAAGCCTAAGCCTAAGCCACAAGTCTGCAGCCTCAATACGCATCCACACAATCGCCATGTGAACAGTGGGTGACCCGAGGAGAGGAGGCTGCACTGGGGAAGAGTTCATTTGGCTGACACGGCGCTCGGGACTGCACAGCTCGTCCCCTCCTTCCTCCAGTCTTCCAAGGTAAGAGCTTATTAAAGTTTCATGAAAGACAACATATGTGTCTTTAAGCTGTGGCTGCATGCACAGTTGCTTTTAATTGCTAGTCTTTTTTTTGTGCAGAGAAATCTCACCAGACAGGCTTTTTGTTTGCTTGCACCCGTGGCTGCTTCTATTCTCCTCGTGTTGTTTTTTAATCTTAAATTAATAATCTAAATTCAGACACTTGCGGAGTCATTTACGCGTCAAACCAAAACTCCTTTTTTAAAGCGGAAAACTGGCGTGCGTAACCGGCGTGCGTAACCGGCGTGCGTAATATACATAATAAAAAGTTTATTAGCATGTAGTTCATGTTTCGACAAAGATGTGATTCTCCGTCTCTTGTTTTAAAAGGCAAATTCCTGCTCGTGCTGCCTAAAACGCACTAGTACATCTTGATGTGAGATTTGTTCCGCCAGCTGATTAAAAAAAAAAAAATCCAATGTGATGAGAACACGGCGCGTCGACAGCTTTCACCTCCATTCCGCTGGGAATTCGAACTAAAAAAAAAAAGAAGGAAAAAAAGCAGCGAGGAAGTGCAAATATTCAAACATGTATCGTTACACCTCCAATCTAAATAATTAACAGGGTTCTAATATTCATGCAGCGGCGGCGGGGGGGTTTGGAGGAGACATGACATGGTTTGGTAATAATGCTGCATGTAATGTAAGCAGGGAGCATGTTGTCTGATTACACGCTGAGGAGGCCTGTTGTATGTTTGTTGGATATTCTGAAAGTTTTTTTTTCCCCCTCATAAGTTACCTGAAATGTGTACTTTTTCACCTGAGAATATTTCTGGGTTAATTTTGATTGAAAGAAACTAGTTGGGGGCAATTTCACACTTATTTGCTGCGTGAAATTAACACACGTCTGCATTGAATAGATATTCATTTTAGAAGTGGTGCCAATTTCAGGTGGATTTAACACACACAAAAGAATGCATGCAATTATAAAAAAATCAAGCGCCTTTCTTTTCAACCTCTTTGAATGTGTGGAGTTTTTTTTTGTCTTTTATAATAAGATGCAGCAGGAATCGTGGGAGGTGGGGTGGGGGTTCAGATAATGAACACCGATTCCGGATGTTTCAGAGCATGCAGGGTGGCTCTGATCAATAGTTTATTTTTACTTTTTATTTTTTGAAGTAGGAAATGAGGCAACTGAGCCAAATTAAATCACAGCAGGGCTCTGAATGGACTGCAGGGCTCAGCCTGTTAAAGCCACATTTGTCCACAGGTTAGGTAAGATAGATGCTCTGTGTTGTTTCCCGGAGAGAAGATTAGTTCTCCAAAAATCTGTTTATATCTTGCAAGAGAAGCATACAAACACATCCACGCTTGGACACTGATCTGACTCCTTTTGTGTGTTGCCTGGCTTGTGGCTGCACAAGAGGTAGACAGGACCAACACACACACAGCTAGTTTTTGCCCATAAGTCCAGCAGTCAGGCAGCAGGGAGGGCTGCTGTGTTGAGGTGGGGGGTTGAGGGTTTGGCTCTAAACCAATGGTGGCCCAGCGGCCTCAGCTAAAGGTCGCATGGTGTGACCTCACACATTCTCACCCTCACCTAAGGCCTGAGGAGAAGCTCCCCATAACTACATGCACTGCCATCCATCTCATCCCACTTCTAAAGGGGAAAAAAAAACAAAGCCTCACAGCAGCTTTAAATCCACCCGACTGGGCAAAATTGTGCACAAGAAATTACAGCATTTGATTTGATTCACGTTTGTTTACACAGCTACAAAATGAAAGAGGTATGTGTTTTCACCCCGGGCTTTTAATTTCATTTACGTCTGCATGCTTGGCAGTATAGGTGCACAAAGGAGCTGCTCAGTGTTGGTGTGTTGGGTGTTTATATGTGCATCTTGTGTGCGTGGACCTACACGTATGAATGTGTGTGCCTAAGTTATAAGTCGTGCACCAGCCCCTCGACACAGTGGGGGCTTTGGTGCAGTTTGAGGGCAGGCGGCTGGCCAGAGCGTGTGAAAGCAGATAACCAGGGCGAATTTCATGACGCACACACTTCCTGCTCTCTGAAGTTCTATTAAAGACGGATGAAAACAAAACACACATCTGAGATGTTTTCTCTACAAATCAATTTCTACACATTAAGCATGCTGGAGAGATCAGTGGCGCAGCTCTCATGGACCTTGAAATAGTGGAGGGAAAACAATAATCCATCGGGAGAGGATCCTGAATGAATGCGATAGATGAAAATGCCCCGTGTTGGTTGGAATATCTCTGATAATGTAATTTACCTGTAGTTACTGTGTATATTTTTACCACATGCAGCATGAGAAGCAGTGTTTTATGTGTAATGTAGCACTCAGCTCTGCATCACCCATCATAGGTGTCTCTAAGGCCTCTCACTGGGCAAAATAAATAAGAAGTCCAAAACATTTCACTCCTTATCGCTTCAGTAACGCTGCTGCTGGAGCTCTTTGATGTGTTTGTGTGCATCTACTGCAGACAAAGAGCGTGCCTGCTGCAGCTCCTCTTCATATAACTGCATTAGCATCAAGGCTAACTATAGTCAACAAACTGCTCAAAACAGCACCAACGTGAAATACATCACAGATTCTTGCAAGTTTCACAAAAAAAGGAGCCGCGTTTCTGTGGAAAAAAATAAAAATCCATAACTAGGCAGGCTTCAGGCTCACCACACCATCCACCTAAAGTCTTCCTCATGCCTCTTCATGTTAATCTGACAAGTCTAAAGCTGCTAACATTTTAGCCCTATCTGAAGCATCGTGTTCAGACACCTTCGGTTTACACAGTCTGCCCCAGATGGCATCTCTCAGCGCTGTTTTCTTTAGGCCTGTCATCTACTGTAACGTCTTAATTGACGTTTACCTCTGTTCACCGCTGTCAGCCACCCGGAGTCTGTGTCTGAGGAGCAGCCTGGCAGGAGAGTTTCCCAGGCTCCGGCTAGAAAATTACACCTGAGCACTTTTGTTTGCTTTAGTGTTTCCCCCCCCCGCCATTTCGTCTTATTCAGGGTGAATTTAACAATGCAGTGGAAATTTTGGAAAGAGTGCAAGCGTCTACCTTCCTTCTTTCATCAGTTCATGTGGCCTGATTGAAATCCTGGCTGCTCATACTGTCTTATCTGGAAACAAACTAGGCCTGGATAACAGCCAGTTTTAACAATACAGTAGCAAACTATGGAAATGTTTCCAACTAAATTTCAAACCACATTACGACCTTTCTTTATGGCTATAATCCAAAAGTGTTCACCTAAGTATGATTAAATAGTTGGAACGTTTCTTCATTCTGTTTCCAAATAATCATGCAAAACATACAAATAATGCTCACACCTATACGCACAACCATCTAAAGTTTGTGTTTTTTTTTTCTAAGGCCCGTGGACACATGAAGCCAGATTGCCCGCAGAGTTAATGTCACACTCCACAGGCAGATTTGGCTTCCCAGCTGTACAAACATGGCATCTTTGGGCATAAAACGCACAATGTTATGGAGAGGTCTACTTAGGCAGAAGCTTTACATCATCATTTATTCCCCTAAATGCCACGTTCAGTTCAAAGCTGGGGGTCGGTCAGTTTCCGAAATAAAACCTCTGGGCTTTCATGCGATGCGGTTATGGAGGGGATGAGGAAGGAAGATGGACAACCACATGATTTAGATTATACAACGTCTCTGATGTTACACTTCAGCAAGAATATTTAATGATTAACCTTACCCTCTGCTAGCTTGGCTTTAAAATCTATGTTGAAGTTCTTACCATACATCGTTTCCATAAATATGAACTTGTCGAGTATTTTACTCTTTAAAAACATGGTAAAAGTAAACTTCTGTCACATTTACACTGCCACGACAATCTGGCTGCAACTTATCTTCCCTCAAGGAAGTCCTTTTGACTATGGAGCTCTTAAATTTTCATGTCTGACGAAACCAAACACACCTACAAGTTTTTGCGTTGCAAAATGAATATTATTAAATCAAATTCTGTTTTACTTTTTTGCATGGCCTTACAGCGGCACATCGATTCAAATAGCCTCGGATGTGCTGAAAAGCTACTTGCTTGTGACTTGTAGAACAGCGTTTATACTTTTTAAAAAAAAAAAGTACAGTAACAGAAGCCACAGTTTCTGCAAAATACCAGACTGAAATTTGAATTTTACAACTATAAGCATAAGTTGTCACAGTTGTCTACTGCTTTACCACCTTGTAGCAACCAATAATGTAATAAGTTATTACGTTAACGGCCTAGCATTTTAAAAAATCCTTTGAAAATGTAATAACTGCATCCGATAATGTAACAATACATAAATAAGACTATATTCATTGGAAGTAGCAGGGTTTTTTTCAGTTTTTCTGCAGTTTGCTCATCAAAAATAAGCATATTGGACAGCACAGTGGCTATATTCATTCATCAAGGATACGTCCCATGTAGCTCTCACTCTCCTTAATTATGGCTGTAAGAGGCAATTTGACAGTTACTTGTTGTGCAAAATCTATCTAATCTATCTAAATTCATCATTTCATGTCAGTGTCTCTGCTGGATGTTGCATTGTCAAATGAATTTACCACATTTTTGTCTTGGAAAACATTTCATTGAGACTTTGTTCAAACATTTCTCAAGGAAAAACGATTCAGTTCTCACTTCAAACTGGATTTAAATAACTGGACTGGCTCTATAATGGCACTTAACTCCAATATACAACATAGAACATGAACACTCATTTACAAATTTAAAAGAAAATCAAAGAGTATTATGCACGCTACTGGCAAGTTATTAAGTTATGGTGCTTATTGCATTTAAAATGGCCAAAATTATTACGTTACTGACCGTTATTATGTTATTGGTTGCTACACACCTGTTGCTTGAAGGCATAAACATGTTTAAAAATTAAAAGCAATAAAAAACAATCTAAAACATTAGAATTTGTGCATGCATGCCGTTATCCTTTCCTATTTTGATCACAAGGGACAGAAACAAACACGAGCCCACATCTATCCTTTTAGAAGCTTCAGAAAACCCCATTAAAATCAAATTCACTGTCACTGCAGAGCTGCTCATCTCTGAGCTTCTTTTAAAGAGTCTTCTTTTAAAATCGCACACTCCTTTGCAAATAAATCAAATAATGATTGTCAATCCGCCGTCTTTGCGTTTAATTAAAGCCTCAGCGAGCCGAGTGATCCAGCAGTCTAACCGTCTCCACGCGGGGCTGCATCTAAGGAGGAAAATCAAACCAAGCATACTAATAAACAAATGTCTGCCTTTGTTTCTAAATCACCCAGAAACACTCCATTTATCACTTCTGCAAATGTTGTAATTCGTTCTGTTTCTGCTGTGTCCCACATGGCCTGAGATCAACACGTCTCCTTGTCCACTACTTCCAGGCCCTGTTGCTGTTGGAGGCCAGAGGCAGCAGCTTGTGGTTGCAGCGACCAGCCCATAACTCACAGCAACCAG
Source organism: Dascyllus trimaculatus (assembly GCA_024666655.1). Classification (NCBI taxonomy): domain Eukaryota; kingdom Metazoa; phylum Chordata; class Actinopteri; family Pomacentridae; genus Dascyllus; species Dascyllus trimaculatus. The sequence continues at coordinate 29,423,325 of CM045457.1, forward strand.
TGCATCAATTGACAGCAAGAGGCATGGAGGCTCCCTCATGGAAGCCAGTGCAAGTCGCCCTGGTGTTGGCTGAAGTGTAAAACGTTTACTCCTCGTAAAAATATGTCTTTGGCTTACTCTTTAATGAAAGCCAGATGTTGCATGTTTCAGTTTTCCCTGGTGCAAACATATAAGCTTTTTTTTTTTTCTGGCTCTCACTTTCCCATATCTACACAAAACACTGGTCAACAGAGGAAGTCAGGTTTATTCTGGAGCAGCTGTTTGAAACGAGCAACTACTATGTCAGGACGGACGTAATCCACACAAAACTGAAATGAAAACCGAACTTCCCCCATTGTTTGAGCTAACACCAGAAATATTGATTACTGTCTTCATTTTTCTCCTGTGCCATCCCTGACTTAAACCCTTCGGTGCACATCTTATGCTTTGCTTTTTGATTTTCAGTTTCGCTTCTGCTCCTTGACACAGCTGATGTTGTTCCACTGCAACACTTGTGCATTGCTGTAACTTTTTGCCATCACGTGCATGTTCTTGTGATTTGTACAAAACCCAAAATGCACACTGTGATTCGAATTCCAATCTTAAATCCTGCATCTTACTACTATGACTACTATGTTATTGTTTTTTAATCTTTTCTTATGAAAAATAAAGCCTTTTTGTGACCTAATGTTGTAAGACACACTCTTTAAAGGTGCAGTCTGTGATTCCGGAGAAAGATTGCTCAGATATAGCTGATTAGCATGTGCCAGACTTACGGCCCATGTACTGGTTTAGCATCTCAGACTCAACCTTAAAGTTAGGTGCTACAGTGTGATAAAATTAAATAAGTAGACATCTTTGCACAGGTGCATTCATTTCCTGGAGTCATGGGTTAGCTGGCGATCTCATGATGGTGACACAGTTGAAATCAAACCAGTATTCCAGTATTTATGCTAAGCTAAGCTAAGCTAAGCTAACGGCTGCAGCTTCATATCTACTCTGCAGACATCGACTGACGGTGACATCTGCAGCTACTTAACCGCTTTACAATCTACATAATAACCTGCCTTCACCACATTCCCGCTGCCCAGTAGGGAGGCTCCCCCTAGCTGATTTATAGAACCACACCATATAACCCTCATATAGCCACTCGCCACCCACACATGTATACAAACAGAGGGCGAGACTAGGCTCCAACGTTGAACCACTTTGCTCCTTCCAGCTTCACTTCCTGCTCTGTATGTTGGTATATTTCTCAAAAAGGATAACAAATCATATCCAGAAATGACCAATCTAGAAGAAAATCACCAACAAGTGAAATAAAAAGTCAGCTTGGGAGGCGGGGGAGGGATGTAATGCTCCACCTGGTGTAGCTACCTGGTGTCTCTGCTGATCCACCTCCACCAGTCTACAGCGTTTTCCAACCCAACGAGAACAGACGGTATGGAGGGCGACTTATTGGATTGGATCGCGCCCAGCAGTGACTTATACACTCAACCTATATGTCACAGATGGTAGGATTTCAGTGTGGTTGATATAGGAAATCCACTGAGGAGTATTGATCTTTCTAAGATCTGCTCTCTCTGCCTGATCTCCACAGGATCCAAACATCCGCAGAGACCTGAAGGGGAGCAGAGCTGCTGGAATCTGGGTCTACCTTTAACGGTTAACGCCGAGGTAACGCAACATTTCCACAAAATATAATGTGACAGTTAAAAAAAACACTCATGATTCAACCTACAGCCAGCTGGTAAACAGCTCAATAAGAAATCCTGAAAACGTAACGAGCACTGCATTTTGAAACAGGTTCGAATAACCTAAAGCAGAAAAGAACGACACCTACAGCCGCAGGAAATCCAAAGCAGCTCACTGTTGACTCACTGTTTGCCTGCCGACTGATCTCTGGGTAAATTCAGTTCAAAACCGCAGCAGTAATAATCAGTTTGCATCAAAGACGTCTCCAACATGAAGAACAATAACCTTGCAGAGCCCTCCTTAAAGATAAAATCACACAGGAATGATTTTGTTGCTATGCATTCAGACAAAACACACCGAAGCACCAATACATGCAAATTTTAAGCGATTGCAGTGAAAAGTAACATCCTACAAGTTCTTGCTTATACTGTATTGCTGATGAATCCTGCTGCTCAGGAACCAAATTCAGATGGGACACTGGTCTTGCTAATTTCATTTTTGAGGCCTTCATCCAGATCTTACATTTCTGGTTATAAAGATTTGAGTTTTTGGTGCAGATGTTTGCCAGTAAACTTCACTGCAAGCTTTGGGTGCAGGTTTGCATTCACTTACGACCCTCTAGACACAATTGACACATGAAAACAACCTATTTTGTCGTAGATTTCCTCGACTGTTAGCCAGCGATCTGCTGTTAGATCGCACAAGCAGGCTGAAGGAACGAGTGCACCAAGTCAAGCAACCCCCCCGCCCCCTTCCTTCTCTCTGTATATATGTGTGTGTCTCTCAGACAGTTTTAATCTCTGGTAATACAGTCACGTTCAGAATTGTCGTCTGCCGTGTAAACTCTGGTGGAAAGCGACCTGCGCCTCGAGTCTCCACAGCTCTCCTTCATTACCACGCACGGTGGGTGAGCCAGAGCACACGGTGTGGTAATCCCTGCTGGAAGGCGTCACCATACTGTCATTACTGAAACGGAAGCCACACACACACAAATGCGCACACATACACACACACACACACATGTAGGACCAGGATTGGCTTGGAGCTGAATGGTTGTAGCAGCCACACACTGTAGACTATAGCTAAAGGTTTATATCTCTCTGCAGGAGACGTTATGCCGGCTCACATTCATCCTTTGTACTAGGTTATAGGCATGGGCTGCTCTTATTTGTTGTTGTTGATGTCAGATGCTGTGCAACATGCGATGTGTTACACTGCTGTGAGGTCTGATGTTGTTTGTTTAGCTCCGCATAATGCAAGAATCTAAAAAAAAAAAAGATGTGTCTTTAAAAATCAGGTGGGAATTTCAGTCAGTCAGTGGTGACTTGTGCAGCAAACTTCTTTGGCTGGGTGGGTACATCCTAAAACAAAGCTATGTCTACGTGTGAGACTATATACGTGTATATATATATATATATATATATATATATATATATACACACACACACCCATCAGGCATAACATTATGACCACCTGCCTAATATTGTGTTGGTCCCCAATATAATAACACAATATTTATGTTCTCTAAAATGCTCTGAACCATTGGACATGGACAAGAGGACCTCTCAGGGTGTCCTATGGGGTCTGGAACCAGGACGTTGGCACTGGATCCTTTGGGTACTCTGGCTTGTGCAGTGGGGCCTCTGTCAATCAAACTTGTTCCACTGCATCCTGTTGATGCTTGATCACAATGGGTTGTAGGAAGTTTGGAGGTCAAATCAACATGTTGGACCATTGTCATGTTCCTCAACATGTTTCTGATTGTTTGATGTTGTTTCCATGTGGTGGGGTGCATTTTCCTGCAGACATTTGTGATTTCCATTTGCATGAGGGAGTATTCTTGTTGTGGGACAATGTTTATTTGGGTTTCTAAGTCTCATCAACATGGATGTTAAAATCCAAGGTTTTCCATCAGAACACCACATAGTACCAATATGATCAATGTTATTCACTTCACCTGTTAGTGGTCACAGTGTTGCGGGTGATCAGTGTATATACACAGGGAGTAAGTAGTTCAACTGAACAATGATTCTTCCTTCTTACATTTGTTTTGTTTTAATTACTAAAGAAAAAAACAAACAAAAAAAAAACAGTTCATTGTACGATAATAAAAGAAAATGTGGAAAAAGAAGACACTGTTGTGTGTGAAGCTGTTGCTGCTCTTCCATTCTGTAATTCATGTCAGATTTATCTTGCAGCACTGGATTAAGGCCATTGGTTTTACAGATATTGACATTTCTATATTTTATCATAATTATATGTTACATTATGGAATCACAGACTTTGACTTGTCCATGGAAACCATGTGAGTTGATGCTACACTGATTTAACACTTCTGAAACTCTGCATGTTGTTTTTCATGATATTGATGATTTACTGGAAAATGATTTGACTGAATTAAATATCTTACCAAACAGCTGGTAATGTTTTGTTTTATTCTGTCTTTTAATAATATTACAGCATCAAATATAGGCTCATTCTCCAGAACAGCAAGAAAACTCAAAGTCTGCTTAATAAAGTATGAACTTGTGGTTTTTACAGGGAGGTTTGTTTCATTTTTTGTCACTGCACCACCAGCAGACAAGCCCTCAGTCTTACAGCTGTGTCATCCACATGAGCCAGCAGAGGTCGCCAAAGATAATTCAATCTATTAAAACAGTAAATCATTTTAATAATAAAGAGTCTTTTCTAATTAACATAATTTAGAACTGGTTAAGTTTTGGAAAAAATATCATTTATACAGTTATAACAGTATACATAATTCTAATTAATTTAAAATATGCAATTAAATTTATCATTGGACCAGTACTGTTTCCTGCAAATGCCTTTTTTGATGTTATGGTAGTGTAACGAGGAGCATCAAAGTCAACCACGCTGTCTGAGTTTCACATCAAGACAGAAAAAAAAATGAAGAGAGAAGGAAAACACAACACGGCAGCAGCCTCCCTTGCTCCTGACATGACGGCAGCACTGTATTCCCCTCAATTTAGGAGGCATCATGGCAGGTAATGAAGTGGAAAGGTCAGGGCGGATGTGTTTTTATCTGCTCTAAACCAATAGGTCAGATTTCCACTTTCCACGCCACAACTCTGTGACTGCAGCTGCTGCCCTTTCGGTTAAAACAATACATTCGCCTTGGCCACTCATACATCATATCACCAATTCTCCATCTTATTGGCAATGTCACACGGAGGACTGGGAGATATTACAGAATAGATTTACTGCAAGGGTTCCTCTACGGCCTCAGATATGATATAAACGGCGTGTAATGTAAGCCATACATTATGAATCCAATTTGTTTGAGATCTGGTATTTGGGAGTGCAAAACAGATCTGCTGGGCTGGGAGTCGCACACAGACACCACTAGATGGCAGCATGCTGGTGAATATGGAGCCCAAGAGCCCATAATGCATCCATATTAAAACTGCAGTGAGTGGCTATGGCACTGTCACTTATCAAGACATCAAAAAAGGGATGTTTGATTTAGATTTAGATTCTGTATTGTCACTGTATAAACATAAAATGAAATTTAAGTGCACCATGCTCGATAAATATATTAAAAATATATTTTTCAAGTATATTACATATATATATTCTTAATGATACCTCAGGAGACTCACTATATATGTTGAAAAGTAAAATATGTGTGGACAAAACAATAAAAATATAACAGAACAAGTATGATGGTCATATTATGGCAGCACTATATAATGTGATAAATTCATTACCACTTATGAAATATAGCCATAACCTTATCATATCTATACATGATGTCATAGCCATAACTTTATCATATCATATCTAAATGATATTTAAAATTGCTGCAATGTCACTTTAATGTAGGTGCTACATACATATATACACAGTCTAATGCAATCCATAGCATAACCGTAAGTCTGCAACACCCCCATAACATTATTTGTTGTCCAAAGGGATGGCAGTTCATCTTTATGACATTTTTTAATGCTGTAGCTTGTAATGCTGTTGTGTCAGATTATATTATAATTTGAACTAACACCCCGCTCAACAGGTAAAGCTGCTGTGTTGGATTACATGACATTATAACTGTTTAAAACTTGCTGAGTCTGTCCAACTGTTCCTTTCTTTACCTACTTTATGTCCTCCTTGTGAGGTTTTAAGTGACTGTCACCACATTTACAGGGTTACTGTCAGCCACACACATGATGTTTACAGTTTGTCTCTGCAATCAAGTTCTCAAGAGACCATCAAAAAATGTGGCATGAGGGCATTTTTTAAGGAAAAGCAGACAAAAGTCCATAAACCAAAAGTATGCCATAGTTTAGCTCTTCTACACAACAGACATATTGATAGCAAATGTCAGGATTTTTTTTGTACTGTTTAATAAAAAACTAATGGGTACTGGGTTATTCCGTGTCAACTCTGACATCTGCCAATATTTTTAGCTGAAATTCCAACATTTTAATAATTTTTCACCCAGTGGAAAATTTCAATAAATCTCTCACGAGTTGGAAACGAGATGCCTCTTTCAGATATCTCTTGAAGTACATGTCCTAGAGTCTTCACATTTTCAGGAGATGTTCAGACGTTTCTGGTGAATGGAGAGAATGCAGCAAATAATATAAAATATTTCATCTAGTTATTGTTTAACATGCATGCATTAAAATGCATTCTTTCTTTCAGCCGACAGGGGTGAATCCCCTGGTGGCAAGAACTAATCTGATTGTATAGAAGTCTATGAGGAAATATGATGAAATATTTTAGCATGAAGGCAACATGGAAAGATATTGAAACATGGCACAGCAGTAGATGATGCTTCCATCTCTTACTATCCCAAATTTCAGCCTATCCATGATTCAAGACGTCCGTCTGGCCGTTTGGACATTAAATAACTTTTTTACCTGTGTCAACTTTGATAGGCCATAACTCCCATTTCTACTAACATATGAAGGCTTTCTAAGCATTGGTAATGTCATTCAGATATTATTCTCCAAATACCATTGATCAAATAGAGCCTATATATTAGAGATAGATTTTTCCTAATGTTTTGAAAATCCACTTTATTTGCATTTTTTGAACAAATGCTGAATCTGAGAGATCTTAAACACAAATTTTGGCTTGATCGCCAGAATTTGCTGCATGCTCTCCATTTACCAGAAACTCCTGAACATCTCCTGAACATGTGAAGACTGTAGGACACATACATCAAGAGATATGGGTGTCTGAAAGTGGCATCTCGTTCAATTTCCAACTCGTAAGAGATTTATTGAAATTTTCCACTGGGTGAAATATAATGAAAATGTTGGCATTTCAGCTAAGAAGTCAGTTTTAGAAGCCAAAGATCATTCCTACAAATTTCAACAGATTCTGAGATGATCAACAACCACCTTTGCTGAGTTGACACTGGATGACCCAACAATGAGGTGCTGCTGCACAGCATCACTTACAATGACAACACTGACGCCCTCTACAGGAAGAGACAGAGCAGGGCTGGTTTTTTCTAGGGAGGCTCAGGTCGTTTAATTTGTCTGCATCTCTACGGATGTTCTATCAATCTGTGGTGGCCAGTGTCATCTTCTTTTCCGCGGTGTGCTGGGGAGGTGGCATTAGGCGATGTGGCACAAACAAGCTGAATAAGCTTGTCAGGAAGGCTAACTCTGTGGTGGGGATGGAACTGGACAGTGCAGAGGCAGTGATGGAGAAGAGGATGAGGGGAAAGGTGAAGGCCATCATAGCCAATCCCTCTCATCCCCTCCATGCTGAACTGAGGAAACTCAAGAGCATGCATAGTCACAGACCCCTACAACCTGAAGCCTCAGAGCGATTGGGCAGCTTCTTCATCCCATCAGCCATCAGACTGCACAACACCACAGCAGCCAGAACCTCCTGCAGCAGAGACAGTTATCAAGACTATCTGAACCACTAATCAGTTCACATACCCTTCTGAGAATCCATCTGCACAGTTTACATTGCAATTTGCACAATACTTGGACTTCTGCACTCTATTTCAGTACACTGTATTTACTCTGTATATTAACACTCCATTTTTATTGTTATCTTTATATTTCTCCTTCAACTGTAGCTGTGTGTCGATGTGAATTTCCCCCTTGGTGGAAGAATAAAGGTATATCTTATCATATCCAGATGGCCCATTAATTGTTTTGACGACTGATTTTTTTTTTCTCCTCAAGGACACGGCGCATTTAAAGCACACAAAGCAAAACAGCAGGGCAAGGTGTTACTTAGTCATGAAATGCTGAATCTATAAAAGGCGCAGGTTGGGGGGTTATGATGAGGGAGCGTGTGTCGTATGTGGAGGTCACTGGGAAAACAGTCGTCTGCCTTTACAGGAGAAACACTAGATAACATTCAAAAGGGGGGAAATCCATGTCTCCAACACAGATTGACATCAGCAATTTACAGCACAATGCACAGAACAACCAGGAGGTCATTTCATGGTCACGGGTTATCTAGTGAGATTACTGTAACCGGTGTCTCTGCTCGTGTGTGATGCCGTTTCCCAGTTTTAAAGCAGCAGTTAACAATAGAGGCTACTGGCTCGTGAGTCTGAGATGCTGAAACCAAATCTTGACGCTGAATGGGGAAATATCCTCTGGTTTTAAGGTACCCTAATGTTTTCATAAATGGTGTAAATGCATTTTCCAACAGAGATGATACAGGAGCATGTTTTGTCTTTGTTTTGAGGACGACTATGGTGAAGGGGACAGGGAACTGACATGCGTTAGATGTGATCCACTGTTCAGAAAATAAACACCCATTTTTCACTTTTTTTGACGGGCACAGCTGTAAAAGTGAGCTACCAGGGTGCCCCACATAAAATCTCCTAAAGATGGGCGGATAAACAAGAAAAAGCATGTTTTAATGAGGTCACAGTGTTCTTGTTAAATAGGTGAAGTATTGGGGCATGAAGCAAAGCAAAACGCACTCAGTTCAGATTAAACACATTACTAACATTAAATTATCACACAGGACGAACAATAAAACCATTATTCCGCAACTCCTTTTTCCACAAAAGAGTCTCCAAACGAACAGTTCAGTTTTGTGTGTTAAAGTTCATCATGATCTCACAGTAGCTTCTATCTTAACTCAGAGTCTAAGGTCAAATGCCTCTGTGGATAAAGACAAGGACACGTGGTTGAAAGCTTTACAGAAGCTGCTGGGAGTGTCATTTCTTTCTGATAATGACTACCATTATTTTTATATCAAATTTTTAAAATACCGAATGAATTCTTTAGAGTGTAAAAAGTCAAAATGTGTTACAATATCTTATTTAGTCTGGCCGCTAGGACCCAAAACAAAGTTATGTGTTTCATAATGATGTGAACTAAAGGAAAGAGCAAACTGCAACCAAATAATTGAGAATTCTTACATACGTAGAACAAGAAAAACAGTCAGTAAAATTGTTGCTGAGAAATTTTCTTCTGACTGAATCATTGATTTTACCATATTGCACTACAATCACCTCAATAAGCTGTCACTGTTTTTGCACTATCACCAGTGAACATAGGTTGATTATTATATATTTCAGTCTATTTCCCTTTATTATTATTCCCTCTGCCAAAGGAAGTTATGTTTTTGTCGGTGTTTATCTGTTTGTCTGTCTGTAAGCAACTTTACATGAAAAGTTATGAATGGATTTTGATGAAATGTTCAGGAAAGGTAGATAATGGGAACAGATGATTCATATTTTCCAGGATCCAGGATTTTTTTGCAGGATTCTTTTGCATTGATAGATATGGCAACGTGCATGCATATGTGCATGTAACTCCACAAAGAATGGCCAGGCTGCTTGGCAAAAAATATAGGATAAGTTCCCGGTAATTTCTACAATACATCAAAATTTGATCCGGATACTACGATCTAGAACAGGAAAAACTAGAGGGCCTGTGGAATGGTCATCACTGTAAGGTAACAGATGAAGATCCAGACATGCAGCCAACACCAACATGTAGCTGAGACTCTGCTGAATCAGGAGGATGCCAACAGATCTGTTTTAGAATCAACAGCTATGGAGCTGGATCCAGAAGAAACCACCATTACCCAGAAAGAGATTCTGGTGAATAACTATTGAACTAGTAATGATATCAATGTGAATCCAAATGCTAAGGGTTTGTTTTCTGGGTCAGTGGATCTAAGAATGTAGATAAAACAATCCTGGGACGATTATTTCTGGGTGTAAATCACAACATGGGGTGAAATGAGCTGCTTGGTGGAGGTCTGCGCTCTCCGAGAGCTTTGCTAGTTGCATTTATATTGTATTTTGATCCTTTTTTTAATGCATGGCACTAACATGAAGGTGAGAGAGAAACGTCTTTACAGGTCCTCTGAATTCGGGATATATAAAGAAATTAGCAATAAAAATCTTCTCTTCTATTCTGTTCTAAAACAAAACAGAATTTGCTGACTACAGTAAGAACCAAAGCACAGATGTTCTCCTCTAATGCTTCTTTTCTTGAAATGTTAACACTGCTGATGTAACCTTGCAGCCGCCACACACACACATCCCCTCTCTCCCTGATTCACCTGAGCGACCTTCTCAAACCACAAAAGGACACAACTGATGAGTGTATGAGCTCTTTGTAGTCCAGCTCGACTGAGCCTCGCTCCAGATGCCAGACATGGCTGCCAAATGTCTCCCCTAAGGGAAGACCAACTGCACAGGCAAAACTCACAAAACACCACAGACAGACAGACACACAGGTGAGCATGTAAATAGACACAAACACACACTGCCTGTCCCTTTGAGATTTCTCTGATGCAGAGAGAATGAGCTGGGATGATGAAATCCCAGCTGATGTTGTGGTGCGCCTGCCCACAGCGACAGATGCTCCGCCGGGAGATGTGAGGATGATATGTTTAGGCAGACAGGTGAGAGGTCACACCTTGCACCGCTACGGCAGAATTGCACTCCGGAGACCCGTGAGAAACTAATGATGAAATCCTAAAGCTGGATATTTTAGGGAGTGTAATTAGGCAGCAAGGGAGGGAAAAGAGCACCAGTAGAAAGACACATACAGTGAGCACATTTCAGTCGGTTGGCTCAGAGGAAAGAGGAATTATTTATGTGAATACAAAGATATTTGGCTTCGAGCCTCATCACTCCCCACAAGCCCAGTCCAACTTCTCACAGAAGAAACTAGGTTATATATACACAGAGTCTGGTGCCAGCCGTGAGGAATCATATCATTTGCGAGCTTATGGTTACCTATTGCTTTTGAGCATCCACCAACAAAGCATTCTCAGACCCCTGTAGAAAATACACCAACTGAGCTGAATAACTTTAAAGCCAGCAATCTAGATTATATGCAACAGCAGGCCAAGCCATAATTATTCACATCACACATATTTATGAAGGGAGCAGACGATCGACAAAATGTAGCTCTGATAATCAGCAAACAACTAGAATGGATAGGAGCTTGGCAATGGATCTGGCTGAGCCGAGCAGCAGCGTGAGCTACAGCACTGGAATTATGATAATGATGAAGAAGAAGGTGGCATAAAGAGCCCAAATCACAGAAAATGTGAATGTGACGACCTTTCCTGTACGTTACAAAAGGTCATGAGGGGTTTGAAACTGAAATTACAGGCAGATAATGAGAAAAGGGCAGCATGTGTTTATAATAGAGAGCCCTGCGATACGAATCCTACATCTACTAGGGTTATAGTGACCAGTTTTTGTTTTAGAGAAGCTGATTCAACTGCAGTTTGAGGTGCTGTTGAATTGCTTTGCATTATACGTCGTCCATCAGAGCAGAAAATCGCCTGAGGGCCCGCAGTTACCAAGACATGGACTACAATCAGGCACATCCATGCACATTAAAAAAAACAGCTGCACAGAGCTAAAGACATCACATTTTAACCACAAGCAGCAGCAACTTACTCAGATGAGCGTCTCAGAGGAGGCAGAAGATCCAAGCTGTCCACACAGAACCCTCAGCTCCTGGCTTTGGAGTGTGCATTCAGGCCACAGCTGATATGGGAGTTAGAGAACAGCAGAAGGAACAGAAATAAATCATTCAAGTCGAAGTGAAGCCGACCAAACACTGCCAGCAGGTAGAATTGGTTTGCCATGTGCAGCAGCTCACCTGGGTTTTCCATGCAGGTAGCAGGTATGTAGGAGGATAAGATATTTGTACATCCAGGTGTTAAAAGACTCTTAAGATACTGTTCAGAGACATTCAGAACAACTGCAAGTGTTTTCAAACGGTGTTAATGAACTATTTTCCCCTCGATTGCATGCTAAATACATGACGATTGTTACATAACCAGGTTTAAATGAACCGCACCTTATGCCTTCTTCTCCTGTTTTGCTCATTGGCACCTCAGGTCCCTCTACTGCCCCCTACTGTTCTGGAGCCACTTAGTTCCATCGATGCAAAGGGGAAAGATAAAGACAGAGGAAAAAATAAGTAAAACTAAAAGATAAAAAAAAATCTTTAATAACCCATTTTCTTAAATAAGGCTTTATATTTATTCCCTCAACGCTCAGGAGCCTAAATTAATTTAGATGGGAGGAGAATTCACTTCATTTAAAGTGCAATTCACAAAGAAAACACCAAAGGATCACAACACATTTGAGAAAAGGAACAATGAAATCATCTGAATCTGTTAGAGAAAGTCATTATCCAGCTCAACATGCATCACAGGCCTTCCCAAAGTTTGATTATCACCTAATTTTGTTTCATTCAAACCCCGGTACAATCTTTGTTTTCAGTACAGCCTGTGATTTGGTTGTTTGAGTACGACAGAATGGCTCCTACCAATGACGCGTGGAGGCCTCACAGATCATCCTTATCAAAGCTTCTTCTAATGATCGTCTAATTCATGATTTACAAGATCTAACTGATCCATGTGGCCTTTTGTTTTGTACATATCGTCAGTATAGTTCATTGGTATGGTTTTCATTCTACTACATACTTAACATCCTCACAGCTTTACTTCTAAGATTGTATATTTAACACATCTATTAAATTGCCTGCTTGGACATACACTTGATTATACACTTGACTACTTTTAGTCTCACTTAGTCCACCCATTCTGTAGTACATAATATACATAATTCACTGCTGTTGACAAAAGATGACTGAAACATGTCTACACTTCTTTTTATTCCTGCACATAACTGACTAAATGTAAATTAAAAATTGCTACAAATAGATAATATGGTGGATTCTGCAAAATTGAGCCACTTTGTGTGACTCAAACTAATATTCATTCACACAAGTAACTATTTTTTAAATACTGCAACCTTTTTTAATATGCTTGTGTAAAGTTTTTAAAATGTCCCTTTTCCTTCATATAGGTTTTTCAGCTGTATGGTACAGTTTTTGTCTGCTAATAATCTACAGTGCACTGTAACGAGCTGGTACAATTTCGATTTTTACAATCAAGGATCATCACTATCTCTATAAACAATCAATAAAATCATAAAACTGATTAAAAAAATTAATTTATGTCTTTTATTATGTTTAATTACATCACTAAAATTGGTCAATCAGTGTACACACCCATCAGGCATAACATTATGACCACCTGCCTGATATTGTGTTGGTCCCCCTTATGTGATCCAAAATGCTCTGAACCATTGGACTTGGACAAGAGGACCTCTCAGGGTGTCCTATGGGGTCTGGAACCAGGACATTGGCACTGGATCCTTTGAGTACTCTGGCTTGTGCAGTGGGGCCTCTGTCAATCCAACTTGTTCCACTGCATCCTGTTGATGCTTGATCATAATGGGGTGTAGGAAGTTTGGAGGTCAAATTAACATGTTGGGCCATTGTCATGTTCCTCAACATGTTCCTGATTGGTTGATGTTGTTTCCATGTGGTGGGGTGCATTTTCCTGCAGGGGGGTAGGCCAGTGGCATTTGGGATTTCCATTTTCATGAGGGAGTGTGTTTGTTGTGGGACGATGTTTATTTGGGTGTCTAAGTCTGATCAAGGTTTTCCATCAGAACACCACATAGCACCAATATAATCAATGTTATTCACTTCACCTGTCAGTGGTCATAACGCTGAGTCTGATTGGTGTACATCTTTTAGGTTACTTGGCCATTTACTATATAATTTTCCACAATATATAGTTTCATGTAATTATACATTTAATTTATTTTAATTTTGACATACTTAGTCAGATGTGAAGTTCAGCATCACAACAAAACAACTTAATTTTCCCTGCGGGTTAACTTATCTTGTATATTGCTGAATCACATGATAGAAATATATATTTCAGAGATGCTGCTTTAAATATTTTTTGTCATTTAGTCTGAACACACAATCCAAGGAGTACAGGAGTGACATACATTATAAAAAATGCAATTCCAAACAGATGTACTGGAACAACAGGTTTCAAAGTTTCGGCTTCTGCATGCTTCTGCAATGTCATTTGTATTATTCTGACAGACATTTTGTTCTGACAGTTGGTATTTCAGTCGGCATTTGTAGAAAATGTTGTTCGACTGTGAGCAATGTATTTTCTAGGTTTGTTGACCCAATTTCAGATGTGGGCGCAAAGATGATCTATTTGACCTGATGCTTGCTGCAAACTTTGACTCCCTGAGTTCATCCTGCAGAGAGCCTTTTCCCTGCATAGCACTGTGCTTCTTCCATCCTCTATAAATATCATATAATTGCTTGTAGTTATAAAAGAACAGTGTTCGAGATGTTGTTATGTGTTCCATCCTGATGAATTGTATATAAATTAGCTTTGTCACAAGTAAGAATCGATTCATCGGTTAAATGCAACACATTTTTTCAAGCTTGAAGTATGTTCCAGTGTTTGGTATGACATCAGGTGCTGAGTCAAACTGTAACATCATCTGAAGACATCATCAGCCGAGCATCCAAAGTCTGCCAGAGGGCACAGTCTGTTTCTCAGTGCTGACATTGTACAACACATCTGTGCGGTTGTCGGTGCTTCTGTGCAGCGTTATTGTCTCATAGTTTCGGTTTATGCATGTTTCTGCTATGTTACTTGTATTATTCTGTCAGACATTTTATTCTGACATTTGTTGTCTGTTGACCCAGTTTCAGATGTGGGCTCAAAGATGATCTGTTTGACTTGATGCTCGCTGGAAACTTTGACTCTCTGAGCTCATCCTGCGGAGAGCCTCTTCCCTGCACAACACTGTGCTTCTTTCATCCTTGAAAAATCTATAAATATCATATAACAGCCCAGTTGGTTGAGGCAGATGGCCGCCTTCCCTGAGCCTGGTTCTGCCGGAGGTTTTTTCCCCCCTTCATAAGGTGTTTTGGTTTCATCCCACCGCCTCTGACTGCTTGCTCAAAGGGAATCCAAAAGCAATTTTGGATTGTTGGGTTTTCTGTTTTCTGTTCTTCCTTATTACGTTAAGAACTATCAGATGACATACATTGTAAACATGCGCTATATACATAAAATTGAATTGAACTGAATTGAATGTAATATCTTGTAGTTATTAAAGAGCAGTGTTAAAGATGTCGTTATGTTTTTCATCCTGATGATTTGTATATAAATTAGCTTTGTCACAAGGAAGAATCTATTCATCAGTTAAATGCAAGACATTTTTTCACGTTTGAAATATAATCCAGTGTTTAGTATGAGACCAGGT